>CM021108.1:7198979-7398705 GCA_007115665.2 Sequoiadendron giganteum
ATGTTGGACCAATCATAGACTACCACCCCAACTTCCGAAATAACCAGTACTAGTAGTGAGAGGTAAAGGAGCATCTTAAGAAAAGGTGGTCTGTAGATTCGAGGAAATACACACTGAATACTCAAGGGAAGGCAACAGTGATGCCCAGTCTATCCAATCTTGAACCAATAAGAGCCCTATCCTGGAGAGAAATCCATGCAAAGGTCCCTGCCTTTGGCAAGCAAGTGGCATTCAAAAATATTGCATGTGGGAGCTCAATTTTGGGGTGAGAAGATAAGAGAGATTTGTATCCATCTCTAAATAAATAATTTCCAATTTTTGATTTGGTCCATATCAAAGAATCTTCCTTGTCTGAAACAACAATGGATCTTTTTTCCAACTCCTCTAAGAAAGCTGATTTAAGTGGAAGGGGAAGAGGAAGAGAGGCAACCGATTTCCACTTGGCTTTAGGAATTGGCTAAGAGAGATCTACATCAAAATAATCTGCCACTTTAGATCCCCATTCAGACTTGAGAATTTCAATTAGGGGACCCCACTCTTTGAGTTGAGCAAGAGCCGGATAACCATTCTAGACATCCTCCAGAAAAAATCTTTTCTACCATTATGCACCAACCAAGAAATATGGGGAAGGATAACAAACCTACAAGAGGAGATAAATTTCCAAATTGCAGAGCCTTTAGGAAGAACAAAAGCAATAAAGATACACTCCCTTGGATGGGGATAAAGGTATTTTGAAAATATTAGTTTCCCCCACCTAGAATTTGGGTTCTGATACAACCTCCAAGTTAGCTTAGCTCCTAGAGCTAAATTTTGAAGTTTAACATCTCTTATCCTTGAGCCCCCCATCTCTTTCAAAAGGAATACTTTATCCCATGCAATTAGAGGAACTCTTTCTTTTCCCCCAACATTATCATTCCATAAGAATGAGCGAAGCACAAATTTCAAATGGCTTAAAGTGTTTATTGGAGCTTTGAGCACTGACTTAGGTATATTGGTATGGCATTTAGTAATGATTTTATCATCTGAACTTTCCCAACAAATGAAAGACACTTGTGCTTCCAGGTAAGAATCTGCCCCGTTATTGAGGAGATTGCTTTGTCCCAGAAAGAAGAAGTAACTTTACCAGAAAAGAGGGGAATCCCAAGGTAGGAAAATGGGAGAGAAGCTAGCGGGAATCCCCAGAACTTCTGCAACTTTTTCTCTATGATAGGTGGGACATTGAATAAGAACAATTTTGATTTTGATGGATTAATCATCTAGCCAGAAGCCTTTAAGTATTCCAAAAGGATTTCCTTGATAATTTTAGCTTCTGGGATTGAAGCGTGACCAAAAAGAAGGGTGTCATCTGCAAAGAGACCATGGGTCTGATTTGACTGCAAATTAGGGATGTGAATACCTTTCCAAAGATTTCTATCTCTAGCAGACTGGATTTCCCTACTCAAACCTTTTGCCATAAGAATAAAAAGAAAGGGCGATAGGGGGTCCCCTTTTTGTGTAGTGCAAAATGAGTTTTATATGTCAGTGTGCATGGAAGGTAAAATGGGTACCCAGGTTGAATTTGTTTTATTGGTGCGAGTTGGTGCGAAGAATTCGTTGGATCTCAGGTGGTTCATGGATTATTCTAGATCATCTAGAAGAATGTTATGTGGTATTTATTTCGTCTTGATAAAAAGAGAAGCATGTACTTAATTGATCAATGGTTTTTACATGGATAATGGCCAACCTTGGTGTTTACACTACATAAGAAAGATAAATATTGTTTTGGAATCATGTTGTAGTGTGGTGTTGTTGATTTGGGTCCCAATTAAGTTTTGTTGTGGACCACTTTCATTCATATCCACTGCGGGAATGTTTAGTGGCGACCTATTTTTGAATTTTTAATTACAAGGCATGTTTGGCTTACTTGAAGATGTTTTTCAAGTCGTGGATGGTATAAATGCAAGATGATTTGATGTGAGATGAAGTGTGGTTTTCTGATAAGTGTTGTGATGTGAAATTCAGAGTAATAGAGTGCAAAAATGTGAAATGCAGTGTGAGAGCTCTATAATTCTACTAGATGTAGTGAGCAAAAGGTGTCTTGATCATTTTTGAGAGTTGTGGATGATTTTCAGTTGTTGTGGTGGATTCTCTTGTTGCTATGAGACTCTTTTCTCATTGTGACATTCTTTCTTCTTTCTGATCCGGTAGTGATCCTTTTGGTAGTGAGCCTTTCTTCATTGGGTAGTGAGCCCTTCTAGAAGTGAGCCCTATTATATTTGGTGTTGATATTACTTATATTAAATGAGATAATCCTCATCATGGTTTTTCCCTTGTTGCATATGGTGTTAAGTTGTTTTAATTTCTTTCTTTTCATGATAATTTACCATAAAAAACTTAAGGGTTAAATGAATGAATGTGGCTCTAAATTTTAATAAGGGATTTGAAGTTTTAAGTTACAACTGATTCACCCCCCCTCTCATTTTTCTTGTGCATTTCAACAAGGTTCATCTCCTAGATGGTCATGATGCCTAGATGATGACAAATCCTCTTCAATCCTTATGGCTTTGATTTTTGCTACTTCAAAATCAACTGTCTCTTCTTCTTAGGAGGAAATGAATTCAAAGAGGCAGGGCATGCATGAAGGAAACTGCCAATTAGATTGAGTAGGCCTATTGGAGTAGGGAATTTGTCCCAAAATTTGGGTGAATCTACCAATAAATTTGTTGAAATCTTCACCTTCTCTTTTTTGAATATTGAAAAGGGACCTCAAAAGTGTTGCTACATCAATGACTATCTTGAATCTCTCAGTAATTTTTCTTCATATAAGGGGTTGATGTAAATGACAACACCCAAGCAACTCAACTCACAAACAACTCAAGCTTCCAAAATTCTAACACGCTTCTCCATCTATACAATGATTTGACATCAATGAATGTGTTGCCATAAATGAAAACACCATAACAACACCATATGCCATACTTTCAACAATCTCCTCAATGACAAAAAACTACATTAAGTGGCCCCACAAAATCTTAGGAAAGCTTGGATGGTTATGCTTATATAGCCCATAATAGGACACATGTCATCATTTTGTGATATTGTTGCATTAAATTGTCCCAACCATAAGAACTCATGATAAGAAACTAGCCTGCAGTATCATGGCATGTGAAACCTAGGCACTATTGTGTGCATTAAATTTAACTATGGGGAAGAAACCCAAGCCCACACTAAATAGGATCTGTGTACTAAATAATCGCACCTTCACGGACTCAAGACAAATTTTATTTTCAATCACACGAAAATTTTGAGCTTTGTGATCTAATAAAAAGGATTCATTTGTTGATGATGCTAGCACTACACCCACAAAAGTGCTCACTGTTCACTTTACACATGGAAACCCATCACACACTCACATGTTAAATGAATTTGGCCATTTTGAAGGTTTGATAAGAACTTAGAGCACGATGTAATGAAACCCACCAGTTGTTCACCACTGGGGAAAATACCATGAAGGTCAAAAGGTTCTTAGAATAAAACTTGGTGATACCTTGCATAATCATAGCTTCACATGTGGGCCCTTATTAATAACTTGTGAAATCAAAGGATGTTGCGATAAAGACACAAGCCAACACCTTCAAGATAGGTTTCATAAATTCAAAAACTTGCAGCCTTCAAGCGAAAGCCAAAAATGAATCTTTGTAAAAACAATTCTACACAATAAAACAAGGGCTCAACATATGGATCTACTGTGGAAAGTGGTGGGACCAAAATTTTAAAGGCTTGGACAAGGAACTTAATTGATTTAATAAAGCATGAGTATTTAATGAGCACTTAACAATAAGTAGGAATGAAACAAATTTATAATATGTTTCATAAACAATAAAACTTTTGATTTGTATCATTTTCATTACCATTGAAGTACTAGTTTGTAACTATAGTTTGGTAGATCACTGTGATGGTTAAACGAAAGATCTATTTGTAATTTTATTTTCATGGTTTTTGTTTGAAAGTGTTTTTGTTGATAGTTTTATGTTTACTGAAAAATGAGAATGTAACTTGAACTTATACTAATGTAATGTTTGTCTTGTAGCTTGAATGATCTCTAACATGTTTCTTGGTGTAGGTTTTAGACTTTAAATAGGTCTGGTCATAGAAAATGATATTTATCTTTCTCCTTTGAACCTTTGGATAATACCATCTTATTACAATATTAGCTATAGTACTATAGAGTTTGTGTTGTATAATATTTCCTCTATCATATTTTATTATGTAGTGTAACTTAATATTTATATAGGTTGGGTCATAGAAGATTATATGTATATTTCTTCTTTGAGCCTATAGAATGTAACATCTTATTACTATGTAAGGTATAGTAGTAACATTTTTTCATGTATTAAATTTTTTCTATCATGTTTTGCTTTGTGGGGTTTAGAATTTAAATAGATTTTACCTATTTGTGTTTGGCATTTGGAAATTAAACACCATTTCGTTGATAAATGGAAGACATATATCTTAAATGATCAACATACAACTTGAAATTGATTTGGTTGAATGTTTGTTTGGTCTAAAGTATTGAATTTACAAAGCATATCAAGCAGATAAGCATTTATACTATATAAAACATATAAGCATTTATAGTTTATAAAGCATATAAGCATTTACAATGTAATATGAAGTTATAGTTGATTGAGTAGATAGTAGTATGCAATTTGAATATATAGCAATATGCAATTTGAACTATGGAGGAATTATTTTGATGGGTTACAAGAAAATTGACTAGAAAAATGAATATATTAATAGCAAAATATGGGAAGACATGTTGATTTATGCACTTTCATCCGATTAGTTGAATTTGAATTGTTGGATCAATTCATTTCAGATGAATAGATAGATTTGATGGATGTTTAAAATTTTGAATTTTGTAATAAATTTGACATTTGATTGATTTGGTTGAAAATTTGTTTGATCTAATGTCTTAAATTTTTGTCCTCTTATTTCAAAGGCGTGATTGGTGAACCTTATACTATTAAGGGGTTGAATTGGAGGTCAACAATGTAAGGCTACCAACAATTTCGATGCAACTGCACTCACACAGACTTTTCATGAAAATATGACAAGTCTTGGATGGAAATTTATAATTGTCCAACTGAGTAGACATTTCCTTATCAGTCACATGTTTGCAGCGGTCACTACACGGCAGCCTTATAAAAGTAATTGACTGGACTTACAGAGTTGCCAAGTAAAAGTAGATTTCACATGAAACAAATATCTGTAACATCACCTCAGAATTAAATGCACAAAATATCTGTAACTATTCAAATTTCTGGATGGCCGGCTGTCAGTAATCTCGATCCCACTCACACGAACTTTTTATAGAAATATTTAGTAGACTTTCAGACTTGCCGTATAAACGAAGGCAGCCGTGAGACGTGAGAAGCGCGTTATAAAAGTAAAATAAACATGACATTTAAATCAACAATAGTGAAAATCAAAATGATGGTGATACCCCTCTTCCATTCCCTCATAACAATATATTCGCCTCTTTAAATGTCCCTTGAGTAAAAGCATATATGCTTCTACTATCAATGAAGTCTCAAACCCTAGCCCTAAATATCAACACACTCCTCAACTCTCCACTTCAAGAAATGACAGATTTTCTCATATATCATGAATTTTTAAACATAGATCATTAAAACTAATATTAGGCATACTTATTTTTTAGAATATTTTATTACATATTTTATTTATTACTATTATTGATTAAAATTAATTTTAATTTTAGGCACATGTTTCTCATAATACATATTATTAATTGTGTAAGTGATTAACTAGATTTATGAATATAGTGTCATTTGAAAAGGAGTAAAAAGATCAAGCATCCTCTTAATAGAATCTAAGGAGAAAAACTAAAAGGGGAATTGCAAGACATGAGGCCTAGGGGTGAGGAGATTGCAACTAACTCATTTGATTATCACTACATAGCTTTTTTTTTTTTTTTTCCTTAACCTTTTATGTGTATCGAAGATTTGTACAAGGTTAATACCTATTTGAATAGATATTAAATGTGTGCATTAGTCTAGTTTTGGTTGATTGTGAAATTTTAATTATTAGCAATACTAACAACTATGAAGGATTGAAATTTGTCAATTTTTGATAATAAAAAAGTGAAATTTCGATATTCATTCTCTATAATGTATTTAAGGATCTCCAAAGGCACCGTAGAAAACTATAAAGTTAATGAAGACAACTTTGGAGCTAGTGAAGAGAAATTTTGGAGCTAGTGAAAACATGTTCTAAAGTCAATAAAGACAAACTTTATAACTCTAAAACATAATCACATAGATCAAAGGAAATGCATAGTCCACTTTTTAAAAACAAATTGTGTTCTCCAACACCATGATAGCTTATTTCAACCTTTAGTTCCATTAAGGTGCAACTTTGGAAAATCAAGGAGTTGTCATGAAACCAATAAGTGTGAATGTTAAAACTCTATTTTATTGGACATGCATTGATATAGAAATTGCTTCATTTAAAATTTAACTATAGTAATTAAGTTTTAGAGTACTAGGAGAATAAAACACATGTTTATGTGCTTTATTTTAGGCTATAGGAATAATTCTAAGAATATGAATAATCTACATATAAAGGACCGATGAATAGAGAAGAGAGGTCTAAATGTTTTACAAGATTATTTTTTCAATAAATTTTGAATAGATTATGCGAGTATTTTTTAACATCAACAATAGAATAAAACCTTTAGCTCATGTTACCTATATGAGTTAAGTAGTTTGATGAGGTCCCTAAGGATCTTATTCTTCTAGAGGAGTTGTCACTCACCTGAGAGAAGTAGAATGAGTTGATAATATTATAGATAAGAACTTTGTAGTATTTATCTTGTTGCATGTGTGAATTTTATCCTAAAATATTGATCTATTGGGTGCTTTTTGTAATCTATAGGTTTGTTAATTATCCAAATAATTCCAAGTTCTAGGTCTTCTACTATTTTATTAATGTCACTTCCAAGGTGTTGAGCATAAAATAAAGAAGTATAAAAAACTTTATCTTGATATCTTAGTTTTGGTTTATTACCACATTTGATTTCATAGAATAACTTATTTTCAACATTCCATTTCTTATCATAGTTCATAATATTAGTTTGAATTTTCTAGATTTGATTGTGTAAGTATTTTTCCTTCAAATAATTGCATGGTCAAATCAAGAATCTCTATGCTAACTCTATTTCTTAGTTAGTAGGTATAAGCATTTCATTATTTCCTTTCAGTGTTTTATTTCTTAGTTAGTAAGCAAAAAAAAATCTTTGATAATAATAATTTTGTACTTTAAATTTAGTTATTTGAACTTGGCATGCATAATTATGCTTTTTGAATATGAAACTTCTAGTTAGGCCTCCAAGACCCCTATTGCATATAGCCTTTAGACACCACTCAAATTTATAAGAGAAATAACTATCTTAATAAAAAACTATTTAGGAATATAGCTTTGTCTAACCAACTTTCTATCATTTTTCTTCAAGTTAAGGTTAGCAATCTATGATCAAAGCTTGCTTTATAACATATTTTAAAATAATATTTTTTAAGACTAATCATCCCAAAGGAAGTAGTGGAATAATACTTGGTCTAGTTCCTTGTATTTCTAAATTTATATTTTCCTTAATATTTAATCCCTCTTGTAGTTGTGTTGAGCCCTTCTCGTTATCCACAATCACTTACTAGGGTTATATTTTATATATAGTCGTAGAAAGTATGGAGTGAATCCTACTTTCAAAATCAATGATAAATAATTTACTCACAATAGAGTGAATGATGAGGGACTTCAATATGGTATAGTATCACTCAAATTATAGCTACCCTAGCACTTCAAGACTCTCTCAACTTGAATTTGATTAGTGGATAATTTTCCACTACTTAGGAACTTGTAAACTATCCGTAGTAGATTGATACCTAAACTCCATTTTAGTTTACACGGTCCAATTATAGATAGTGCAATTTATATAAACCTAACAAGATTGATAGATTATTTCTCTTGCTCCCTTGTCATCAAACCCTCAATTATTTATCACTATGTTCAAGTGGGTCTATGTAGGATCATTGGGGGGAAAACAGTAGTGATGCAACAAAAAAAAGTGATATGAGGAAGTGAAAAGCATAAAAATCACGTTTGACTTTTTGGTTGGGTTGGTAAAAAGTACATTTTGCGAAGGTAAAACCAAAGCAAAATGGATATCCGTTAATAACAGATATCTGATACGAAACAAAGTCATATAAGCTCAAAACATGTATTTAATATCAATATCATATATTCGTTATTAATTATATTTTAGATAATATAATATTGCTAATATAATATCAATTTGTCATATTAATATTAATAAATAAAAATATATATTAATATTAACATGTATTTTTATATATTAACAGATTAACATACAATATATAATATATTCATATATATAAATAATATATAATATAATATATATATTATATATTATCTATTATATATATTAATATAATATATATATATATATATATATTGATATACGTATAATTTTAAAAAATTAAAGTGCTCTCCAAAATAGATATTTGTTTTGTAAAATCATATGTTAATATATGAGAAATATGTATTAATATTAATATATATAATATATTAATATATAATATATTAATATATAAAAAATAATATATAATATATATTATATTATATATATTATGTATTATATATATATATATATATATATATAATGTATATATATATATATATTATATATATATAATATATTTATTAATAAATGTCATATTTTAAAAAGTTAAAGTGCTCTCCAAAATGGATATCCATTTTGGAGAGCTATGTGTAGCTCTCAAAAATGGATATCTGTTTTGAAAAGATTTTCATAGCTCTCTAAAAAATGGATATTCATTTTTTGCAATATAATTAAAAGATTAAAGGTCGCGAATAATTATTTGAACAATGACAGTTTGTGGTAGAGAAGAAAGGAATGGATATTAGATAGATCGGATATCTATTTTTGATGTCATTTTCACCTCCCCTTCACAATTTCAACCTCTCTTTGTGAATTCCTATCAATTTTTCATCACACAGGTATGTTAAAACACAAATTTTAATTATTTTGATTGTTTTATATGATTTTTTAACAAAATATTAGGGTTTTTGTTGAAATTTTAGGAATTATTTGAAAATAATGTTAATTTATAAATTTCTAATCTACAACAGGGTTAAAATGGAACAAGGTTTAGCAAACCCTCCAAAAACCCCTCCACCAAACCCTCCTTCAATTCAAGACTTAATTGAAAAAAATATAACTAAATTGACAAACATTGCTGAGAGATATCGTACCCATGAGCATTTGTGATCAATGACCCCAAGTATAGAAGCCAAAATCTCTCATGTTAGGGACATCACCTAACAACATGTTGCATTTCAAAATTGGAGAGATCAAAAGAGGTTAGAATATGCAAATGGTTTATCATATGAGGACATCAAAAGATTAGAAAATATCCAAAGCCAATTTAGCCCAACATTTTGTGGATCGAAGAACAAGACAAAATGTTGGTTTACACAAACCTAAATTTTCCATAAAATGGTGCATCCATCCAGGCATAGTTGCTAAATTTTGGATTCATTGGTGGATGGTTTTTGATAAACCACCCAACAACAATCTCAATGTCCCTCTATACTTTCTCCACAAATTATATGTAGAATTTGTTTTAGGAAGACATGTAGACTATTTTAATTTTAGGAATTTTTAGGGAGTATGTATGGGCATGCCCCAACATAGACCTGGGACAATGTGTATTATGCAAGTTCCCTATGTTCCCTCTAGATGTGACTGATGCCACACCTTTTACCATGATGAGTTCCTCTCAATCAATTATCTCAATTCTAGCACCTATTCAGGTATATGATTTTTAATATCTAGTAGATCTATATAATTTTGTAGATATATATGTTAGTTTATATTTTTTTGTTAGCAATTATATATTAATTTGCTATTTTCATTTTTCTTCTTGTAGAGTATGCCACCATCCATGTTTGTGGATCTAGAACCAAGACAATATGATAGGAATCTTGAGCATACTAAGAGGCCATCATTTTTTGTGTTGCAAGTATTAAGGTGTTATCATCAATGTCAACAGGAATGCTACTCACTAGTATTGTCATTGATGTCAACTATGGGATGAAGATATTGAGGATATTGAGAAAATTGTGGAAAAGAGGAAAACATGTTGTGCATATGTAGTTGATACCTTGAGGAAGTGTTGTGAGTACATGGAGGTACTCTTTTGTTGCAAAGTCTGAAGATGAGTTGGAATGAAGTAATGAGCTAAGATGATGTCTCTAGTACTTGGTTTCCAAGTGCTTTTGAGAAAATTTAATAAACAAAGTAAACTATGTTATGTAAATGTTCATAGTGTGCTCTGGTATTGTGCTCTGCTTTCTTTCTATGTTAATGTTATTCCTGTGCGGATCTTATAGGTTATTCAAGTGTGTCAGAGGTTGGTATATTTAAAATTTTGGTTTTTGAATTGTTGTACAGTGCGAGATATTTTCACTAGTGTCTGAACCAATTGTTCAGTGATGTTTTTTGTGGTCTAGGAGAAATGTATTTGCTCCATGTTTCTCCATTGTTTGTGGTGCAGGGCACCATAGGTTTTCATGCCCTAAGAGGGATCAAATGTTGAAATTTTGTTTTGATTAAGTCAATTGCATGTAATAAGGTCTTATAAGACCATTTCATAGGTGTTTGAGTCAGTTTTGAGTCATTAGGGGTCTTGTTGCAAAATATGTCAAATGTTATCATGTTGCACAAAGCAACTTTTGCATTTTGTTGTCAAATGGGAATATGAATGGTTGGAAGTTTAAATTTTGTTAGGAACCATTGGGATTTTGTTGGAAAAGTTTTAATATTTCTTGCAAGGTCGAAGAGGAGTTGGTTGTTGAAGTTTTGAAAAGAAAGCAATAAAGGAACATTATTTTTTTGAAAATTTGAACGTGTTTTTTCCTTATCTAGTGAATAGTATAGTCTATACAAACCAGTAATGACTCTAAAAATTATTGGATAGTGTTAGCACATGAATCCTCTAAATTTTGGTTTTTGTCTCATTGATTTTCATTAAGTTTTATAGGATTCACAAGCGTTTTTCTAAAAATAGTCTAGAATCCTAGGTAGGGTTCCTAATAGACTTGTAAAATGCATTTCTTGCCATTCCCATGGTATAAATTCCTAAAAATTGGTGGAATGACTTATTATTGTATATATTTTCATTCCTTAAAATTTTAGGTTCCACGGTTTTGTTTGGCACATATTTTGGTGATGTCGTAGGTCTGATCTTTTCATGTTTTAGGCTTATTTCAAAGTGAGATAATCAAAATTAGGGTCTTGTGTTCCAAAACAACCCCAAGCCAATTTTTGATATGTTGTAGAAATGACAAATGGGTACTCAAATATGCCTTCATGTTTTGATTTCAAGGTCTTCTCCACAAGTTATGCCTAAAAACCCTAAATTATTGCCCCATGTTTTAGGCTTTAAGGATTGAAGGCTTATGAGGAAAAACCCACCAAGTGATGTTTTAGGGTTTCAATATTTTTGTATTGAGGTTGGTTTGGATTTTTCCACCCCTACTCTATGTCAAACTAGTATCAGAGTGTAGGTTTGATCTAAAGAGGGTTTGTTGAAGTGAAGAAGGAACAAGATGCCTCCAAAAGGGAATACCATCATTGCGAGAGAGGTGAATGAGTTGAAGGAAAAAAATTCTAGAGAGATGAGAGAATTGAAGGGGAGGCTTGCTGCCCTATAAAAAAATCAAAAAAGAGGAATGGTCACAGGAGACTTGAGTAACCAAGAAGAATGGGAAGAGGAAACTTCCCAAGGGTCCGAGGAAGAGATGGATCCTAATGAATTGAGGATTGAAAAGATCTTGAAACCAGTCAAGGGAGATGGTCACAAGATCAAGATGGATTTACACATGTATGGAGGAAATTTGGATAGTGAAGAACTCCTAGATTGGATAGGAGCATTCAATAACTACTTTGACTATGCAGATGTGCTAGAAGATCAAAGGGTGAAGTTGGCCAAGACAAAGTTGAAGGGCCACACCTTGCTTGGTGGGATTATGTACAAATTGAAAGGAGAAAGAAGGGAAAGTCTAAAATCACCTCTTGGGATAGGATGGTGGCTAAACTCAAAGGTAAGTTCCTACATGTTGATTACACTATTCAATTGTTTAAAAGGGTTCAAAACCTTAAGCAAAAAGAGATGGATGTGAGTGCCTATACTGAGGAGTTCTACAAATTGAGTATAAGGGCGGGTCATGTAGAAGATGATGAAGAAAAAGTGGAAAGATATCTCAATGGGTTGAGGTATAACCTTCAAGATGAATTAAGCCTCACCAATCCAAGAATAGTGGAAGAGTGTTATCAGTTGACCATCAAGGCTGAAGATAAATTGAGGAGAAGGCAAGAAAAGAAAAGCAAGGGTAGAGGCAAAAATCCTAGAGGAAGAGAGGAATTTTTTGATTCAAGACAGTCATATGAGAGTTAAGGAGAGGCAAGTAGAGTTCAAGAACAAATTGTAGATTCAAGAAGTGGATTTAGAGGAGGCAGATCGGATTCAAGGGGAAAATTTGGAACCCAAAGAGGAGGTTCAAGTGGATTTACAAGGAAATGTTATGCATGCAATAAATTTGTAGGCTATCAAGCATGACAATGCACCGAGAATCAGTCCACTACTTCATTTGGAGGAGAAAGAAGAAATTAGTTTGTGCAAGGAGAGGACAATGAAAGTGTGCATTCTTCATCACATTATGTTGATCCAAAATTTGGCGAGTCTCATGGTGAGAAGAACTTTGATAAAAGTGGCAATGAACAAGGAACCTCCACAAAGAAAGTCTCTTTTCAGAGCTACATGTAAGTGCTTAGGTAAATGTTGCAAAGTTGTAATTGATTCAGGTAGTACAAATAATTTGGTCTCTATTGAAATGGTTGAAAATCTGAAGTTAAAAGGAACCCCTCATATCACTCCATATACAGTTTCTTGGCTTAATGAAGGGAAACAAGTAGTTGTGAATGAAAAAAGTTGGGTTGATTTTCACATAGGGGGGATATAAGAATAGAGTCTGGTGTGACATAATACGAATGGATGTTTGCCATTTGATTTTGGGAAGGCCTTGGCGGTATGATAGGAGTGCCAAATATGATGGTAGAAAAAACACATATGTTATCAAAAAAGATGGAGTTTCCTACACCCTTACACCATTGCAAGATGATAGCCAAAACCCACAAGTGGAGTCTAGAGTGATGTTAATGGGTACAAAAGATTTTTTAAAACCAATGAAAGAGGAAGAAGTAGGTACTACAATGGTGAGTAAAACTAAGACTATTCTAACATCAACAAGCATTGAAGAGTTGCCTTAGAAAGTTTAGGAGGTATTGAAGGATCATGTGGACATAGTGGTAAATAATTTTTCTGAATTTTTTCTTTCAAGGAGAGATGCTAATCACTATTTGGCTTTTTTACTAGGGGTTGGTCTGTCATACACAGTAGCCTATGACAAAAAAATTGTCGAAGTACCTAATGTGTTTGAAGAAAGAGGTGGTGTCAACACAAGTGATGCACTTGTTTGGAAGGTTGAAAATGCAAGGAATCTGGATGCTACATGCAAGAGGATTGTTGTGAAACAGATTGCAAGGTTGAGCAAGCAATGTTTGAGGGGAAAAGGAAGTATGGAGCAGCATAATGATCCAACTGAGTTGCAGATGGAAGATGGATAGTTAGACAAGCATCCACTACATTGTTTCTCTATGGTAGAATATCGAGTCTCATAATCAGTTCAAGAATAGGACTAATGTAATATATCGCTCTTTCTTTACCATCATCATCATGTTGAGGTAATAAATTTGCTAAGGCATGAGGTGATGTAGAGATATAAAGTAAAAAGGGTCTATCTTGCATAGTCAACATCAAAATAGGAAGATTGGTGAAATAACTTTTTATTGACTCAAAATCCTTGTTGCACTCATCATCCCATCAAAAATGGACAAATTTCTTCAATAAACACATGAATGGAAGGGTATGCTCAACCAATTAAGATATAAATCTATGAATAGCCTAAATCTTCCCTTGTAAACTACATAATTGAGAGATGTTTTTAGGTGGGGGCCTATTAACGATTGCATCAATGTTATTTGTGTTGCTTTGATTCCACGGTGAGAGATGATAAATTCTAAAATTTTGTTGGCATCTACACCAAAGATGCACTTAAGAGGATTTAGTCTCATCTTATAGAGTTGAAGCCTTTCAAAGATCAAACAGATGTTTTTGACATGATCTTGAGGAGTCAGGGACTTACTGAAGATGTCATCGACCTAATCTTCTATGATCTTGTGAATGAAGTTGTGAAAAATAAGAGCAATTACACATTGGTAAGTTACTCCAACATTCTTTAACCCAAACAATATGACTACATAAAAAAGGGTATCCCAAGGGGTAGTAAAGGTTGTCTTATATCAATCTTCCAGTTTAATATAGATCTGATTATAGCCTGAGAATCCATCCATAAAAGACAACAAGGTATAGCCTATAGTCGAGTCCACGATCATATCAATATTAAGCAACAAAAAATTATACTTAAGAGAGGCCTTTTTGAGATCACAAAAATATATGAAAATATGAATATGACCATCAATTTTACTAACGACAACTATATTCAATATCCAAGGTGAACAATCAATAGGAAGGATAAAGCCAACTTTTAAAAGCTTCTCTATCTTAGTCTTGACTAATAAATCATCCTTGGGATTCATTTTACAAATATTTTATTTAATTGACTTAGCATTGGGACATAAAACAATATTGTGAACCACCACAAACTCATCAATACTAAGCATATCCTCATATGACCAAGCGAAAATATTCATATAAGAATGCAATAGATCAACATGTTGGTTAGACTCTTTCGAAGAAAGATATTTTCTAATCTTAATGACATTTCCAAAAGATTTAGGATCCATGAAAATATTGAAATTGTTGAAGACCCTGAATACTGAGAGGGGAGGTGAATTGGTATTCTATTACACTTTTGAACACATCTTATCCAATCACCAAAACGTATTAACAGAAATAAGGAATGAAAGCATAAAACATCCACAAGATCACATGACACAAGAACACTAGGATTTTTACGTGGAAAACCTAAAAAGGGAAAAACCACAATGAGCATTAGCTCACAATATATTATATCTGGATATAATTTATTATAGGGTCTCACTACTAGGGCACACTATTCTTATAAGGCTCACAACTAGAGTTAGATACAAAACAAAGGTGGCTACTTAGCAAAAATGTGAACTAATAAAAGTATACCTTCCTTGTGCTGAATTTTGATTCCTTTGAAGCTCTGAATACAAAGTATTACTTTGTTTGGCAGTCTCTCAACAATTCTACTCTTATTCTGATCTCACACCTTTGAATTTGAATGTTCACTTCATCTGAGATCACTCACACCTAATGTGCCACTTGTACACTCTCATCTATCCCCACAACTCAAAATTGTCACATATATATACCCAATTACATCCGCATACATCAATTAGGTCATCCTAATTAGATGTGACCAAAAAAAATTCAAAATAGCTCTGTCAGCTTTATACTCGATTCAAAAACCATCCTCACGCTTAAATCAAACATGTAATACATAATTTAGGTTGGCATGGACATAAATAGATCCTACAAATATTCACATTATATATTTAATCTTCTCAACACATATCATGTATTAGGTCGGCTAGGAATTGGATCAAATCACAAAAACTCTCAATCATACACACACTTCTCCATAAATGTGACTTCTAGATTCGATTTTTCTTCAAATTCACACCTAGCTGACATCAATGAGTCTACCTTTAGAACTGCAGCACAAGACAATTCTTCTCAAGGAAATGCGGAATCTCCCACACAAATATACTAAGCAGAGAAATGACTGTGATACACAGATTTGAACTCTCTCATGCATAACTTCTAGGATATTTCACAAAAAATCTTAGAATCTTGATTTTTGATGTGTCTGATGATCTTGAAAACGTGATTAAAAGCATAGAGCTAGATCTTTTAGTGCGGAGGAGTGCAGACCCAAAAACTAATGCACTACACCACAAAATAATCAGTGGAAGTACTGATCTAATTTCCTAAACCATATTTACCAGATCAAATAATTTTGTACACGTGTCTTCAGTAACTCTTCCAAATCATACTAGGTTGATCATAACAATGTTGACATCAATAACAACACTGGATCAAGTAGTAGTATGTAATTCATGCTCATGTTTCCAACTCACCAAAACTTCCAACAATATCCTTCTCCTTCTTCCAATAGAAAGTATCCCCTTTAAGGAGAGTACTACAATATTCAGGATGAACTATAGGAGTATCATCATCCACATTAGTTAAAGGGACCTTCTTATCAATACTCATAACATATTCTTTGAAGTATTCCTATTTATTCAAGCAATACGGTAATCATCGGTTATGGTGATAAGAAGGTAAATGAGAGTAGGTACCTAAGAATTATTCTAGTGCCTCCTTTGAAGAGAAAACATAGAGAGGAATTTTTTTAAGGTCTACCTTATTTTCAATTAACTCAGGATGAACTAATTCAAGAGATGGAGGTTCGAAAAAAATCATGTTGACATTTAACCATGGTTTCCTCTTAGACTTTTTATGATGATATCCAAGTCCAATCTTATACCCACAAGAATCAAATTCTAGGGTAACTTTAATACATTGTTCATTACGTTTGCAACCATATCTCCATAACCATATTTAGAAAAAAGATTGAAACCAAAACCATAACATGTTTGTGATTCATAGGAAGGAGGATAAACGTAGAGTGTGATCCCAATTATGAGTATCATACTCTTTTACAAAATCATCCTTCTCAATGGAAATATAGGCACTAGCCTCTTTAATAGGAGCATGATTATCCTCCTTAGTAAAGGTTTGATCATTCTTCTTAGCAGGAGCATGATCATATTCCTTAGCAGAAGGACAATTAGCTTTCTTGATAGAGGTATATGAGATTGTTGAAATGTCTAGATGGATAGGATCTATTTTGTACTCCTCGATAAAGGATTCGATAAAATCCAAGGATCTCCAATCATCACCAAGACATGCATTTGATTTAGAAGAAGAAGTAGAAGAGGTAGACTTAGGATGATCTTCATCAGGGACATCTGTCTCAAGAGTAGACTTTAAAATAGGCAATGTTAGAGTAGATATTAATGCATTAGAAGATAACGAAGCAATAAAAAATTTAAGAGTAGAAGCAACCGAGGCTTGACCAATAGCTACCATGTCACAAAGATGTATAGCATCAGAGTCAACCTTGATTGTGACTACTTCATTACTAGCAACAAATTTTATACAACAATGCAAGGTAGAAGTGATTGCTCCCAAAGCATGAATTCATGGTCTTCCTAAGAGGATGTTGTAAGGTAATGATCCTAGCATAACATATACCAGGGTGGGTACAGTAATGGGTCCCAACCTCAAAGGAAAGATTATCATTCCCAAGGCTTGTCAACCAACATTATCAAATCCATGAATATACAAAGAAGAAGCAACAAGAGATGAATTAATTTAAATTTTAGATAATAGATCAATGCTACATATTGAGAATTGAACCAATATCAATGAGAGCACGTCTAATACCAATATTATTAATATTAATTATAATCATTAGAGCATTTTATTGCTTGTATACTTTCAAAGGTGGGAACTCATGCAGATAGAACACAATATTTGATGAATCCATATGAATATGAGCCATCAACGCATTAGGGTATGTGCAAGATCATGATGGGCCAAAAAGTGGTGATATACATAGGTGATATGATGGCCCATGTGGCTGACAACTTTTTTTTACCCAAAATTGATGAAACGAAAAGGGTTTTTAAAGGAGATTATCAACTTTATACCAATATAAATTATGCTTTACTTTGAATTTAATAAATAGTTATCATTCATTTTCTATTTGAATTACGACTAAAGTCCTAATTGGGTTGATTGAAAAAAATCTATAGCTTTCAAACGGTATCACATTTTTTGAATCTAAAACATGTGTCACATTCTATGCTTTACATACTATAGGATTAAAAAAAATGAATTTCATGAATTTTTGACCAAGTTAAGGTGGTCAGACATACGAGTTTTTATATTTTTTTAAAATTGTTATAAAAAAATCATAATTAATTATTTACTTGGATAAAAATTGCAAAAAAATATGCATCACATTGGGGCATGAGTCCTCTACTTATATCTAAAATCTTATAAAAAAATATTATCATTTTATTGTGATTAGGGTGGTCAGACAGACACTTATGTCTTATTTTTTTCCCTAAAATTTAAGTACTACTACATTGAAATTTCAAATTTTCACCAAATAGATTTTTATTTTTTTAAAATAAACCTAGTAGTTTAGAAACTAAATTCAATTTTCTATAGATTCTATTCTTACATATTTTTGAAATAATATAGATAACTTATTCAAATTTTTATGTCAAGTTGCCTAACTCTGATTTTCTGAAATTTCATCGCCACTTAAGGGCCTGTTTTTTCCATGATGATCATGCACATACCTATTAACATCCATCAACCTAGTAGAAGAGGGTAAGAGAATATTTTTCAAGGCTTCTTGAATCATACCTTGGTAAACTGGAGTAGTCTGAAGCAAATCCCAAAGTGAGATCTCTTGGTGTGACTAACATGAATTTTCTCTATAAATGTCATACTCACCAGGTGCTTTAGTTGTAGGTTCAGGTGCTTGAGGAAGGCTTGATTGAGAATGTGGTAATGAAGTAGGTTGGTTTAATTTTTTAATTCCTTCTAGTATTGTAAGTGTGGGCTACTAATCTATAAGAGGGACTCTTAGATTATATAAACCTCATGTAAAGGTCTGGCATGTCATTAGGGATAGAAACCCCATAAATAAAATAAGTTATTTTAGGATATATGATAGCTCAATTCATGTAAATGATGGGTATCTTAAGCCTTTGAGGAGAAACAAAGACTACAACCACATTCACGAACTCTTCGAATTGTGAAGAAGAAGAGGTTTTTGATGAATAATTTTTTTTATTAGATCTATCGATAGGAGGCATCTATAAGAAATCATCTAGGGCATCATAAAACATATAAAAATCTTGTTTAGAGAATACATTTTCAAAAGCATTAAATTTTTAAAGAAAAAGATTTGACATGATTTGCTTCACATCAGGTTCACCAAAATGTAAAGGATGAAATTCACTACTCCCAAGTCTCAAGATAAATATAGTCTATAGGGAATGAATAGTCATTGATTACTAAAAAGTACAAATCTCAAGTGACAAAGTGTAAAACGAAGATATTGGAACAACTAGATGAAATGAAATGTTAGGCTATTAAATACAAGAGTGGTAAAACTGCTAAATAATAAAAATTGATATAAAATTAGAAAGTATAGATTATAGAAATAGGAAGCTTAAAACTCACAAATTCTACCCCTAGAAGGGAAAACCCTCAGCCACAGACAATAGTGCATCGCAAGGATGTATGTGCCCTACACTACCATCCTTGTTAAAACAAAGAGCAAAGACCTTAAATCTCACTACCTAGCTCCTCGAATTTGTACATTTGCACACAATAATGATAGGGAAAAATGTTGGAGCTTTTTCAAGGCTTGCCTCAGTCAAACCCCCATTTTTGTGTTTCCAACTCCACGAATAGCCAAATCGACAGGGATTGACAAAATGAAATAGAATGTAAATGATGTGTGATAGAAATAAACCCCGTTGTGGAGGAGATCCCATATCATGAATGTAATATACAATAGTAAATAGATTAGACAAATAAATAAGAGAGTGTTACCAAAAATTCATGGCTCCCCTCTTGGCTTGATAAATGAGATGATATTTCTTGCAAGAGAGCCTTGGTTTTTGAGGAGACAAGAATCTAGCAAAACTTTGTTGTGGAGAACAAGAGAGAAAAGATGTAGAAGAGAGAATAGAGAAAGAGAGCAAGAGAGAATGAGAGAGAGTGAAAATGAATGAGAGAAAGTAAGAATGAATGAGGATGAGAGTGAAAAGAGGAGTTTTGTGAGGTCTAATGGGTGGTCGATACACTCGTGTTCTTCTCACAATGACACATGTCATAGGTAAGGGACATGATATCCCTCATTTGAAACTCAAAAAGTTTTAGGATGCTAGCACATCATGTAGATGTACACACGTCATGTGACCGTCCTACTCAAAACTTCACAAGAAATGAGGTGTCTAGATCGCTATCATTTCATCGTTGTCCCCTATGAAGTCAAAATCATTAAATTTTGACTTATAGGTTTTTGTCATCAATGCGACAGGGTGTCATAAATGCATCAAGCTAAATGCTACCACGGGGTACAATTTTACAACACTACACATAGGTATGCATTCTCTACTCAATTTTACATTTACATAAATTGTGTTGTGTTTTCACACTCAACTTTTAGTCATAATTTTTTTCTCCTTAATTTATATGCACTTTTTCATAATATATACAATTTGAGAGGAAATATTATCTATTGATTCTATTTTAATTTTATTCATAGTTTCATATTTTAGTGTTTTTCCTTTGATGATATGATAGGTTTGATGGATGTTTGTGGCATATTGGAGAAAAATAGGGTATACACTTATTTCAATTTCTTAGACTTCTAGATTCAAAAATTATATTTCTTTTTCTTATCATATTTATTATACTAAATGAACATTCCAGGGAATCACCCAAGGAGGAATATCAATCATGATTTAAGAAGGGAACAACCCATAAGCACATTGAACACATTCATGGGTTGGCCCAAGGGTGATATACAAACGTATAGGTGGAATAACCCTAATTAGAGAGGTCAAGATCCTTTGGAAAATAAAGAATAGCCACAAACATCGCTCTTCTTGAAAAATGGAGTTCTAACCTAGAGAAAGTATCTGAATTTGGGTAAAACTAAACCTTTGAAATTCACATACATGCACTACAACATTATGAATAACAATTCCAAAGTATTTTAGCAATGCATAAACGTGCACAAATAAACTAGCATAACAAATATAAAGGAGCCACAAGATGTCCTTTTAAATCATTGGAATTACGATTAAATCTCATGATTAAAATAATTTGACCATTAAAATCTGTAAACCATAAAAGAGGAAAGTGACCATACAAGAGGAAAGGAACCATAGCTTGGGAAGGTATTAATATCATATCCTTATATTTATAAGAGTATCCAACATAATTTAGAACGTCCTTTTCAATATATAGTTTAAAGTTCAAACTTATGTTTCCCTAACCCTACGCTAGCACACTTTAGCACCTTCAAAACATTGAACAATGGAGATATTTACATAAGCTTTGAGCCAAACTTGAAACCCTATATTATACCCATTTCTGCTTAAACCGATCTCAACCTCTAAAAGTACCCTAGTAGTATCTTATCTAGGATCGTGCCAAAATCTAGAAGCAAATATTCTATCATTATTCATATATATCAAACTCATCAAGCCAATCATAGTCATCAATGGGTTTGAATTGGTATAGCTTGTGAAGGAACCGATAGAAAATTAAGGTGAAACTTCAATGAACCAGGAGCTCCCATCCTTGATATCTAATAAAAAGGAATAATACCACAGAACCCAACTGGAAAACAAAGATCCTACAAACAAGGGATCCCAACCCCAAGCTAAGCATCATTTAGAACAACATCCATCTCTCCAAGCAAAAGAGGACAAAATAACTTGCATGTTAATTGACCGACGACATCTTTGGGCACTTGAAGATCAAGGAGTGAAGCAACAAAAAGAGCTAGTATATTCATATTAACCCGATGGCATTCCTCTAAGACTAGAAACTTCTTGCCTAAAATGAGTCAAACAACCTTCATTGTCAATAACCCTCTCTCAACCAACACAAGTTTCAAATGTTGATCAGTAATGTGACCTATGAAAGATAAATGGCAACATAAACTCTAAACTATTCTTTCGGCCACCCATTAATTTAGTTTTAATGAACCTCCAACGTTTGGAATCATATGAAGATAAGTCAAAACCCTTGTAATGGAATAGAGTACTAAAACACATGAGTAAGGTAAAAGATAATTACGCTTACAGGAACTGTGAGCAAGTAAATGCTGTGTACGAGAAAATGTGTCAATCAAATTGAATCTAATCTAATACACCAATGAAACATTAGATTGAAGAAAGCTAAATAAAATAAATCAAATGCAAACTCTTGACAGCAGCTTCTTCAAATTCATTCCATTGTCCTCTATCTCCAAGGATTCGCTTCAATATGTTTGCCCTCAGTTGTGCAAACACAGCTTGTAGAATGGCACTTGAGAGAATGAGATTATTATGAATGCATATGCATCTAAATGATTGAGCTTATTGAATTGAAATGCTATGAAATGCTTAAGATGTGACTATAATAGCTACGCTTGAAAATGTGAGATTCGAGCCGGGCTTTTAGCTCATGAAAGAGCTGCATTTATAGATTTTTGAAGGTGGGAATTCGAATGGCCAAGATCGATAGTCGAGTTCAAACCTGTTGAAATGAACGGTGAGAGATTGAGAATTCGGAAAGAAGGTGGAATTCCAAGAGACGAAAAATGAAGAGACACTTTGAAAGGTGTCTCTCATAATTAAATAGATAAATATTTAATTATGTGTGAGAGAAATGCGAAAAGGCTTTAATTAAATATTGTAAATATTTAATTATGTGTGGAAGAAATACGAAAAGGCTTTAATTAAATATTGTAAATATTTAATTATGAGAAAAGGAAAAAGCCTTTTGATTAAATATTAAGAATATTTAATTTTTGTGAAAGAAGTGGGAAATTTGGAAAATGATTAAATATTGAAAATATTTAATTGAATGTGGAGAGAAGAATAATCATTTAAATTTAGAATTTAAACTTTGATAATTAATGTAAATAGATTGTAAAATCTATTTAATTAATTAAGAGGAAGATAGCATTAATTAAATAAACTTATTTATTTAATTAAATTAGAAGAATTAGAAAATGAACAATATAAATAAATAATTAAATTTATTTATATGTAGAAGACTTAAGAACATTAATTAAATAATTCATATTTAATTAATTAACAGGTTCGATCAACCATGACCATTTTTGGATGCGTACATTTTGCCCCTCTTTGAAGTGATGTGTTTCATGCATTACTTCAAAGAATTTGCCCCTGACTTTGAAAAATTACTGATGATGCTATATGCCCCCTCGGGTGATGAATCAGATAAAGATGATTTGATGAAAACCCCTATTGAAAGATTGATATGAAGATGAAGAACTTTGATTTTTGCCCTGATTGATGATGCTTTTTTGATTGATAAATTTGCTTCCATGCGATATGAAAAACAAATTGAAATGATTGATAAATTTGCTTCCCTGATTGAAAGTCAAATTGAGTCATGATGACTGTTAAATTTGTTTCCATGCGATATGAAAAACAAATAGTAACATAGATATGCTTTCCTGATTGAAAGGAAAATTGAGTCATGATGACTGTTAAATTTGTTTCCATGCGATATGAAAAACAAATAGAAATGATTGATAAATTTGCTTCCCTGATTGAAAGTCAAATTGAGTCATGATGACTGTTAAATTTGTTTCCATGTGATATGAAAAACAAATAGAAATGATTGAACTTGCTTGATGTATTGATTGATTGATGATATCCATTGCTGATTGATTTGCATGATTGCCTGATGATATTGATAGTGTTGTTGATTAGGGAAAGATACATCCCAGAACAACACAAAGATAGGGAAGAATACATCCCGATGATGATGATGATTATTGAGGCTTGCAGTAAGGCTAGGAACAAGACCAAAGGTATGATTAAATAATTTGTGCTAGATTGAATTGATTGATAAGATGAGATTGGAAGAAATGATTGAGATGATGCAGATGAGATGTGAAAAATGTCCAGTCATACTCAACCGTTGTCTAAAAAGATATTCCAGAATGTGGTCAACCCTAAAAAAAAAGTCCCTCGAAATGCAAATGAATTATGCAATCCTAAATGAAATAATGAACCATTCTCCTTGTTGCCATTTCCTGCTGTGTTTACTTATCATCATTGAGCCTTTTGATATATTGAAAGTTAGTACAAGCATCAAAGGGTATATTAGCACCAATGATGACCTGAGTATTGCTTCCATAATGTTTGATGTAGCAAATTAATACAAGCATCGATGGTATAATTGAACCAAGATGACCTGAGTATTGCTTGCAGAAACAGACAAAAGTTAACCACTTTCCTATGCAAATTTCGAAATGTCATCAATGATACGTTGTAGAGCATGTCCCACGACCAATTTGCACAATACTAATGATTAGCTTACAGACAACAATCAAAGAAAAATCATACTTCTTCCTTGTGATTCTAGTTCAGTACATCATTGAACCACTCCAAAGATATGATGTCATCAAATGTCAAAACAACAATTTGCAACTTTTTGCTTTAAGTTTATCATTCATTTTATTCAGATTAAGATCATCCAATTTGTTTTAGTTTCAATGTATGACATGCCTCAAAGCTGTTTTGACCAGGCTTGATTGGATATTCGATTGTTGATCCGATACTTGATAATTGACACATGTTGCTTGTTTGCTCAAAAAAAGTTGATTTCCCCCAACGAGTTTAGGATTTTGCCCCTAGTCTAGGGTGAGACATGACCATTTTATTGATGAAAGCATATGATTTATTGATTTTTCTTTGGTTTTAGGAATATTTTGATTTTTTTTGAATTTTGATGTTATTTTGATTTTTTTGGATTTCGATGATTTGGATATGGACACGCATGACAATATCAGTGCTTTGTTTTGAGATTTTGTTGAAAACCAAGCTAAGGTTGATTGATCAGATTGATGGATTGATAGTTTGACTAAGTGTGTTAAGTCAAACGAGGTGATAATGGATTTGTTAATTTGGCTAAGTGTGTTAAGCCAAACAAAGATGATAATGAATTTGTAAACCCAAGGAAGTTGCGTTATCCTAGAGTAAACTCGTTCACAAGATGATAGTTTGACTAAGTGTGTTAAGTCAAACAAGGTGATAATGAATTTGTAAACCCAAGGAAGTTGCGTTATCCTAGAGTAAACTCGTTCACAAGATGATAGTTTGACTAAGCGTGTTAAGTCAAACAAGGTGATAATTGATTGGATTCAATTGATCAAGATTGATGAAGCTTGATTTGGAACAAAATTATTTTGATGATTTGATGTGACACTGACATGCAAGTTAGATGTGATTGATATGAATTGGTTCAGATTAATGTTCGACAAAAGATAAAACTTGATAAGGAGTGCCTTCCTATCAAAATATGCCATGGACTAGTGATTTGGATCTTTTGGCTCGCAAATGCTTGATCAATTTTATTTTATGTCTTCCAATGTTCAAATCACCACATAAGTTGGGGGATATATATCAAGATTCATTCCTGAAGCAAGATGTAAACATTTTCCCCCAACGTCTAGCAATGTATGGAATGGCCATGGGTGGATTCTTGAATAGATAGATGGATAGATATGGTAAGCATGCACAGGATGCCAAGGATTATCTTGCAATAAGATAAGGTGTTTGAATAGAGGAATGTTCATTCGGATAATGCTTCAAGGCTCAGATAACATTTGGATTGGATAGGATCAATGAAAATGACCCATGTCAAGATGTTTAACATAAACAAGTGTAAAGTGTTTACCAAAATTTGTCGAGATCAAGATAATGTAAATAGATGGTAATGGGATGGATAAACGGTTCATGGATGAATGGATGATATGGATGGAATGATGGCTTTATTATGGATGAGGTGCTTTCTCTTGAAATAGCCCACATAGATGCTCGATTCTACACATGACGCCTGTTTGCCAGGTTTTCATCATGGTACTTGTCCAAAGCGCCACCGTAGTGGTTTTCACTAGAGGACGATTTTTTTCTTTACTGTTTTTCAATCCTTTTTCTGTTTTTTTTGGATTTTTTGTATTTTTGATTTTGATTTTATTTTTGTTGTCACCAAGACGCCTATTTGTCAGGTTTTCATCAAGGTAACAATTTTTTTAGGACATTTTTTTGATTTTTTTGTATTTTCTGAGAGATTTTAAGTTGATGCTGAACCACCTGGTGGTCCTGATGTTGATGCTTCTATCACAATGTGTCATCGGTATCCTGCTTGAAGAAGTTGTTTTGCCAAGATACGTGCACTTGAATGCAACTTTTGAGATCTCTGATCTGCTTTCCTGATACCGGAGTTAACCTCATCTTTGTGTGCACATCGCGATAGAGTGCCTTCTGAATCCTTATGATGAAGGGTCATTGCCAATACATGGTCAATGTGAGAATTGGATATCATGCGTGGAGGCGTGGATGGAGTGTGTTTAGGAGTAAAAGATGGATTGGTCAATAGTTTGGAACCTTTGATTCTCCAAACTTGGGAAGATGAGCTATAATGGGTGGATATGGAAGTGTGCATGGAATTTGGACCAACTGCTTGATACACTTTGTACGTTGCTTGAGAAGCCTACTTTTTCCTTTATGAACATCTTTGATGGATACTTTTCCCTTTTTGATTTTGCCCCATAGTTTCTTTGACTAATGGAGTTTGATAGGGATGATTTTTCTTTGTATTCTTCGGTATCCATATGTATTTGATTTGTCCTATATGCTCTTTAGCTTCTTTTTCCTTGATAACATTCTTCATGCTTTGATTCAAGTCTTTCTTTTGACGTTGGTCCCAATTCGTGGATGGGGTGATGGGTGGATGAAGATTCATGACATGGTGGGTTGTAGTACTGACATCGGTTTCATCATAAGGATTCTTCGTGCTCCCTATGTTGATGTTTGCTTGAGACGAAGTTGCCCCCAGTTTTGTGGAAGTATCACTAATATGTTCATATCCCTTGATTGCCGAGTAACCAAGGCCTTGATTCTTAGGATTTTCAATAATCTATATTGGTTCCAAGATACCTTGTTCATGTAGGCCTAATCCTTTGCCTTGATAATTCATCTGTTGAAACATTTTATTTGCAAAAGGATATGATTTCCCTTGGAAACAAGGTGTTGCTCCTTCTCTGCTATGTGGTGGATCTTCAAAGGTGATAGCTCCTTTATTGATAAGATTATTTTCCCTTAAAAAGGTGAGTGATCCAACTTTATAAGTGATAGGATCATTTATCTGTGGGATAAATGCTTGATTGATATCCTTAGCTTGATCTTGTGAAATATCAGATTGTACTGTTTCTTCAAGAAGTGTTGATGATTCATTGTCTTTGTAAAAGTGTTCCTCATGATTCATTGTTGATATGCTTTCACATGATGCTTCTGATTCACAACTTTTGTAGAATTCTTCATGACCCATTTCTGACATGTCTCTGTATTTTTCTATTTCTTGATCATGTGTACAAATGTTAAGAGTAGGGGACTCTTGTTCCTCAGTAAGAGTATGAGACTCTTGTTTTGAATGAAGATCATCTATGTGTCCATCCAAAGAAAGCATCTCATGGGTAGATGGATGAGTATGTGTTATATGGATATGATAATCATTTGCAATATCTTGTATAGATAGGGGAGTTCCCATTAGGTCATTGTAGTATTTGGGAGATACGAATCCTTGATCTTGACTAATTTTGGAATTACTTTTGACATGTTTTGGATCAAATTCTTGACATGGGTCGATTTCAAAGGATGGATTGATTTCAAAGTGGCTCAATATCATCTTGATCTTTGAGTGGACTTGGATCAAATGGTGAGTTGGGGATTCTTTCACTATTCACAACCGTGAGATCGAAGGATGTCAATATACCTTGTGAGGGACCATTGCTAGACCTTGATGATAACTGTTGATCATGCTTTGAAATATGTTCTTGAGATATGTCCTCTAACTCATTAGCTGATGTAGAGACATTGTCAACATGATCATTGGTGGAAGGATTTTGGATTATGTCAATAGGATCAAATATCGTCAACACTCCTTGAAATCGATCTTTGTGGGAGGGGTCTTGATCATAACTAAAAGATGGCTCTTGATGAAGTTGATTTGATCACTAGATGGGGTAGACATATCTTCACAGTGCTCATTGATGGATTGATTTTGATCATTTTCTTCAACAGTTATGGTGGAGAAATTGCCAATGTTTTCAACCATATGATCAAATGATGTTGACATTTCTTGAAGAGGTGTGATGAGCCCTTGACATGAGGATGATGGGATACTTTGATCTTGACTTGGAAAAGAATCATTAGATGAAGGAGATGGAGTAGCTTGATCATTAGATGGAAGGGAAGCTTTGGATAGGATGGAAGAATTGTCATGCTCTTGGGATGTGATTGATTCATGAGAGGGTATGGATTCATAAGATGGGGTGAAGGACTTGGAAGAATATTTTGTTCTTGAGATGGAAGAGGATTATCATGGGTGAATAATGAAAGGAGGGGATCATCATATGATTCTTGAGATATGGGATCTTGATCAAAGATTTGAAGGGTTTGTAGAATTTTGGTATCATGGGATGGAGTGGAAAGAATGTTTTGATCAAGATGTGTAGATTGAAATGAATCATTGGATGTAGAGGATATGATAGAAGAAGGTAATTGAATGGAATAATTGAATTGGGTGGAAGAACCATGAGGTTCATTTTGAATTATGGGGGATGAAGATAAATGCATGGCATGACAGGATTGGTCAATGTTACTTGATGGTTTAGATTTGGGCTTCCCCTTTAAGCTTTGCAAAAATTCAGAAACATTGAATTTGGTTGATGTTGTTTTTGGAGGAGAAAAGGCCATGTTCATATTTCCATCAAAGGAATTTTTAGTTGTACCCCCTTCCATTTCCTTGACTTGCCTCTAGAGTTCTCTTACTTGTTGGGTAAGAGTACTCAAATCGTTTAAGGGAGTTTTCTTCTTTTCAAGATTATTTTTAATTTTCTCCATATTGTAGTTAGAGGGCAATTTGACACCGTGTTTTTCCAATAAAAGAAAGTATTTGTCTTTATTTTCCTCTAAGATATTTTCCATATCTAAGAAAAATTGTGGATCTTGTTCAGCTTCTAGAAGCATTTCTTCTGTTATCTCTTGATTTAAGCTCTTTCTATAAAGCTTAAGAAAAAGATTTTCTTTGCTATGACCCATGTTTTAAAGTTTTTGGATGATCTTAATCTGATTTAAATGTGAAAAACACAGCATAGAGAAGCAGACAGTTGTTTTGTTACTCCTAAAATCTAAACAAAGAGTGTATGTTCTTGAGATTTCCACAGGTTTTAAACAAGATAAGCAGTTCAATCAGACTCACTCTTAATTTTTCAAATAGGTCATCATCGTAATCACAACCCACAGCTTAAAATCGCGTCGACTCACATAGCCATGTCACCCCCTAGAGGGCGCCTGTGTTTTTGTCTTTTCCAGGTGCGTACTCAAAGTGACGGAAGTGGATACCGAATCCCTTAAGCAAACAATCCTTGGCGATTATATGGTGAGTTATTCTTGGGGGCAGATTCTTCCCTCCCCTTGCACTGTGATTAAAATGATGTTTGGTTACTGACACGGCTGGCCTCTACACTAGGTTCTTAATAAGTCTTTCCGCTCGGCGTGGTAATGGATATACTCCCTTGAGAGACCTCCCAACCTTTAGAACAAAGGCTTTGGGGATGGTTATCCTGTCTACTGCCGTCAAGTTGGGTTTTCACGCACAACTTGCTTTTGATTATAGTGGGTTGGAAACCTTGGCTTTAGGTGTTCCCACTTAGGTCGTTCCTATAGGGTGAGTACTTTTTCCCACTACGATAGGCCTTCTAAAGGATGTAATAAAGCATTAAATTGCATAAAATAAAAGGTAAGTCTGGTATTCTGATCACCCAGTTAAGGGGAGAGCATAGACCTATTACCCACAATCACAGCATGCAAATAATGGTTCAATTTTAAATCCCAAATTGAAAAATTTTCTATTCTAAGTGAAGATATTGCTTCACTAAAAACATGGGATTTATTTTAACCACAAGAAAATATGTTTGGTGACTATCCTAGGATTGGTTAATTCAGATTTAAATGTCTATCCTAGGGTTGCTTCATTTTATTCCCCATACATCAATAAAACCTCTGGTCGTGGTCGCGTCGGATCCAGATAACAATTTAAGAATGAGATTATAATTGCTCCCAAAGTGTTTAAAAACACTTGTTACAATCATGTGATAATGCTTTTTCTTTCATTTTCATGCTCCATGGTCCTTGAAAATCTGCAATACAAGCTCTAAATGTTAGATTGAATCAAGAAACAAGAAGATATGAGGGTTAGATAAATGATTAAGCATAACAACCCTAAAATTTAGACCAAGTTTCATTGTGGTTCGACATTAAGTGAGAATTTAAAAATTTTAACTCTGTCAAAGTTGATAAAAACCTGCACCATTATATATCTTATGAAATTCTACCCCATTTCAAAAAAAAAAGCTCTGAAAAAGACCAAAATATGACCAAGATATGGCCATTTTAAGATTGACTAAACAAATAAAAATCAGAAACCGTATGCGCCAAAACGTGATTTTTGTCCGTCACCTGCCAGAAAAATCTGCAAAATAGAAGTTAAATGCAGGGCTTGGCCCCATGGTGGGTGCCAGAAATGTGTACAAGAAAATGTGTCAATCAAATTGAATCTAATCTAATACACCAATGAAACATTAGATTGAAGAAAGCTAAATAAAATAAATCAAATGCAAACTCTTGATAGCAGCTTCTTCAAATTCGTTCCATTGTCCTCTATCTCCAAGGATTCGCTTCAATATGTTTTCCCTCAGTTGTGCAAACACAACTTGTAGAATGGCACTTGAGAGAATGAGATTATTATGAATGCATATGCATCTAAATGATTGAGCTTATTGAATTGAAATGCTATGAAATGCTTAAGATGTGACTATAATAACTACGCTTGAAAATGTGAGATTCGACCCGGGCTTTTAGCTCATGAAAGAGCTGCATTTATAGATTTTTGAAAGTGGGAATTCGAATGGCCAAGATCGACGGTCAAGTTCAAACCTGTTGAAATGAACGGTGAGAGATTGAGAATTCGAAAAGAAGGTGGAATTCCAAGAGACGGAAAATGAAGAGACACTTTGAAAGGTGTCTCTCATAATTAAATAGATAAATATTTAATTATGTGTGAGAGAAATGCGAAAAGGCTTTAATTAAATATTGTAAATATTTAATTATGTGTGGAAGAAATACGAAAAGGCTTTAATTAAATATTGTAAATATTTAATTATGAGAAAAGGAAAAAGCCTTTCAATTAAATATTAAGAATATTTAATTTTTGTGAAAGAAGTGGGAAATTTGGAAAATGATTAAATATTGAAAATATTTAATTGAATGTGGAGGGAAGAATAATCATTTAAATTTAGAATTTAAACTTTGATAATTAATGTAAATAGATAGTAAAATCTATTTAATTAATTAAGAGGAAGGTAGCATTAATTAAATAAACTTATTTCTTTAATTAAATTAGAAGAAATTAGAAAATGAACAATATAAATAAATAATTAAATTTATTTATATGTAGAAGACTTAAGAACATTAATTAAATAATTCATATTTAACTAATTAACAGGTTCGATCAACCATGACCATTTTTGGATGCGTACAAATGCCATCAACACTGATATGAAGGATGGCTCGTGCAAATATGAACACATCTGCTCCCGACACAAAAATCATAAGAATGGGTGGCAAAGGTTAAAAATGGAAAATTATAAGCCTAACTCAGGATGGTAGCATGGCCACCACAAGAAAACCATAGTAGATAATGCCACGAGGGAATATCTCAAAGTAGCCTAAACTATCTAGGAGTTACCACACTTAATTTGGTAACACTTACCCATAAAAAATAATAATAATTAGTATTATTATATTATAATATATTTAATAATATAGAAAACCAACTTAATATAATACCAGACCCTACCAAATTAAAAAAACCAATTTAAACAAAACGGATATCCATTCTGAAACAAATATCCATTTAGAATGGATATCCGTTTTGGTTTGGTGTTTGCTATGGCACCATGTACTTTCTACCCGAGCCTAGAAAAATTCAAAATAGATTTTCACGTTTTTGGGAAAGTTAAAATTGCCTTTTTTTACATCACCACTTTTTGGACCTCCATGATCTTGCAAAGACCCACATGCAACAAGATAAATACTACAAAGTGCTTATCTATAATAGTATCAACTCATTCCCCTTCTCTCAAGTGAGTGACAACTCCTCTAGAAGAATAAGAGCCTTCAGGATCTCATGAAACTACTTAACTCATATAGGTTAAATGAGCTAAAAGTTTCATTCTGTTATTAATGTTGAAAAAAACTTACATAATGTATTAAAAAATTATAGTAAAAATATCTTGCAAAACATTTAGACATGTAATCTCTATTCATCAGTCCTTTATATGTAGATTATTCATATTCTTACAATTATTCCTATAGCCTAAAATAAAGAACATGCACATGTGTTTTACTCTCCTAGTACTCTAAAAATTTATTACTATAGTAAAATTTTAAATGAAGCAATTTCTATATCAATGCATGTCAAAGAAAATAGAGTTTTAACATTCAAACTTGGTTGGTTTCATCACGACTCCTTGATTTGCCAAAGTCACACCTTAATTGAACTAAAGATTGATATAATCTATCATGGTGTTGGAGAACATAATTTATATTTAAAAAATGGACTATGCATGTCCTTTGATATTTTATTTGATATATGTGATTATGTTATAGTTATAAAGTTTACCTTTATTGAATTTAGAACATGTTTTCACTAGCTCCAAAATTTCTCTTCAATAGCTCCAAAGTTGTCTTCATTGGCTTTATAGTTTTCTTCAGTGGCTTTGGAGATCCTTTTAGTTACCTTCTAGAGAATGAATATCAAAATTTCACTTATTTATAAAAAATTGACAAATATCAATCCTCCATAGTTGTTACTATTGCTAATAATTAAACTTTCGCAATCAACCAAAACTAGACTAATGCACACATTTAATATCTATTCAAATAGGTATTAATCTTGTACAAATATTCAATACACATGAGAGGTTGTGTAAAAAAAGAAAAGAAAAAAAGCTATGTAGTGATAATCAAATGAGGTAGTTGCAATCTCATCACCCCTAGACCTAATGCCTTGAAATTCCCCTTGTATTTTTTCTCCTTAGATGCTATTAATAAGAGGATGCTTGATCTTTTCTTCTATTAACTCCTTTCCAAATGACACTATATTCATAAATCTAGTTACTCACAAAATTAATAATATGTATTATGGGAAACATGTGCCTAAGTTATAATTAATTTTTTCAATAATAATAAATAAAATATGTAATAAAATATTCTAAAAAATAAGAATCACCTAGTATTAGTTTTAATGATCCATGTTTAAAAATTCATGATACATGGGAAAATATTTGTCATTTCTTGAAGTAGAGTGTTGAGGAGTGTGTTGATATATAGGGCTAGGGTATGAGATTTCACTGATAATATAAACATATATGTTTTTACTGAAGGGACCTTTAAAGAGGGGAATATATTGATATGAGGGGATGGAAGAGGGGTATCACCATCATTTTGATTTTCACTATTGTTGACCAATGTTGTTTGGTCCATCTTATGCTTTGCATACATTAGAGATGCCAAATTTGTTTATGATGCTTTTATGGCTAGGCTTGTAGGGTTAGGATGGGTGTACAAATTTTCTCATGATTTTTTCTTTAGTATCATAATGACTTGCAAGGTAAATTGGATGAGATGCATAGGGATTTAGGGCTTGCAAGGTAGAGGTCAACCGTTGCTCTCGAGATGCTTCTTTGATTCCACTATATTTGATTCAGAAATCATTATGCGATTGAAGAACTAAGTAATTATCAACAATATTTTTTTTGAAGTTTAATCAATAAAAAATTGTATCTTCTCACTATTTATAGAAATCTAAAAAGATAATGAGTTTGAAATTAATTCTATTTAAAATTTTAAGTGATTAGATAAATAAATAATTTTAATTTTTCTACAAATCTTATCAATAAAAATATATATCTTCTCATATTTAAATAAAATTTTAAAAATTAATATTTATAATAAATTCTTTGTATCCAAAAATAGGAATAAACTTCTCTAATTTAAAAAAAAAAACATATGAATAGACATTTTAAATTTTCTAAAACAATTTTCTTTTCACATTTTCTTAATAGAAAAACATATCTTCTATATTTCAAAAAAAAAAAAACCAACACTTACAATATTTGTTCTCCATAAAAAAAAAATAAAAAATTGAATAGTCTTCTCTAATTTTCTATTGAAAATATAATCAATAGAAAAATTTAGATCTTGAATTTATGAGTTTAATGTCATGTTTATTTTACTTTTATAACGCACTTCTCATGTCTCACGGCTTTCATACGACATGTCTGAAAGTCTAGTGAATATTTGTATAAAAAGTCTGTGCGAGTGGGATTGAGATTATTGACAGCCTGCCTTTGTTTACTTTTGTATCGTATGCCTCACTGTTCAATACTTATAATATTTGTGCATCTAAATTGTTAGGTGATGTTACAGATATTTGTGTCTTGTATGCCATATTTCTGAGTAAAGTCTAGTCAATACAAGACTTAAGTTATATTTCCATGAAAATTTTGTGTGAGTGAAGTTGCATCGAAATTGTTGGTAGCCTCACATTGTTGACCCCCAACTCAACCCCTTAATAGTGGGGTGAGGTCTTATAATGAATAAAATTAGAGTTTTTGATCCGTTCATATATTTTTTATTCAACAAAGTAATATAATTTTTTAAAATTTTGAAATATTATTGGATAGGGATTCAATCAATGATCACAACTTAATTGTTTATTATTTAATTATTATTTACTTAAAATATATGTTAGAGATAGGATATATACAATTTCAATAGTCAATATTCCAAACTGGCATAAGTTGTACACATTACCCACTTAAAAGATTATAAAACCATATAAATATATTGAGTTCAGAGATGAAAAAGATAGACTTTAATTGTTTCGAATACACATGATACTTTAAAACATAGACATATTAATTGTCCTAGATACACATGAAGTAATATTTGGATTATTATTCATAGAATAATTTCTTTCTGACATTCTATTTCTTATCATAGTTCATAATATTAGTTTGAAGTTTCTAGATCTGATTTTGTAAGTATTTTTCCTTCAAATAATTACATGGTCAAATCAAGAATCTCCAAGCTAATTCTATTTCTTAGTTAGTATGGGCTATATTGTAAATTTATTTTCATTCCTACATATTGTTAAGGGTTCATTAAATACTCATGCTTTATTAAATCAATTAAGTGCCTTATATGATCCTTTAAAATTTTGTCCCCACCACTTTCCACACCATATCCGTGTGTTGAGCCCTCACTTTATTGTGTAGATTTTTTTTTCCGTGGGTTTATTTTTGGCTTTCCTTTGAAGGTTGCAAGTTTTTGAATTTATCGAACCTATCTTGAAGGTGTTGGTTTGTGTCTTTATTGCAATATCCTTTGATTTCACAAGTTCTTAATAAGGACCCACATATGAAGCCCTTGATTGCACAAGGTATCACCAAGTGTTATTCTAAGAACCTTTTAACCTTCATGGTATTTTCCCCTGTGGTGAACAACAGGTGGGTTTCATTGCATCACACTCTAAGTTCTTATCAAACATTCAAAATGGCCAAATTCGTCAACATGTGAGTGTGTGATGGGTTGCCATGTGCAAAGTGAACAATTAACATTTTGGTGGGTGTAGTGCTAGCATAATCAACAAATGAAGCCTTTTTATTAGATTCACATAGCTCAAGGTTGTCGTGTGATTGAAAATAAACTTTTTCTTGAGTTAGTGAAGGTACAACTATTCGACATGTAAAGTCTATTTAGCGTAGGCTCGGGTTTCTTCCCCATGGTTAAATTTAATGCACACAATGATGCCTAAGTTTCACATGTTGTGATACCATACGCCATTTTTTTTGTCATGAGTCCTTATGGTTCGGACAACTTAAAGCAACAAAATGATGGCATGTGTCCTTGGGATATATAAGCATAACCATCCAAGATTTCCTAAGATTGTGTGGGGCAACTTGTTGGAATTTTTTCTGTCATTGAGGATATTGTTGAAAGTATGGCATATGGTGTTGTTATGGTGTTGTCACTGATGTCAACCCATTATATATAGATGCAAAACTATTGATCTAGAGGAGACCAAGTGGTTTGGATAATTACCTAAGTCTTGAGTGGAGTTTCACTGTTACAGTGAACCAATTTTGTGGTCTGCATTGCTCCACTATGCAAAATTTAGGCATGTGGTTTTGAGGTGTTCATTGTGCATGTTGAACATGTTCAAATCCAAAGTTTCATGGTTGTTTGTCTTTTGTGGTTGAAGATATTGTTGATAAAGTATTAGCTAAGTTATGACAGAGTTAGTGGCATAGAGTGTATGTTGGAATGCTCTTGGAATGCTCTGCATTCCACCGCAGATGAATATTATGATATGCAAATTTGTGGTAGTGTTGTGTTTTGGTGGTCCATGTGTCAAGTTGTCAATGAACAATTAGTTCACTCAATTATTACTTCACCAATTTTAATATCCGATGTCGACCTAAGTATTTTGGGGTTGTGTGGAGTTGAGTTATGCAAGGAATGGATTTGTGGGAGCAATTTTAGGTCATGCCAACCTATTTTAATGTGTCACAAGTTTTGATTCACTTCACAAGGCATGTGTGTTAGTATTTTGAGTCGACAGGTTATGTTGTTGCACATTGCATCTAAATAGGCTAACCTAATTGATGTTGCAAGTGTTAACAGATGTTGTGCATATCAATATAAGGTCAAATTAATATTGGATGCATGCATGATAGATGAATGCCATATGAGTTTGATGCAAATGTGATGTGAAGTATAATAGTGCAGAGTGTGAAGTATGAAGTGTGTTAAGCCAATTTTCTAAGCCTAATTGGAATTTTCTTCAGCATGTTGCAGATGCATTGTAATCAATTCAATCTTTGGCAGTAAGCCATCATCTTTTCTATTCTGGTAGTAAGACATTTATTCTATTCTCTAGACAGTGAGTCCACCTGGAAGTGAGCCACTCTATAATATCATGTACTTGGTCATAATATATTATGAGCTAATCCTCATCGTGGCTTTTCCCTTTTTGGTTTTCCATGTAAAATTTGGTGTTCTTGTGTTTATTGATGTGGTGCATGCTTTTAATGTTTTTCAATGAGATGTTGTGCATTTCATTTTAAGTTAATGAATTTTAGGGAATACTAATTCAACCCCCTCTCAGTATTTTGGGTGTTCAAAATTTGGTATCAGAGCTTGCTTCCTTCAAAAATTGGCTTAGGTAGATCTTGGAGATTGAACACATGAAAACAAGGAAGAATCCTATCCCTCTTGAATAAATTCCTACCATAGGATTTACTAAAGATGTTAGAAATGAAAGCACAACTACCCAAATGGAAATCTGATTTAAGATAAATTTTTGCAACCTTTTAAGTGTGTATATCGATGGAGATTGTAACATAAAATATAAGTCCACAAAATATAAATATTCCAAAAGCATAATGAAGCACACAACACAATGTTTATCGTGGAGAAAACCCTTACAGGTAAAAAAATCCACCAAGAAAAGAGGCCAAGTTGTATTATCTTCACAAAAGGAGATTACAAATATATTCACTTCCTCTATCTTTCAACCTTCACTCCGGTAGAACCTGAGTACCTATAAAATTGTTATGCAACAACAAATACATGGAAAATACTTATATAAAATGTCTCCAACAAGGCATAGGCATCCAGTTTCTCTCTCCCACATGCAAGCATCTAAGTGGCATCAACATGCAACATAAAAGTGTCAAAGAGACCCTTCCAAAGTTGGGTACCCATGCATGTCAACTTACAACATCTTATGGAATGTTATAACTTTCACAGATACCTCCAACATTAATGCAACCTAAGATGGTTGCCTAGTACTAAATAGAGAAAATATTAAACAACCATATTTGTCATATGTGTCATAGTGTCATAGAATCTTATGACAACATGCAACTGTCATAGATTCTTTGCATGCAACCACCAAACATTACGACGTGTGTCATGCATGCTTAAAATAGTTGATTCTCCAAGTGGAAATGCCTAACCTCTCTTATTGTAATTTTTTACATTTACCAATAGTAAAAGTCACTCTATAATTATCGTCGGTAACTCTGAAACTGTGTGGACAATAAATAATTTTTAACACTACCAGTGAAACTTGTACATCTCCTTATGGGTAATTACAAATAACATATAACAAAAGGAATAAATACAATATTGGGATTTAAAAGGTTAATGGTACCTTATCCCAACATTCTCCCACTTGACATTATACATTGTATATCAACCCATAGGAAATCAAATGAAAAATAATCAGGCACTAGAAATGAGGCCCATGGCCTCTCTACACCACACAAAATTCTATGTACTCACAGGTTTGGTCAATGAATCTGCAACATTCTTCAAAGTGTCAATACTCTTCAGCTCAATCTATCCATTTATAACCAACTCTCAAACAAAGTGATATTGTACATCAACATGCTTCATTTGAGCATGATACATGGGATTCTTGGCCAAAAAAATAGCACTCTGGCTATCACAACCAATCTAAATGATCCTGCAATCAAATCTAATATCTGTACATAGTCTCCTCAACCAAATTGCCTCCTTAGAGACATGAGTAGCAGCCATATACTCTTCTTATATGGTGGAAAAAGCAACTATGGGCTGCCTCTTACTCATCCAACTCACTACACCTTGAAATAGAGTAAATACATAGCCACTGGTGGACCTTCGACTATCCAAGTCACTTGCCCAATCTACATCAACAAAACCCTGTATGTCCAAAGATTTATCATCACTATCAGTACCGGAATAAACCAAACAATGATCAGGAGTACTTGCAAGATAGTTAAACACCCTCTTTGCATAATTCCAATGCTATCCATCAGGGTTAAACATAAATCTACTCAAAACTTGCACTGCTTATGCAATATCTAGCCTAGTGCAAACCATTGCATACATTAAACTCCCTACAACACTCACATAAGGCACATTAGACATATCCTCGCGATCATCCTCAGTCTTTGGACACATATCTAATGAAAGCTTAGTACCAATCGGTAAAGGAACTCTAACTGGATTACATCTTTGCATACTAAACCTCTATAAAATAGTATTCACATACTTACTTTGTGACAACCAAAGCTTTATGTTACCTTTGTCTCTTCTGATCTCCATTCCCAAAATATACCTGGAAGATCCAAGATCCTTCATATCAAATGCACCTGAAAGTTGGGCTTTAAACTCACTGATCGTATCCTTAGTATTGCTGAAAAACATGTCATCAACATACAAAACAATAACCAACATAGAATCACTAGCACAATGAATGTAAACATAGTGATCCTCCTCGCTTCTAACAAAACCAAATTTCAAAACAAATGAATCAAACTTTTTATACCACATTCTGGGGGATTGCTTTAAACCATAAAGAGACCTTTTCAACCTGCAAACCCAATGTTCTTTTCCTTTTACCTCAAAACTCATAGGTTGTTGCATATATATTTCTTCTTCAAGATCTCCATGCAAAAATGCAGTCTTAACATCCACTTGCTCAATATCCCAATCATAAGTTGTAGCTATGGATAAGAGAAATCTAACAGAAGTCAATTTAGTAATAGGAGATAATATCTCACTAAAATCAACTCCCTCTTTAGGAGTAGCCCTTGGCTACCAGTCTAGCCTTGTACTTCTCCAATGACCTATCCACTTCAAACTTCTTCTTGAAGACCCACTTACATCCTATGGCCTTTCTTCCTTTGGAAAAAAAAACAAGATCCTAGGTGTTATTAGAGTCTAAGGTCATCATCTCCTCCTACATGGCTAACTTCCAAGACTCACTATCATTTGTAGAAATAGATTCCTTGTAGGATCTCAGTTCATTGTTAGTACTTGATAAAGTATATGCACAACAAAAATTTGGTGGGTTATACCTATCTACTGGATTATGTTATCTTGTGGATCTCCTCAAGGGTGGAGTAAGAGACTCAACTGATTGTTCTACATGATCATTTGTACCAACTTCTTCTATAACAACATATTCATTTTCATCAGAACTACTAGAATCTTCTTCTTCTTCTTCACCCCCAAATCCATCATTTTGTTCTTCCTGAGGTGCATCTTGATGCTCTAACTCAAAGTGCACTCTCTTTTCTTCTTTTTCTTTTGGTTGTTCCGATTCAGAAATAGCTCTAAGTTCCCCAAAAATAACATCTCTAGAAAAGATAATCTTGCAGGTTAGTGGATTCCAAAGCTTATAACCTTTAACAGTATCACCATATCCAATGAATGCACACTTTTCTGATTTTGGATCCAACTTAGATTGCTTTTCCTTAGGCACATGAACAAAATCCTCACAGCTAAAAACCCTTAAATGTGAAATAGAAGGTTTCTTACCTTTCCACACTTCATAAGGTATTGATTCAAGAGCCTTACAAGGAGATCTATTTATCAAGTAGCAAATAGTACACACAACCTCTCTCCAAAAGCATTTATCCAACTATGCATCACTTAGCATACTTCTAGCCCTTTCCATAATTGCTCGATTCATCCTTTATGCAACACCATTATTTTGTGGTGTATACAGAGTTGTCTTTTTTTTATTATACCTGCATGCTTGCAAAACTCATCAAATTCCTTAGAGAAATATTCCCCTCCATTGTCAGATCTTAATATTTAAAGCTTTAAACCTGATTGGTTCTCTACTAAGACTTTGAATTCCTTAAACTTAGTGAAAACTTTAGATTTATGTTTCATAAAATAAATCCATTTAAATCTAGATACATCATCAATGTAGGTAACAAAATAACAATATTTTCTAATAGATTCAATATCCACAGGCCCAAACACATCTGTATGAATAATTTCTAATTTCTCTTTTGTTCTATTGCTACCAGAAGGAAATGAATTTCTATTTTATTTCCCAAACACATAATGCTCACAAAAATCAAAGTCCACATCAGAATAGGAGAAACCATCCAACAAATTTTTATTCTTAATAGTTTTTAATACATTATTTCTTGTGTGGCCCAATCTACGGTGCCACAACGTACATGCATTTTCAATACTAGCCTCATATACATAGGAGGCATTACAAACTGTAGTGGCTTCAAGCTTGAACAGGTTTCCAAATCTCTTCCCCTTCGCTACCACCAAGTTCCCTCTCACTAATCTATAGCCATGCTTGTCAAAAGTTACATGCATTACCAAATCATTTAGCTTTGAAACATAAATCAAATTTCTAGCTAATCCAGGAACATGATAAACTTCAAGGAGGGCTTTAATCCTCCCATCACTAAAACACAACAATACCTTTCATTTCCTAACAATCGGATATGAAGAGTTGTCTCCAGGGTATATATTACCTCCATCATACTTATCATATGTGGAGAACCATTCTTTATGCAGAGTCATGTGAAATGAGCATCCCAAGTCAGCCAATCAGTGTTCATTAGCAACAACATTATAAGCAGAAATTAAAACATCTTCACATGCATTCAAGGACTTATCAGAAGCATTATCCATCTTAGGATTTTTTCACTCCTTTACATGTCCCCTTTTACCGCAATTCCAACTCTTAACTTTGTTCTTTTTACCAGGAGTCTTAGAATGGCCCTTGGACTTGTCCTTAGCCCCTATCTAATCTCCTTTCAGACCCCTTTCCTTAGACCTTCCCCTAACACTAAGAACATCCCTTGAACTATCCATAGACTTCTTCCTCAATTCCTGTGCCAGTAAAACTACAACAAGGGCATCCAACTTCAGATCTGTGAGGTCAGCAGTGATAGATATGATAACATTCTCCCATGACTCAGGTAAATAAAAAAGAAGCAAGATAAATTTATCATCTTCATCTACTTCAACATCTACTTAAGCAAGTTGACTCATTAATAAATTAAATGAATTTAAATTCTCTACAAGCGATTCACCCTCTTTCATTTTCAAAAATAATAACTTTCGTTTTAAAAAGAGTTTATTTACCATACTCTTGGCTTGGTAGATCTCACCCAAATGATTCCACAACTTATATGCAGTCTCTTCTTTGGCGATATTTAATAGGATAGAAGATGAAAGATACAACCAAATTGTACCCCATGCCTTTTTATCCAATCTATCCCATTCACCTCAAGAGACATCATTGGGTTTTATCTCCCTTTTAACAGCCAACCATTGGTTTCTTTCTTCCAACAAATCCTCCATTTTCAGCTTCCACAATTCATACCCCATTCCATTGAACTTTTCAATGTCCAAGCGAGAGGTTGATGCAATGGTGGATGCAACCATAATTTCAACACAAGATCTGCAAAATAAATACAACCAAATATCCCACTATAGCTACAACTTCCACACTACCACCCAAGAGTCAAAGCTAGCCAGGCTCTGATACCAAATGTTAGAAATGAAAGCACAACTACCTAAATGGAAATCTAATTTAAGATAAATTTTTGCAACCTTTTAAGTGTATATGTCAATGGAGATTGTAACATAAAATATAAACCCACAAAACATAAATATTAGATACAAGCATAATGAAGCACACAACACAATGTTTAGCGTGGAGAAAAGCCTTACGAGTAAAAAAATCCACCAACAAAAGAGGCCAAGTTTATTATCTTCACAAAAGGAGATTACAAATACATTCACTTCCTTTGTCTTTCAACCTTCACTCTGGCAAAACCTGGGTACCTCTAAAACTGTTATGCAGCAACAAATACATGGAAAATACTTATAGAAAATGTCTCCAACAAGGCCTAGGTGTCCACTTTCTCTCTCCCACATGCAAGTTGTAATGAACCTTGCTCAAACTGATCACAATTTTCCCCAACTTGCAGCCTTGTAATTTCATCAAACACTTGATATGCAAAGTTTTGTTTTATTGGGTTGAGTGTTTCAATCTGATATAAATGTTTTTTAAATGACATACAATGCATATAATACTTGCAAATGACTTCTATGATGATTAGGCAAGGTCCTAGATGCAATGCAGATTTCTTTTTGTATTTTTTTTAATGTAATAGATGAGTTTTCATATGCTAAATGTGTTGCTACAGCCTATAGACATTATGTCAAATAGTTGGCATACATCCTCTTACTTTCAAATGGACAATAACCCAATAGAGAACTCCCAACTTCAGATATATTATTGACAATGCAACCTTCTACGATGACAATGAGATAACATGGCCAAGACTCTTGGCTTACATACATATGATTAAAGCTTGGATCTGATATAAACTTTCACCTACAACAGTGCCTATTACAATGCAACTAAACGTCATGAAATAGAATGAAATAACACAAAGGAACCTCTAGCTTGATGGTGCCTTGAATCCCTAATGAAGAAGAAAGCAATATTCTTGGGAGATGAAGATCATATGACATCAAAATGATTTTCTGAAGCAACCACCCATGTTTGGTCAGATCTCCAAAATAAAATAATTTCCATTGCTTTGAAGTTGTCTTAAGCATCTAACATGATCGCCCTTGTCCCTAGACTTGAGTGCCACAATCTCCAAGAGAATTTGATGGTATATGTGGCCTCCATGAACAAAAAATGTGGTTCTCTAATGGCTGCTCTTATGACTGTAATTTTGTTTCAGACTTTGCAAATGCCCACTTTCAAACCTTCTACTCCTTCCAAAATGCCTCCAATGCACTCTATCAATGCAACACTACCTCTACCAATGATCTCCTAACTGATATGCAAGATGCCCTCAGCAAACTTGGCTCCTTGCCACCATGAAAGCACAAATAGAAAGGTTGAGATACCTTCCTCCAATAATGCAACCCTTCAAGAGATATTTCACTCCCTCAGTTATGCAATCGATGGGAGTTATCATTCCTAAAGATCAATTGATTATCTACAGACCACTTGGCTCCACAAATGCTCAAGAAGAAATCACCAATCATCAACATCAAATCTCGATACTCAAGAATGAAACCTCTATGTCCTTTTATGCCCTTCCTCTAGAGGTCAGCCCAATTAAAATAATATTATATTTTGACTTCTAGAAGATTCCACTATATTTTATTATTTGCACTTAATAAAATATGAAAATATAATATAATTAATAAAGTGCATCTCAACATCAAATTATAATATATGGTTTCCATAAATAGAAATAATAATGATATCAATGGAAAAACTCAATATAATTAAATACTGAGCCAAATAGTCATCGAGTGTCTATCAAATGACTCTCTCACCATGCCTTATTAGCCTACGAGAGCCGCTAATAGGCTAATCTTGCTAATATGTCAATGCCAACTAGAAGGGGACATTACACAAGCATCCAAGTAGCATCAGCATGCAACATACAAGTGTCAAAGAGACCCTTCCAAAGTTGGGCACCCATATCCATGCATGTCAACTTACAACATCTTATGGCGCATCATAACCATCATAGATACTTCCAACATGCACGCAACCCAAGATGGGTGCCTGGGACAAAATAGAGAAAATATTAAACAACCATATCTGTCATATACGTCATAGTGTCATAGAATCTTATGACAACTTGTAACTATCATCGATTCTTTACATACAACCACCAAACATTATGACATGTGTCGTACATGCTTAAAATAGTTGATTCTCCAAGTGGAAATTCCTAATCTCTCTTACCATAGTTTTTTACATTTACCAACAATAAAAGTCACTCTATAATTATTGTCAGTAACTCTAAAACTTACCATGGACAATAAATAATTTTACCACTACTGGTGAAACTAGTACATCTCCTTATGGCTAATTACAAATAACATATAATATAAGGAATAAATACAATATTAGGATTTACAAGGTTAATGACACCTTATCCCAACAAAAGAATATTGTATAGGTTACATGAAAGGAGAACTCAAATCAACCCTTGATGATCTAGATAGAACAAAATGTGAGAACAGATATCTAAAAGAAAATATTAAGGAAGCATATGAGTGCATCAAGAAGTTGAGGGAGAAGAACAAGAAGTTTAAAGAAAGATACAAGGAATTAAATGAATATCTTAAGAAATTAAATGAAATAATCACTAGTCTAAAGTGCAGTTTGAAGAAGGAAAAAGGATTGAAGAATGCCTGAATCCCAAACTGAAAGAAAAGTTTGAAGAATGCTTAAATCTTGAACAAGAGATTGTGACCTTAAGAATAAATCTGGAGAAAGCAAAGAATCAAGAGAAAAAATTCAAGAAGAGATCCACCTTTCTGGATGAAATGATTGAAAAACAGAAGACTTATTAAGACAAAGAAGGGTTAGGATTTAAAAAAGGAGAAAACTCAAAGACAAATCAAATTCCAAACTATTGCAAAGATAGTTGTTGTTACACCAAAAGTTCAACCTGTTAATGCCCAATACAACCGTTAGAGTTAATGAATCCACAAAAGGTGATTAAACCATGTCACAAACCAAGTGTTGTACTGCACAACATAAGGAGACCAAGGGCACACACCTTGCAATAACCCCCCTTAGTGCAAGCAAGGGTTTTGAACCTATTACCCAGGCTCTGATACCAATTGTTGAACACCCAAAATATTGAAAGGGGGGTGAATCCATATTCTCTTCAACCATTCAAACATTAAACATCCAATTAATAAATCATATTAAATTATAATAAGGAAATAAATCATGAAACATTAATAACACCACATAACACATGAACATCGAGTTTTCTACATGGAAAAACCTAAATGGGAAAAATTAGGGTGAGGGTTAGCTCATAATATATTATAACTGACTATAGTATTTTTATTTAAGTTCTCATTGTAGGTGGACTCATTGTCCACAAAGAAAAAGATAGAAGAGAGACGATGGCTCACAGCCTATTTTGAAATATTATAATTGCATCTAACATATACATGAATATAGTCCCATTGAAGCACTAATATACAAACTTTATCTAATTTTGATTCAACACTCTTCCTTGTTCTTCATTCACACAACTCTGATCATCAACTCAAAATTCACAAGTTAACTTCACACTTCTTTGATCAAATTTTCATCTCACATCATATATTCATACCATACTCCAAAACACCGAAGAGATCTAATATATATACATATATGCACCAAGTGTAACATCAACTAGGTCAGCCTAATTAGATGTAATACCCAAAATATAGCTTATCGGCTCTAAAAACTTCATACACATCTCATGCCACAATTCAAAACTCATAAAAAATTGAAATGGGTCGGCATGGACCTATAATAGATCCCACCTAGGACCACAATACTTAACCTTCACACAACAATATCAAACGTGTTAGGTCGACATGACATAAGACCTAAAAGAAAAAAACCTTCAATTGTGTATCCACATGCGGACACGTGGACCTCAAAACTCGATGTCATCTAGAATCCATGCTCTATTACCATATGGAAACTTATCCTCAAAAGAACATAGCTAAAAACCCATCCATGAAGAAGTCCTGAATCTCCCACACAATTGTACTATGTAGAAAATATTTATAATTTCCAGGCCAAACTTCTATAACTTATAACTCTCAAACCATTTGTCAAAACATGCTGAAATATTGGAATTATATATATCTAACATCCACCAAAATTATCTTAGAGGTGCAAAGTGAAACCTTCATTTATAGAATGGTGCAGACCCAAAAATTGGTGCATTGTTACACTAAATCAACGATATTGACACTTAGTCAATTTGCCACACAATTATCTTTACCAGATCAAACCACTATACAAAAATGTCTTCCTCAACAACTCAAAAAACCTGTTAAAACTGATCATAATGGTCTGCAACCAAAATCTTCACATAAGTTACAATGTTTACATCAATGACAACATTGCAACCCATCGTTATGTACCTTACATGCTCATGTTTCCAAACAACATCATCAATGATAATCTCTCCAAACTTCCAACAATCTCCCTATAGTGACCCTCCTGATGACATTTCTATTCTATTGTTTTGAGTTACTGTTAGTAGTTAGTTGTTTGAGACTATGTTACTTTGATGTTTTATGTCATGGTTTACATGACCAGTTGTGAAAATTAGTTGATGATACACTTTACCTTATGATGCGGTGTTTACTTTCATGAGATGACATTATTATGATGACCCATATTGTTCTGAAATGTTTATGATGGTACTATGATGTGATTGATGTTAGATGCTATGTGTTACGTCAGTTCGGTGAAGGAGACGGTTTAGTAAAACTCATCTGTGAATACCCTGCTACGTCGTGATTCTTCTTCACGGTGTGTTCATATTTATACATGTTCATTTGACCATGTAGTGTGATGTAGCTTTCAGGTACATGCATTGACTCCACCTGCTTGTCGAGTCTGAGCGTGCCATGGCCCAATGGAATCATTGAAGGGAGATAGACTTGCCCTCTATCATGAACCATCGTTCTAAAAGAACGAGTATCAGTTTGTCACCCTTATGTTATGTTGTCGCTCGTTTGTTGTCATGCTTTCGTTGTTATCATGTCATGTTATATTTGTCATGTTTTATAATTTTATGTTAAGGTTAATTTAATGATTTAGATTTAATGGTAATATTATTATTAATGATTAATTGCAATGTTTAAATTTGAAAAGTTATTTTTAGAATATTGAGGAATTAAATGTGAAATATTTAAATATATTAATTATGGAAATTAATTAGTTGAAATTGATACGAATGCTCAATTTGGATATTTTTGAAAACTAGTAAAGCATAACAATTAGTTGTGAATGAAATTTGCTAAAATATCTTGTTTTGAACAAGAAGTTGGAAAAATAGAACTAGCTGATTATTCGCATGCAATCGAAAGTTGAGTTTGAGAAAATTGCATTTAATAGGAAATGAATGAAAATTTGGGGGAGGATTCTTTCACACGACAGTTTTTTTGGAAAAGCCTCCTCTCTGTATTTTTGGATAAAAAAATTGTAGGCAACGGTTTTCAAAGGAATCAGTGCTTTTGGAAAATAAAGGGATTGCAGGTTTACTAGTTCCATCTTCTATCTTCATTGGAATTCAGAGTTATTAACCAGGTTTTCTTATTTTGGTTTTGCGTGTTCTTGAATGAAATTTTTGAATATTATTATGTGTGAAATTTGCTTACTTTGGAGAAATGTCTACCCTGGGTAAGTCGTGCTTAGGATGCTCTTGATAGAATCCTGTTTTTAAAAAAATTGTAAATTTTCTTTATGCACAAACATGGATCTGTGCGTGTTTTTGAGTGGTTCTTCCTTCACCATTGCTTTTTATGTTAATTTGGCTATTCTACTACTTTGCATCATGCGTACATATGTTTCTGTAGTGGATTTGGAGCAGCACCGAACCAACAACCTTTGGGAATGAGGTCGATTCCTTTAGATTTACGGTGGCCTACTCATGTTTGCATGTCATATGCATGCACACTCAGTTAACTGTCCTTCCTAACTAAGGCTTGTGCGATTAGCGAATCTTGTTGATTCATGATTTTAAGACGTTGATATCTATTACTTCTCTATTGTTTTATTAGTTTGGTAACTACTTTTCTTTGATCCAGTCGGCAATCGGTTAGTCCTCAATTTGATTATTTGGTTCCTGTCATATTCATTAGATTATAAGTTTTTGGGGAAGCATTTATAATATTAGTGCCTTGGTGTAATCTGTGCATGTTGATATCCTTGTTTACATGCTTTAGAATTGTTTACTTTGATCCGTGCTTTTATGTATATACATAATTGGTAGTTTTATTTGGTAATTCGAAGTATAGTGTTTGTTTGGTTCACTTGACCATGTACCTACCCATTGATATGTGTTTTCATGTATCTAAGTTTAATCTATGAATCCACTGCCCCATGTTCACTCCTTCTGCCTGGATTTTGTATGTTTGTATTAGAGTTTTCATTCAACTGTGTTATCTCCTCATGCACATATGGGATGCCTGTCGCATGTCTTCTTATATGGTTTATGGGCTTCATATTTTTACCCTATCGGGTGATTTACCTTTGCTTGGCCAGCATCATATCTTCTTGGTCTTAATTGGATTCTTGATCTAGTATGAAGTTTTCAATATCAATTATTTTCTTGACTGCATGCGTCGGTTGTTTGTTATTGTGTTTCATGTACTTTGCATGGAGATCACCTACTATCGACTATATGTTGTTGCGTCCCTATTTCCCTTACTATAGAATGAAAAATGGAGTTGGGGTGGCTATCTAATCCTCTTTATTTCGCTAATAATTATGGCACTTGCCATTTCTTCTTTGTTTTTGTTAATAATTATTCATATATTTCTTGCCAGCCGACTAGTGAACCTTAGCCATGTGAATAAGTTTTTGATGTAATTTTGTTTGCCTATCCTTTGCTGACTGTGTATGCCAACACCATGCAAAATTCCATGCTTTAGTTGCATTGAGTATGCTTTTTAAATTTTTATTTAACGTAGAGTCTCTCAGTTGATACATTTTGAAGTTGAGTTCTCTCATAAGGGGAGAATATCCCTCTCGACGAGAGTCGGTTTGTCCACTTGTGGTTTTCTTTCTCTTCTATGTAGCAAATTGCATGGTTTATGAGCCTGTTGATGGCACTGACAGTTGAGGGCGACTATTTTAAATAAGTATAAATTCTCTTTTTTATAAACTTCAGTCCACATTCCTTGTCACCATACCCTTATGGGTATGAAGGTTTCCATTTCCCTTAATTCTTGTCTTTTAGAATCATTACTATTTAAACTCTTCAAACTTCTTTTCAGTCAAATACTTTATTGTTGAGTATAAAGAATTTATGAATCATTTAAATGTTTAAAAGGAGTTCGATTTAAATTTAGTATTACGGATTAGATAAATTCATTTGGAGTATTGATATTTGTGGATTTAAATACATATATAAAAAAAGAATTAATAGTAATTGAATTTGCTTACCGTATGCATGTTTAAGATCATCGACTTCACTTGAGAAGCTGCAAAAACCTTTGAGTCAACTGCTCTTTGGATTATAAGATTCTTAGATTTGATTACTTTTATTTCTAGATATTACTATATTTGTCTTTTTCGAAGAATTGAATTGAATTCTTATTTAGTTGATGAAAATAGACCATTATCATTAAGTTAGTTGTTTTGAATGTAGAGTATTAATCGTTGGATATATGTAAGAGTTGTTAGTAATAGATGTCATTAAGAAATAATAATTGATCATTGTTTTATTTAAGGTTCAATTTTAATTGATGACATAAGGGATAGGATAATTAAGTCTTATATATTAAATTTCCTCTTGACTTATAAAATGGTTTATTATTATGTTAATCATAAATGCAATGATTTGTGGAATGGTATGTTATTTAAAATATAAATACGTTAAATATGAAGTGGTCTTATAATCAAAATACAAAGGTAATGTTAATATTGGAATGTTGAGTTGTTTAATTACAATTAAATTATATGTTGATTATTAAGGTATGAATTCTTAGCATCATCATATAAATGGATGTGAATTAAAATACCATCTCATATGAAAGAATTGATTATCCTCTCATTCAAACGAGGTTAATGTATTAAGTTAGACTTTTATGATTGGTGAATATTGAATGGAACTTGTTAACAATGTTCAAATGTTATTTCTTATTTAGATTCCATTCTAGTATCAGGTATTGAAAAGCAGTGCTTAGTTTATTGTCTTCTACAGGATTGAATAGTAGTATTGTTTTGGAATTTGTGGATAGAGAATTGTGGTTGATTTTTGTATTACTTCAATGTAGAAACGTGAACCATGCACACTATGTCTTTATGTGATATTATTTTGGATATTTTGAAGTCCATGGCATGGAAATGCATTTGTTCATGAAAGACTTGCCATACATGTTTAGTGGTTTTATTGAGTTGTATAAATGTCATGGTATGATTCTGGCTATTTTGGGTCTATGAAGATGAAGTTCTCTCTTGCATGCATGTTGGCTTTATTGTTTTGTCATTTTGAGAAGTTGTACCTTAGGAGAAGTGGCTTCTGTTAGGGGCCGGACTCGAAAGTGGTTGCAGGGGTAACCTCTCGGAAGTGTGTTAACCAAGTGATAACTAAAATAAGCTTTCAGGGGTTTTGGATAGCATCTTGAATATTAATATAGATAAATTAGCCTCACTCAAGACTCAAGTGCTTGTTTGGGCTTGGGATGAGTGGGAAGGCCTGGAATGGAAAAGATCAACTATCGTGTCCCTTCGAAAGGTATGTTGATCCCGCATGAGTGAGAGTGGGGGTCGGGGGTCGGTTAAGGTTTCCAGGGTTTAACCAAGTAAGGGGGTTGGTAACCTATGAAGATCTCATTGGGTAACCCATGTCGAGCTTGTGTGATGACACTCCTATCCTTATACACTTGTTAGTTCTCTTGTGTTGAGTCATTTATAATTGTGGGTCACCTTTGGGAGTATGTCAGTTGTCATGTCATTGTGATGTCATGTATGTCGGCCATGTATTGTGTGATGTTCTTCTTGTTTTCTAGGATTTTAAGTTCCACATGGTTGGGAGGAACGTGCCACATCTTCCATTGGGTCCCCTGCAGGTGATTTTGTTCGAGACTTGCTTGTTCTTGGCAGGATCCTAATTGCACATCATTCACAGAATTTTGTTCCTTGGACAAGCTCGTGGACTTGATCGTCATCTATTCTGGATCGTATTCTTATTGTATACACTCATGATGTTACATGAGGTTCCATTGTATTGTCACTATTGATGTATCGAGATTTGTCACAATCTCACTTGTTGTATTTGAACTTGTAATGTAACTCTTGATGTAATGTAATTTGGATATGACTATTCACATGATTTGATATATATAGTTCTTGATGTGTTATGATGTCTATTTACCTTAGTAGTGTAGTTGTGGAACCTTAGAACATTCATGTTAGGTTTTTAATCTTATGTTGTTATTAAATATTAAACAAAAATTATTCGGATGCTTAGCGTAAATGACGTAATGTTTCCCAGGTTCCACAGTGGGGCGTTACACTCCCCCTTTGTCATGGATGGCAACATGCCAAAAATATCTAAATCTCTTAATTATTCTCCCCCTTTGACATCAAGGGAAAATGGCACTTGTACAATAGTTGTGACTTTCATTGAAACTCCCCTTGAGAAATGTGTGCATATATACAAACTAAAAATAATAGATTGACTCCCCCTTAAGTCATATACCAAAGAAAAAACCAAAAATTGTACTAGAAACAACACTATAAAGTTTGCATATGTACATATCCATGTTACATGGATTCATTAACTCTAGTGGTTGTATCCAGAACTAACAAGGTGATCTTTTTGTGCAATGACAACCATCTTTGCAACACAAACAATGCTAAAGAGAAGAATGATAAGAAGAACATTGTCAAATAGGTTTGAAACCAAAAGAAAAAATTTAAAAGACCTCTTATTGGATAATCTATTGCACAAAGGTATTCATATTATAATGGTTACCGTTATTCCTACAATAAATTTAGACATATAGCTATAAAATGTAGAAGCAAAATGAATCAGAATGTTCAATTATTTCTGGAACATCTACTTGCTACACATGCAATTTAGATTTGGCCATAAAGCTAGTGAATGTAGAAATCAGATGATGAATGGTTACAATAATGGCATGATGTTTCAATCTTTCAATGGATACTATTATCCATGCAATGGATTTGGGCATAAGAGTTTTAAATGCAGATCTAGAATATCTAGAAGTAAGTTAGTTCAACAAAATGGTGTCATATGCCACAATTGCAAGAAATCAAGACACATTGCTAAGCTTTGTACAAACAAGAATGTGAAACCCTTTGTTTCACATAAAAAGGTTGATCTAGTGGATATGAAGAAGGAAATGAATAGGATCTAGAAGAAGAAAGAAGAGAGTGAAGTGAAAAGTTAGTTTGTGCCAACTCTTAGTGTAGATGTTTCCTCCAAAAACTAGATAAAGATCATTGGCTTAGGGGGGTTCTAACACAAAATCCTTAAGCCCCCACGAAGGATGTGGTATTAATTCCTTCAACACACTAGTATAGATGTTGAGTGACATGTTTAAGCTATTGGTGAGATATTTGGTATGAAATATCTTGTTGTAGATATTTTTGGAGTAATTGAAGGAGACCGTGTCAACATAATTAGGGTTTATTATCTTTTTGACCTCACTTTATCTGTTGCATTTAATACAAATTGGGTCACTAGGAAAAAGGTTTATATTTCATTTTTTACAATAAAAATTCATTTTTGATTGATAAATTGAAGTAGGAATTAGAGCACAAGTGATCTGAAGCATTTGGTGCATTGTGTGAAACCCTAATTGATAAATAATTCAAAAGGTATTTACAGTTTCTTGCTAAACCATAGTTCTATGAAGTTTCAAAAAATTTACCCCTCAAGTAATTGATGTATTGGAATGGTTGAAACCTAAGTTCAAGAAACATCCATTCAAATCCATGGAGATGGATCCAAAAGGTGCATTTTCCAAGGTTCCATTCAAAGTAATTCTCATAGAAGATGTAAGAATGTACATCCATGTGAACATGGAGGAATACGATCACATTAAATTGGTAGAGTTTAGACACAAACATCTAACTGGAGATGATTTCAAGCTAAAACTTGAGTAATGTAGCTTGGCGGACAAGAATTTGGAAGTATGGAATTATTTTCCTAATTTCTACTACAAGGATGAGTGGGTATGTTATGCGCTCAACAAAATTCATGACAAGTTCATATGGTTGGATTTTTTGCATATGATCAACCAAGTTTTATGTCATGACTATCAGCAAGCAAGTCTTGATTATCTTTCTTCAATCTCATATAATTTTCTACAACACTAGTACATCAATCTTAGGGGTCTACTTGTGACTCTTTTCCTACATCCAAGACATCGACATTACTTTTCCCATGCTTGGGTATACTCATAGAGTTCAAATAGAAAGTGTTATCTTTGTTTTCCTTTATCAAATAGCTTGGGATTTGCAAATTTCTACGAGTTTGCTCATATCCATAACCTACTTTGTTCAAATTATTAATTGAAATATTATTGGGGTATATTTGTAGACTACAATTTGCAGCCATTGTGTGACCCATTTTTAGACCAGTCTTAGGGCCATCTATGTTTTTAGGATACTCCTATCTATTGTTTAACTTTGAGTTTAAAGGAAATTGATAAACTACTAAAATTTTGTAGGTTCCAAGTATCTTGACTCTTGGTTTCAAATTCTTGAACAATGTTATTGGCCACTAAGGATGAATCATTATTCAAGGAGGGTTTGCTACTTCTTATAATTTTGTCTTTATTCAAGAATGTCTCAATTGAGGGTAAAAATACAAATTTACCAAATACAACATTCTCACTATCATATTTTTCCATACTGCTACTATTGTTTAGGGCTATATTATGACAAATCCTATCCAAAAATAATTGTTGTGTATTATTCTTCTCAAAGCTCGAAATAGGTTCCAAAGCCCTCTATTTTTCAATCTCCCCAAGGGGGTTTAAAACTAGATCTTTTGGCATAACCATCATAGGATTGTGAGGGACTAAAATGTTAGATTCTAAAGAGTCCACAAATGCACACAAAGTGTAGCTCGTGATAACGTTTGAAGAGGTAGAGTCAACATAAATGGAAGTTGAGTTAGCTAGAAACAATGAGTCATTGATGATTAAGTGTTTGGATCCACAACCCCCCCGTGTTGAGGGAATTCCCAATTATAGGAGTATCCACCCCACTCAGGCTAGCGAGGGGAGTCAAACTAGAATTATTGATAGAATCACATACGGAATCAACAAGGTGGCTGGCATTGTCAATGGTAGGAACACCACCATTATAATCAACAAAGCTAACCTTTGAAATTTATTACTTGAGCCTCAACATTGGGCTTATTGATGTTAATAACATTGGTCTCAGGAGATTCTCAAGTAGGGTTAGGTCCCACATCATTCATGGATAAATTATTAATAGCCAAGTTGGTCAAAGGTGCACTAGCATTAGGTTTTTGTTTAGCACCAACATTTCTAGGTCTATTTAAAATTATCGGGTAGTTTTTCCTAATATGCCCTTTTCTTATACAAAAATAGCATGTATTTAGCCCTCCTAGAATTTCAACACCACAAGAAAAAGTGGTATCTTCCAAGTTACTATCAATGATCTTAGGAATTTTGACACTAGGTAACAAAGAAAAAAGTGCCCTAACATCCATGTGTGGGAGGATTATTCTAGACTTGTCTATTCTAAGAACTTTCTCCAAAGGGGATATCATCTAGGTAAAAATTCCCATAAAGAAGGAGTCACATTCTTCACTGTCACCCTCCTAAGGCAAGATAATGCTATGAATTCTTTCATTTAAGGCTTTTGGAGACTAGGCTAGGGCACAAAACATAGTGTTCCCTATGTTCTAGTAGTGCCTAAAACTGACAACTTCTTGCATTTTGTGTTCCTAAAAAAATATTAAAAAGAGACCTCATAGAATCATTCTACATAATGATACCTAAGCCCCCAAATTTTTATCCCAAACACTCTTCATCCATTCATCTTAAAATTTACAAGAAAGGATTCTATTGTAGTCAACCATTGCAATAAAAATGTCGATGTTTTTTAATCTAGTTTTCTGATTATTTAATGCAACAATCATCTTAGAATTAGGATAAATGGTTACTTTATTGGGGTCATGGGGAGGAAATTTACCTTCATGTCCACCCTTAATCCCATCCTCTCCACCTTTTCCATTAAACTTGGAAACAAAATATGTAGAAATCGAGACCTTCAAGTTTTCTTTCGCCACCACATCACAGAAGGTTTTGTTATTTTCATTAATATTGGATGCCCTTTCTAGGCCGTCGGGTGGATCACCATCCATTAAGGCCTAGTAATACAAATTTAAATGCACTATCATAAATGTAGAGAGAGCATTACCACAATAAATACTCACAAGAAATAAAAGACAAGTTTGAGCAAGGAACATCAACACAATGCATTATACAACAAGCATGAGGAAAAATATAGAGACAACCAAACCTCAATGAAGGAGGGCCAATGCCTCCTCCACAAACACGTTTGGTCGTAGAAATCCTATCCTCTTCTCATTCCAATTTTTTTGTGCTCTCCTTCAAATCCATTATTTGAAGATGGACCACACTGCAAATTTATTTTTTCCCTTATGCATACAATTTATTATATACTATAATATAATAATTATTTAAATCTTAAAAATAAAAAATAATATTTAAAAAAATCTAAATATATAATTATCTATCTATACATTGTATTTTTAAAATCTCAAATATTGATACTAATATTTTTTAAATAGTAATAGTCTTTAAAAAACTAAATACTATAAACTTGATGATAAAAAGAAACTAAAACTAAACATTATATTACCCCTAAAAAAAATAGAGTATTAATAACACTCGATGTAAATACTCATTTAAATTGAATTACTATTTAATTATACCTCATTGGGAGAAAAAGAGAGAAATTTTATTGAGTCTCACAATTTTAAAAAATTATTGGCATCACACCTACTATACATTGTATGCATAATATTGTTGTATGTTTCTGTTGGGATGTGAAGCCCAATGGTCACATGACCGTTCATATTCTCCCAGCCTTGTATAAATATGTGGTTGATCATGTACTGTGTATTGAGTTGATTGTGATTGATTAATACAGTGATTCCCCGCTTGAGAGTGGATGTAGGCTATTATCGAACCATTATAAATTGTGTCTCGTATCTTGTTCATTGTCTTCTGTGTTATTCTATTTTTCTACTCATTTTTAATATTTACAATTGGTATCAAAGCTATGGAGTAGTATTGAGTTTTTTGGTTAGAATCAAGGAGCAGAGATGGAAGCAGAAGAAAAGGAAGGTGAAATTTGGGAAATGGATAATGGTTTCTCGTTTCGTGCCTCGTGGTACTTCCCATATATTTTAATGGGTATAACTAATTTTGTAGTTGATGATGACGAGGTTGATTCTGTCATTGAGGAATTTCTTGGTAGTTTGGATTCGGCTGAAGAAGAGGGTTTGAAGCAATCGCTGGTTGAAGGAGAGACTGTGGAGTTAGTCTTTCGAGATGAGGAGGATGCCTCCCTGGGAGAGGAGGATGCATTCTGGTACTAGACGAGTGAAGATGAACCCAAGGAAGAGGCCGAGAACTGGGAGGAATATCTAAACAAAGAAATTGTATTTCTAAAGGAGGATATTTTGATGCTGAGAGAGCAAATATACTTTATGGAGAAGGAAAAAGAGAAATTTACAAAAGAGTGGGATTTTTCTAGAAAGAAGAGAAATGAAGAGCTAAAAGAGGAATTGGCTGAGCTCCATACTATTCTTACCGATTTGGGCATTGATTGCCAAGAAGTGGAATCGGTGAATGGAGAAGAGGAGGCACATAATCCTATTTTGTCTGAGATGACAGAGAATGGTAGAGCCGCAGTACTGGAACCTCCTGATGTGGAAAAGGAGGAGAAGAGCATTGGCTTTGTGTGCGAGAAGAAAATAGCCATTGGAGGGCACAAAAGTCTGAACATTCTCCCGCAGAAGCGATGGAATGTATACAATTTCGACAACAAAGAGTGCGAAGAAGAGCTCAAGCGAGAGCAATCCGCAAGAAGAAATGTTGGATTCCGCTTAGAAAAAATCTGCCAAGCCTATCAAGCAAAGTGTGGCTTTCAACCCCCTAAATCCCTAGCTTCGCTTTCTCTCGCGCAAACCCTCGCACAAGATTCCACACAAGAAGAACTGCTTGATTCTGATTCCAAGCACATTAATTTGTTCCAAGGTTGGAATGGATTTCAAATGGAAGGAGAGAAGAGTGATGGTCGGAAGGAGAAGAAGAAGGATGATCCTCTGCCTCCAAAGAAGCAGAGGAAGATGAAAGAGGACGGTTTTGTTCGCCAAGCGGATGGAGAATTTGGTCATAGAGATTTTGTCCTTTCTCCCCATCACACGTGGCTTGAAGAATCATTTCAAGGCTTAGATAGCAGTCTTTTTAGAGATCAATCTTTTGGTTCGCAGCTTCCAGGTGATATTGTGCAGTCTTCAATCAGTTCATTGCCTCTATCAATCCAAGCAGTAGACGGTAGTAGTGTCTCTGTTCCACCTTCTCACATCTCCTTGCTAGTTCACTCTATAATTGATAACAAAGAACACTATATTGCAGTTAGTAATAAGGAATAGGAGAATTGGATCGATTTCAAGTTTGCTAATGGTCCATTCTGCTATGATGCCCATGCGGTGTTGGGGCAAATGAATCGACACATTGTTGGTGGAAATCAATTTCCTGCTGCTAGGTTTTCATCTGTGGTATTGGCCGAGAAGGGGCAGGACTGGAAGAAATTGGAAGTTGAATTGGAGAGCAGGAGCAATGCTAGCAAACCGGGGAGCTCCCACTCGAGCCGACCGCAGAGCCCTTTGATCTGTTTGCAGTCTATCGCTAGTCCTTCCAGTAGGAGGCCCAAGGTGAATCTCTTTGGCGATGTGAAGCCGAGGGAAGTATTGTTAGAATTGCATGGAAAGGATTATTGAAAGATGGATTTTGAGCTGAAGCATAGGGCAGTTGACAGATTTGAGCCACTATTCATGGTACTTGCACAGAACATTCAGGATTATGTTGCACGGATGCAAGATATGAAGGTAGTTGCAAAGGATGCCTTAAAACGTGTGGAACTTATATACTATAAAGCCTATGAGGCCATGAGAAAACTGGCTAAGATGCATGGAGGAGAAAATGGAGACATGGAGGATGATTATGATATTAAAGCTGCTAATGTAGAACCTAAGCCAAGTGAAGCTTTTAGAGGATCTCCAACATTCATTGTTACTTCTGAGTTTGTGCTTGAGAAATTAGTGAGAAGAGATGTTGTTAACTCTAATTTGAGATGGAGAAGGTTAATTCGCAGTGTATGTGAACAATATTTGGCGAAGTTAAAAACTTCCAGCCTGACTGTGATGTGAAGACAAAATGGAAATGCAGGGGATGACAGTGCATGGTTGTGCCGATTGGACTTCACGGGGGAGATTGTTGGGATGTGAAGCCCAACGATCACATGACCGTTCATATTCTCCCAGCCTTGTATAAATATGTGGTTGATCATGTACTGTGTATTGAGTTGATTGTGATTGATTAATATAGTGATTCCCTGCTTGAGAGTGGATGTAGGCTATTGTTGAACCACTATAAATTGTGTCTCGTATCTTGTTCATTGTCTTCTATGTTATTCTATTTTTCTGCTCGTTTTTAATATTTACAGTTTCTTCTATAGTTCACCTATTATAGAAAAAAAAGACTTATCATGAATGAAAAAAATAAAACAATAAAAATAATAATAATAAAATCCGATAATAATGAATGATGAAGATTATTTTGTTCGTAAAATAAATAAAAAATTGAATTAAACTATGTATAAATTTCAATCAAACTGCACCATTGATTTAGCATATCAAATTGCCTCAGTTTGTAGAAAGAACACCAAGTCAGCAATTCCATGCAGCTTCTGCAATGAATGAAAAGTTGAAAGCCACAGAAACCAACCCTTTTAACGTATTCCAGGACATTTACCAGCCTGTCTATTCCAAATAAATGATTATCGCCATTATAAATGAAATATTATCTTAAAAGTCTTCATACCATTGGATCGAAATTGTTCCCGATAGATACGGCTCACGTGCTTGACCAAACTATTATCTTAAAAGTCTCCATACCATTGAATCAAAAAAATTCCCGTTTGCTACGCCTCACGTGCTTGACCAACAAATTGTCTCTTACTGAAACGTAGCATGCTTACGTGGAGATGACTACGACTCATTCATTCAAATAGCCGTCTACGGAAGACATCACTTTCAATAGACTTGACTTGTCATTTGGAAATAATTATGAGAATCTGATTTATTTTCAATTTAGATTTGTCGTGTAGAAATAATCAGCCACAATTCATGCATTCAAACAGCCGTGTGGAAGTAAAACAGTCGTACAAGACTTTAAGATTGTGGTGTAAAACTTCTACAAAATATTGTATATCACTTCTTCATCTAAATTTATAAAAATTATAATTTTATTTGATTTCAAAAAATTTGTTAATAGTATAATAAATTGTTTTCAAATTTGATTTTTTATTATATTTTAAAATAAAAAATTTAATTGTATTATTTTTTCTGGCATACAGAAAATTCACTATCAACAATTTACTGTGAAAAATTCACCGCCATGAAAAATTCATCGTGGGAAAATTCACCGCCATGACAAATTCATGGTCAAGTAAAATTCACCGCCAGTAATTTTCACCTGCCTTACAATTTATTGACAATTTTATTTTTAAAATATTTTTTATTTTTATTTTGATATGAATGTTTTTAACATGATAATATATTAAAAATTGATTTATTTTTGTGTTAGGTTTGGTTTATTTGCATTATTTTAATTTTTTTATTTCATATGCAAAATATATATTTATTTTTATTATCATTTATTGAAAAATATTTTTTATTTTTATTATCATAAATCAAATTATTCTTTTCCAAAAAAAATTCGAAGTTATGGAAATATATATTAAAAAACATTAAGCGATTAATTTTCCGCCTAATTGAATTGTTGGGGGTGAATTTGTCATGACGGTGACTTTCCATCGTAATTTTCCTAGAGCCATTTTTTTTTAAAGTCATATTTCATCTCATTTATAATGAGATATTATCATAAATACAATTTCTATAAATTGATATAAATTTTCACTTCCCTCCAAAATTACTTAAGCAATCATCTAAATCTAACTTTCTCGCTTTTATTTTTTAAATTAATTTATGAGTCTATTTTGTTCTACTATGAAAGGAACTCTTTAAAACAAATTAATATACACATGTGACATATAGAAATTAAGATTTAAATGATATCCCATCATTTCCTTTTTTGTGTTTAAAATTTTAAAGATTTTGTAATATTAATTTGCAAGTATTTATAGTAAACCAATAAGTCATTAATAATTGACTTGTGTTACAATGACATATCATTTAATAAGTATATTTTTTTATTTTTTTAAGTTGACTTCTATTTTAAATTATTTATAGGTGATTCAAAAATATAATTTTGATCATTCAATAAGGTGATCTTTAATTAGACCTAACTCAAACATGATAATAAGCATATTACATATCTTAGGTTGTATTGTTCTATTATCTTAAGTCATATTATTTTAAATTAATTTATGAATCCATTTTTTTGTTAAGAAAGTAACTGTTTAAACAAATTAATATACATGCCTAACATATATCTCTCTCTTAGAAATTAGAATTTAAATTATATCTCATCACTTTCTTTTCTATTTTTAAAATCCTAGAATATTCGTGATATAAATTTGTAAGTATTTATATAAACCAGTGAGTCATTTCTAATCAATTTGTTTGATCCCTCATTTAGGTATGGAGACATCTGCTAGGGTTTCTCCAAGCGATGGTTGGGAGGAGGCACAAACCTCCCCTACGTTTGTGTCTCATATCCCCGTACTCCCATTAATTTTCCCTCATTTATTGTCACCCTTGAATGCTTGAAAATATTGTGTTATCGTATATATGTGACATTGGTTCTACTTTTATTATTTATGGTTTTCATTTTGAAGTATTGTTGGGTGTGTGCAAACGTTAATAGAGGGGGGTACAAACCCCCACCTCCTCTCCAAGTTTCTCAGAGGATGTTGTTGCTAATAATGCTAAACCTAAATCCTTTTGGGATGTTGTTGTGGATGAAACCCTACCCTGTTCAGCAAAGGCTAAGTTAGTGATAAGAGATTTCGACAATCCATGAAGATTATTGATGAGTGTTTTTGGTTTAGATTGTATTGCATTTTTTGCATCAACGTTTCAAATCACACTATGTGATCCATCATCGGGATATAAGAGAGCATAAGGAGTAAAATGAATAGCTACAGACCAAGTATTGAATAAAAAGGAGGGAGGGGGTGAGAAAGGATGGCACAAGAACCAAGGAGATGAAGGAAAGAATTACAGTGACAATAACACAAAGGAGTAATTAATTAAAAGCAAAAAAAATAATAATAAAACTGAGCAAGAAATAAACCCAAGAAAGAAAATAATAAAGGAAACTTAATAATATAAATGCACACACATACACATGTATATATATGATACATACTGTATTCAATTAATAAAGGGACACAACTAAATATCTACAAAGAGGCTAAGTTCTTCATTCTACCTAGTGATAGTAAGGAGGAACCAAAAGCCAATGGAGGGAAATAAGGTAAGTCTCCCTCTAGTTGTCCTAGTTTTGTTGTTATTGCTCCAAATATTGAAATGTTTGATTCTATTTGCAAGGAAAGGAATAGACTTTCTAGTATTCCCATCTTTATGGTTTTTTGTTGATTTTGCTAATCTTCTTGCTAGGAATTTTTTAGATAATTGGTTTGTTAATGTTTGGTAGAAAAAAAAATGTGCATGACTCATTTTGTAGAATGATTCAACACAATTTTTTTTAATATTCCTAAAAAATAATGAAATACAAGAAAAATTTCTAAAAAAAACTACTAGAGCGAAGGGAAAAGTATTTTTAGGGTTCTTGCTTGGTAGATCATGAGGCAAATAAAGATGAAATCATGGCACTGTCGTGCCCTAGATGGATGTTGCTAAAAGGTGTCCCTCAAGATCTCTAGTCTTTCATATCGCAAATGATGGCACCATTCAGGAATGTTATAATGGCTGACAAACCAAGGGTTTCACTCCCCAATTTGAACGCTTGTGCCTTAATCTCTATAAATCTTCTCGTTCCAAAGTTTTCCATCCTCTCCTTCAAATCCATTATTTGAGGATGGACCACAAGACAAATTTCTTTTTTTTTCCTTATGCATACAATTTATTATATACTATAATATATTAATTATTAAAATCTTAAAAATTAAAAATAATATTTTAAAAAATCTAAATATAAAATTATCTATTTATACATTATACTTTTTTTAATACAAAATATTGATACTAATATATATATATATATATATTATGAATAGGCACTAATCTATATTAATAGTAAAGATTAAAATACATATCCACAAAAAAAGGGTGGGTCTAGTAAGAAAGCACATCCTAAGAGTCAGATGGGCAGCGCCCAGAAAACCAAAAACCAACAGTCACATGGGCCTAGCCCAGAAGTCCAATATTACAAACATAAAAAAAGGCCATTAAGGGTCTCATTCTCCTCCTCTGCGGGTTGGCCAGGGGTGGCCCTCTGGAGGAGTGGCGGGGAGTAGCGATGGCAGTTCTGGGTGGCCCTTTGATGATACTAATATTTTTTAAATAGTAATACTCTTTAAAAAAAACTAAATACTATCAACTTGATGATAAAAAAGAAACTAAAACTAAATATTATATTACCCCTAAACAAAATAGAGTATCAATAACACTTACATAAATACTCATTTAAATTTAAGACTACTATTTAATTGGGTGATCCCACAATAGTGGTTTACAATTTTTGGCCAAACTGGACTCTGAAATTATTATTTTTAACTAAATCTTCACATTCGGGAACCTATAGCAACTAAACCGCGAGGAATTTGAAGATGATGCAAACTAGAGTCTCATCAAATTTTGTCTATAGATTCTAAAAATATTTTTTTCAAAATTTTTGGAATCAAATTGCACTTCTTTATCCATCTCCCACAAAACTGGTTTTTTTTAGAAAACAACACTTTTAAAAAGTGGACCCGTCAAGCAGCTTGTCCTCTTTTTCCCTGAGATCACCAAAAAATCCAAATTTTTGTTTGATCTCTCGAGGGGGAAGTATACCAACGTAATTCCTTTGCTGGGGCGGCAGTGGGGTATTTGAAAAAATCAATTTTTTATTTTATTTTGAGCTTGGTAGTTTATTCTTTGAACCAACACAACGAGTACATTGCTTCAAAGAGGGGCAAAATATAGACATGGAAAATATACAAATTGATCCTATATACTTGATCCCGATTTTACTAACACCAGTTTGTCCTGAATCATCTCCTATGTAGTCATTTAATTAAATAATTCATCATATTTCATCTCTTAATTAAATAAATCAAATTTATTTAATTAAATTCATCATATTTCATCTCTTAGTTAAATAAATCAAATTTATCTGATTAAGTCATCATCTTCTATTTATTAAATAAATCATTTTTTTTAGTTAATCCTATAGTCCCTCTTTTAATTAAATAACTCATTTTATTTAATTAATCTCTAAATTCATCTCATTTAAATTAAATAAATTTATCTTTATTTGATTTAAAACTAACACCATTCTCTTTAATTAAATAAATTAAAGTTTATTTAATTAATTCTAAATTCATATTCCTCTCAACTTTGATTTAAATCAATCCAAAAATCTAAATCAAATTGTCACATCAACTAATCTCCTTTTAAATTAATCAAATCCTGATTAACCTTAATCTTAATCCCTCAAATCCTCTAGCTTTTGCAACTTGCACAAGTAAATCATTTTATTTGATTTATTAAATCTCCTATTTTCGATCAACATGGCATCAAAGAGTGAATATTCTTCAAACTCAAAAATCCCTTCAAAAGGGTGTATACATCCAACAAGGCATTAAAAGGCCTGTTACATGTCCTTTGCCTTAAGCCAAGTGGCATTAACTCCATTTCTTTCTCCCTCCAACTTGTCATTTCATCAATTTCAAATATCCACCTAATAGCATTTATGTGCACATTCATCAAAATGTGCTCCACCTTTGTCCACTCACATGTTGACAAGTGGCCTTTTTGCTATTGGTTGGTCTTTTGTCCCACCAAGGAACATCAAATCTTCACCATTGATCATCAAGTTTGCAAAGAAATGGGAAAGAGCCATTTTCCACATCAAAATGACACCAATTCCCCCATGGGATTGAGAGTTTGATCATTTAAAAAGGATTTAATAGGTTTTTTATCATGTCCTTCATATTATTTCTTGTTTTCATGTTTCAAATGGATTTCATGGGGAATGTTGTTTTTAACTTGCATATTTGACTAATTGTGTGTTTGTTCTTTGTGTTTGTGCAAGTCTAGGATCACCATTCACACTCGAGAACTTGAAAGTTGTGACATGTCTCAAGAGTCAGGATTCAAGATTCCCCATTTCAAACACAAAAAACCGCCAGGACGCTAGTGCGCTATGCAAGCATCCAAAGCATCAATTTTTGAGAAACATGTCATCAAGCTACTATTGCTTCACCATCGGTCCACATGGAGCTAAAATTGTGAAATTACAACCCATGGGATTTTTTTCGTTAATGCGTTTAAGCATCATAAATTCTAGGCAAAGCGCTAAAATGTGGAATTGCTTCGAGTGCAATTCTATGACATTACACCTCTTTAACAGAAGCATGACTATCCTCCTTAGTAAAGGTGTGATCATTCTCCTTAGCAAGAGCATGATCATATTCCTTAGTAGGAGGACAATTAGCTTCCTTGAAAGAGGTGTATGAGATCGTTGAAATGTATAGATGGATAGGATCTATTTTGTACTCCTCGATAAAGGATTCGGTAAAATCCAAGGATCCCTAATCATCACCAAGACATTCATTTGATTTATAAGAATAAGTAGAAGAGGTAGACTTAAAATTCTCTACTTTAGGGTGATCTTCCTTAGGGACATCCGTCTCAAGAGTAGACTTTAAAATAGGCATTGTCAGAGTAGATATCGATGCATTAGAAGATAATGAAGGAATACAAATTTTAAGAGTAGAAGCAATCGAGGCTCGACCAATATCTGCCATCTCACAAAGATGTATAGCATCAGAGTTAGCCTTGATTATGACTACTTCGTTATTAGCAACAAAATTTATAAAACAATGCAAGGTAGAAGTGATTGCTCCCAAAGCATGAATCCATGGTCTTCCCAAGAGGATATTGTAAGGTAATGATCCTAGCATAACATATACCAAGGTGGGTATAGTAATGGGTCCCAACCTCAAAGGAAATATTATCATGCCCAAGGCTTGTCGACCAACGTTATCAAATCCATGAATATAGAAAGAAGAAGCAACAATAGAAGATGAATTAATTTTAATTCTAGATAAAAAAATCAATGCTACATATTGAGAGTTGAACCAATATCAATGAGAGCACATCTAATACCAATATCAATGAGAGCACGTCTAATACCAATATTATTAATATTAATTATAATTATTAGAGGATTTGCTTTCTTTTATACTTTCAAAGGTGGGAGCTCATGCAGATAGAACACAATATTTGATGAATCCATATGAATATGAGCCATCAATGCATTAACATCCATTAGCCTAGTAGAAGAGGGTAAGAGAATATTTTGCAAGGCTTCTTGAAGCATACCTTGGTAAACTAGAGTAGTCTGAAGCAAATCCCAAAGTGATATCTCTTGGCAGGAGTAATGTAAATTTTCTCTTTAAGATCATACTCACTAGGTGCTTTAGTTTTAGGTGCTTGAGGAAGGCTTGGTTGAGAATGTGGTAAAGAAGTATTTTGGTTTTTTTAATTCCTACTCTTCGACTAGTGAAGAAGAAGAGGGTTTTGATGAAGAAGTTTGTTTATCAGATCTATAGATAGGAGAGGCCTATAAGAAATCATCTAGGGAATCATAAAACATATCAAAATCTTGTTTAGAGAATGCATTTTCAAAAGCATTAAATTTTTGAAGAAAAAGATTCGATATGATTTGCTTCATGTCAGGTTCACCAAAATGTAAAGGATGAAATTTACTACTCTCGAGTCTCAAGATAAATATAGTCTACAGGGAATGAATAGCCCTCAATTACCTAAAAGTACAAATCTCAAGTGACAAAGTATAAAATGAAGAATATTGGAACAACTAGATGAAATAAATGTTAGGTTATTAAATACAAGAATGATAAAACTGCTAAATAACAAAAATTGATATAAAATTAGAAAGTATAGATTATAGAAATATGAAGCTTAAAACACATAGATTCTACCCCTAGAAGGGAAAAGCCTCAACCATAAACAATAGTGCATCACAAGGATGTTTGTCCCCTGCACTATCGTCCTTTTCAAAACAAAGAGTAATGACCTTAAATCTGCAATACCTAGCTCCTTGAATTTGTACATCTACACACAAGAATGACAGGGAAAAATGTGGGGTTTTTTCAGGGCTTGCCTCATTCAAAGACCTGTTTTGGTGTTTCCACCTCCACAAATAGCCAAATAGATAGGGATTAAAAAATAAAATAGAATGTAAATGATGTGTGATAGAAATAAACCCCATTGTGGAGGAGATCCCCTATCACGAATGCAATATATAATAGTAAATAGATTAGACAAATAAAAAAGAGAGTGTTACCAACAATTCATGGCTCCCCTCTTGGCTTGAAAAATGAGATGATCTTGCTTTTAAGAGAGCCTTGGTTGTTGATGGGATGAGAATCTAGCAAAGCTTTATTGTGGAGAACAAGAGAGAAAAGATGTAGAAGAGAGAATAGAGAAAGAGAGCAAGAGAGAATGAGAGAGTGTGAAAATGAATGAGAGAAATTAATAATTAATGAGAATGAGAGTGAAAAGAGGAGTTTTGTGAGGTCTAATGGGTGGTTGTTACACTCACATTCTTCTCACAATGACACATGTCATAGGAAAGGGACACGATATCCCTCATTTGAAACTCAAAAAATTATAGGATGCTAGCACATCAAGGAGATGTACACACGTCGTGTGACCGTCCTACTCAAAACTTCACAAGAAATGAGGTGTCTAGACCGCTATCATTTCATCATTGTCCCCTATGAAGTCAAAATTGTGAAATTTTGACTTATAGGTTTTTGTCATTAATGTGGAAGGGTGCCATAAATGTAGCAGGCTAAATGCATAAGTGTGAAATTACCACGGGGTACAATTTTATGACACTACACATAGCTATGCATTCTCTACTCAATTTTACATTTACATAAATTGTGTTATGTTTTCACACTCAACCTTTAGTCGTAATTTTTTTTCTCCTTAATTTGTATGCACTTTTTCATAATAATACAATTTGAGAGGAAATATTCTCTATTGATTCTATTTTAATTTTATATGTAGTTTCATATGTTAGTGTTTTTCCTTTGATGATATGATAGGTTTGATGGATGCTTGTGGAATATTGGGGACCAATAGGGTATACACTTATTTTAATTTCTCATGCTTCTAGATTAAAAAATTATATTTCTTTTTCTTATCATAGTTATTATACTTTGGCATGTTTTCTTGCCTAGTTTTACATGCACACTAAACTTGGGGTAAAATAGAGAGAAAAGAAATAGGAAAAATACATTGGGTTTAACAAGATTTTAAAATTATCAACATTCTGTTTTCACAGTCCATGATAATAGTATTGAGATTTATGCGTTGATGTAAAAATGAGCACATAGTTACAATAAAAAAATCTCCATACTAAGATTTTAAAATTGCACCACACTTTGCATTGATGTATTTGTTCCAATGAAAAATAAATTTCAATAAATATCTACATAGTAGATATTGGAGTTGATGATCTAATTCCAAGAGATCATGTAAAAAAATTTGCAATAAATGTTATACATTGTGGTTAAATTTTACACTTTAAAATAATAATAATAAATATTATAACAATATTGAAAACTAACAAAAAATGGTTTTTTTTATTAATTCAAAACTAGAAATTGAGTCTATGACACAAATCACTAGTTTACATCATCTTCAAATTCTTAACAATTCGTTTAATATAATTGATAAATTATACTAAATGCTAAGAATGCTAATCTTGGTGGCCCAATAATGTTGAAGTGGAACACTATTATGCCTTTAGTGTATTACAATATTTCAATAGTCAAAGTCAATATTGCATCAATTTCAAGGTAAGATTTACTTTTTATTTGTAAATTCAATCTACTTCTAATATAATTTTACTCAATTATCAATCTCAAATCCTAATTTATCTAATATTTGAATAATGGTAATTTATCCCTTATATATATTTCCACCTAGTGTGCTTCATTTCCTACATTATTCTAATAGTGAAATTTGCATACCATATCATTTTTCATATAGTTTTGTGTCTATTTTGAGGAAATGTCTCAATGCATGTACATTCCACTAGCCTTTACTCATCCATATACATATATTCCTATGGAGTTAATCTATACCTTATCCTTATACATACATATTTCAATGCGTTCACCCTAATGTCACATTTATTACGCTTATTCGTAAACCTACCTTAATATATCCATTATATGGTACCCCATTATACAACTAAACAGGGTGAATGACATGAGGAAAAAATAATCAAAAGTCTCTTCTTTCTTTTATGGAAATGGTTACAAAGGAGCAAGTTTTACGTACTCTGGGAGAATATTGATCATTTTGTAAGTTGTTAGTTTCAGTTGGTTGTCTCTTTTAGTGTTGTTTCTTGTTGATGTAGATTCCTTTGCGGCTCCTTTCATGATTCTTATCTTGAAAGAGTCTTTTGTACATTATTCTTTTTACTATTAATAGATGTTTTTTCCAATAAATAAATAAAATGAGGAAAAAATAATCTTCTCAAGTAAATTTCATCAATAATATATATATTACCCCACTTATTCAAAATTTTAAATTATAAATTATAAATAAAATTTGAAAAAGTTCAACAAATTTATATAATAAAAAGGGAAGATAGGCTTGAACTTTTGTAGTTGACATAGTGTTGTTCTTATGATTTTGAATATTAAAAATTAATGAACTCTCCTTTAAAAATATATAATTTACTATTTTATCATGTTTGAGTTAGGTCTAATTGAAGATCACCTTATTGAATGATCAAAATTATATTTTTAAGACACTTATAAAAAATAATTAAAATACAAGTTAACCTAATTAGAAATGACTTACTAGTTTACTATAAATACTTGCCAATTAACATTACAAAAATTCTTGGATTGTAAAAAGAGAAAGAAAAGTGATGGGATATAATTTAAATCCTAATTTCTAATAAGGAGATATATATTAGACATGTATATTAATTTGTTTAAAGAGTTTCTTTCTTAGTGGTATAAAATGAACTCATAAATTAATTACGCCGAAGGCGTGTCCTATATGAGTTTTCAAAATTAATTTGGTCTATCAACGGTGGAAAACAAAGGATAAGGTTTGGTTGACAGATAAATGAATCTCAACTGTCCATCATTTTTCGCCATTTTTAGGCTATTCTTCGCCGTCCGTGCATCATTTTTCGTTATTTTTTTGGCTGTTTTTTAATTCTCGCCATACATTCGTTCGTTTTTTGTTGTCATTTTCCCCTTATCCACGCGTTTATTTACTCACGTCATGGGTGAAATGCATTTCCACTAAGCCTGGTGGATCTACTAGGTGGCAGCATTGAATTTTTTGGTTCGTATGAAAGCTGTTTGAGGTGATTTGACATTGATATGGATGTGTATTTAGTAGGCTTATCTGTACGATTTCTCAAAAACCCCTTGTATATCTGGCCATGATCAAATCCTCAAGCTTCTATCCATTGTTATATTTTATAGTTCTATTCTTAAATCTTATTTTTTTAATTTTTAGATGATTTTTATTTTTATTTTTTAAAATTTTAGATTATAAAATATTTTTTTTTTAAATATTTTTTTTATATAATATCATAAAATAAAATTACATATAATACAAAATATATTAATTTAAATATTTTTTATTTTAGATTATAAAATATAATTTTATATAATATCATAAAATAAAATTACATACAATACAAAATATATTAAATTTTAATATTTTTTAGTATAATATTATAATAAAAATATAATGTAAATAAGGAAAAATTACATCATTACTAAATTACATTGTAATGATTTTATTCTCATTTATTCTAAAATATAATTTTGATAAAATATTTTTTTATATAAAATCATAAAATAAAATTACATATAATATAAAATATATAAAATTTTATTATTTTTTAGTATAATATTATAATAAATTTAATATTCATATAAATAATAATATAATAATAAATACATAAAATAAGGACATCAATAATAAATATTTATATAATAATATAATAGTTAATATATTATTCTATAATAATAGTTTACACAATAGTTAATATATTAATAAATTAATAATATAAATTATAAATTATAATTTTTATATAAATTATAAAAATCTAAATTAATAAAAATAAAAATATACAAAAAAATTAATAATTATATTAAAATAATTGTCTATATGATCTATCAATTGATCTTATTTACTACACAAATGTGTGCAAAAAATAAAGCAATTTTTTCCTAATTGACCGTTCACACCTCTTCGGCGTACCCATTGCACAAGGTGTGATAGCTAGTTTTAAAAGAAAAAATGAGAAAATTAGATTTAGATGATTGCTTAAGTAATTTTGAAGGAAAGTGAAAAGTTATATTGATTTAGAAGTATTGTATTAAAAATAATGTCTCATTATAATGAGATGTAATATGACAAAAAAAATTATAATACAATTAACTTTTTTATTTTCAAATATAATTAAAAAAAATTAAATTTAAAAGAATTTATTATAAAATTATTCACCAAATCTAAATTTTTAAATATTTTAAAATAAAATAAATTTATAATTTTTATAAAATTAGATGAGCTTTTACAATTAAATTAAAGAATGTGAGTAATATTCTCAAATAATATTTTGTAGGTCATGAAAGTCTTCTCTAATTTTCCACAACAAGTCTAGTCAGTACAAAGTGATGTCATCTCAAATTTAATACCACAATTTGAAGTCTTCTACGGCTGTTTTATTTCCACACGTCAACTCTGCACCATCATTACTTACTTGCCCATTATTACTGACTTGCCCTCTCATTTTCCTCGAGAAGCTGAAAAGAAATCAGAATCTCATAATTACTCCAAAATATCACTGACACCCCTCTTCAAACGTATGCCTCACGACTGTTATTGTTTCTTTATATTTCTACACCACTCACGCAACAGCAAAATAAATCATTTTCCCTCCCAATCTCACTAGGTACGCTGCCAAATCTCAAGTTGATTCATTCTCCCATGGCCAAATTGCTTTTGTTTTCTATTGTTATACTCTTTCTTCTCCGCTTCTGCTGTGGATGTTTTGAGAGGGAAGCCCACGCTCTTCTTCTCTTCAAAGCCGCCCTCAATGACTCTGCACATGTACTCAGTTCGTGGGAGAAAGGAAGCGATTGCTGCCTCTGGGACGGCATTTCCTGTGACAACACCACTCATCATGTAGTCCGTGTTGAGATTGAAGGCTCAAAGGTAGTCGGTGTTGAGATTGAGTTCAGATTTTCCGAGGGAGTCATATCTGAGAGCTTGTGCACCCTCACTTTTGTTGCAACCATACGCCTATCCTACATGGGATTAACAGGTATTATTCCTCCCTGCTTAGGAAAACTATCTTCTCTCGCACAGCTAGATTTATCTTTTAATAGTTTGAGTGGGAATATTCCCCCTTTTCTCTCTAATCTATCTTATCTAGATCTTAGTCTGAATCAACTCACAGGAAGCATTCCCTCCTCTCTCTCTCTAATCTCTCTTCTCTAACTACCCTATATCTCTACGACAATCAACTCACAGGAAGCATTCCCTCCTCTCTCTCTAATCTCTCTTCTCTAACTACCCTAGATCTTTCTATCAATCAACTCACAGGAAGCATTCCCTCCTCTCTCTCTCTCTAATCTCTCTTCTCTAACTGGCCTATATCTTTCTCCCAATCAACTCACAGGAAGCATTCCCTCTCGTCTCTCTCATCTCTCTTCTCTAACTAGCCTATATCTTTATCAGAATCAACTCACAGGAAGCATTCCCTCCTCTCTCTCTAATCTCTCTTCTCTAACTAGTCTATATCTCAACGAGAATCAACTCACAGGAAGCATTCCCTCCTCTCTCTCTAATCTCTCTTCTCTAACTATCCTATATCTTAGTAGGAATCAACTCACAGGAAGCATTCCCTCCTCTCTCTCTAATCTCTCTTCTCTAATTGAGTTAGCTCTTTCCTGGAATCACTTGAGTGGCTGTATCCCAGATTCCTTGGGCAATCTCTCTTCATTGGAAATGATGGATTTGTCGAACAACAAACTGAACGGAACTCTTCCCTCCTCATTCTCAAGGCTCTCCTCCCTTAGCACTCTCATTGCTGATAGGAATCCATTCAACCAAAGTATTGCATCCTCAGTACCAGACGTCCATCATATTAGTTTAGAGGCTCTCTTACAAAACCTTAGCAAATTAGACAGATTGTCCTTATCCAATTGTGTACTTAACAGCAACACCACTTTGATTCCCTCATTTCAGTTAAGATATTTATACCTGACATCATGTAAGTTGGATGGTCAAATACCCTCATGGATTTCCACTCAATTCTCACTTAAAGAGTTGACAATAGCTAACAACAATCTTGTTGGAGAAATTCCCTCTTGGCTACTGAATATGAACCTACAGTACATCAATCTCACAACAAATCATCTGCAAGGTCATCTTTTGCTAAATACTTCAGCTTGGAAGGCAATAGAGGTTGTGGACATGTCTAACAATGCATTGTGCGGACATATACCACCGATTTGGCCACCTAATATATATGGATTGCTTCTCAATGACAATTTACTCACAGGCAATATTCCTTCAAGCATGCAGGTCAGTTGGTCACTGCAAGTTTTAAATTTGGCAAATAACCATTTGAGTGGAATCATCCCTCCAAGCATAGCCAATTTTTCGTCACTTCAACTTTTGAATTTGGGGGATAATAATTTGGAAGGTTTGATACCGTCTGAGTTTAGTGAGCTAAGTCGACTTCAATCACTAGTGATAAAAAATAACCAGCTGAGTGGAGCATTACCTCCCTCAATATTAAATTGCACAGGATTACTTTTCCTAGATATGGGGCAAAACCAATTGAAAGGCCGGATTCCAAAATCAGTAGGAAACCTTTCAAAATAATGTCAGATGTAATATGACAAAAAAAATTATAATACAATTAACTTTTTTATTTTCAAATATGATTAAAAAAAATTAAATTTAAAAGAATTTATTATAAAATTATTCACCAAATCTAAATTTTTAAATATTTTAAAATAAAATAAATGTATAATTTTTATAAAATTAGATGAGCTTTTACAATTAAATTAAAGAATGTGAGTAATATTCTCAAATAATATTTTGTAGGTCATGAAAGTCTTCTCTAATTTTCCACGACAAGTCTAGTCAGTACAAAGTGATGTCATCTCAAATTTAATACCACAATTTGAAGTCTTCTACGGCTGTTTTATTTCCACACGTCAACTCTTCACCATCATTACTTACTTGCCCATTATTACTGACTTGCCCTCTCATTTTCCTCGAGAAGCTGGAAAGAAATCAGAATCTCATAATTACTCCAAAATATCATTGACACCCCTCTTCAAACGTATGCCTCACGACTGTTATTGTTTCTTTATATTTCTACACCACTCATGCAACAGCAAAATAAATCATTTTCCCTCCCAATCTCACGAGGTACACTGCTAAATGGCCAAATAGATAATTGAATTAATGCTAGCTTACTTATCTTTAAGATCAATTTGGATGAATAAATCTAGTGTCATGTTGGAATCTTCTTATATTGAAACTTGAGAAGAATAATCCTTATTCATACTTCACCTTGAAATCTTTGTAATTTGTAATATATTTGGGGGTCAAATCTATAGCTCTAAGTCTCTTTTGTGGGTGTGTCTTTGTGTTTTGATCCACGGATTTGATATAGGAAATACAACACTTTTGCTTTTTGGTTCACCAAATTCTCAATTAACATTAAATATCAAGGATTGATGATATTTCAAAATATTTTTAGAAGATTTTCAGAGTGTAAATGTGATGTTCTCCTAGGTCAATTGTATTGATTACACCAATTTCTATAGTCATTAAAAAATGAAGGAAACACTCTTCAATAATGTATTTGTGCTAGAATGATGATGCAAATTTAAGTTCCTTCTAGTGCTTCAAATTAAAATATTCCTAGAATGATTCTCCTCTTTAATGCATAGGATTTCAAATGATTGATCAATAATTATTGATGATACATGAATGCATATTGAGTACCTTTAAATACCATTACATAAGATTAAAACACACATAATATGTGTCAAATCTGAGTATCTTTAAATACCACTACATAGGATTAAAACACACATAACATGTGTCAAATCTAATCACATCAAGAAAGAAATGAATGGAAGTTGGTAAAATTTAAATTCAAATTTTGAGAATTTCTTTTATCAACCTTTGCATTAAACTAACTTTTAGAGTTGTTAAAAATAGTGAAGTCAACATTCTTTATCTGTAAACTTGCACTAGAATTATGATGTAGATTTAGGTTCATTTTATATCCAAATTCAAATATGTCTATCTAAATGATTCTCTTTTTAAATTTATAGGATTTTAAATGATGGATTGATAATTCTTCATGATAAATGAATTCACATGTTCAAATACCACTACGTAGAATTAAATTGTATGAAATGTGTGTCGACTCATAGCAAGAAAGAAATGAGTAGGAATTAGACAAAATTTGAATTAAAAATTAGAAGTTCAAGGGTTAGTTTTGTGCAATGTGAGATTGATATCACACAACAAGATTGACACATAATAGTGAAAAGCTAATTTTGATTAAGGGAATGTATGCCTTAAACATGGGACTAGTAATAAACACAATAAATGACTGAAGTATAAGAATGTGTATAGAAATGGATAAGATATAATCAAATGTATACAAGCAATGATGATAATAAAAAAATGAACCAAACTTCATATAAGATTACATCATTGATCCATGTATAATTCTATTAAATCATTGTATGAAATAAAACCTAAAACTAAATAAAATTTAAAATGGGTGTTACACGTTTGACCATAGGAATATATATTTTATTTATTTGATTTGTTCTTATACTACTCATGAGCAGTTGTCACATGTGAATGGAATCTGCTTTATGGGCAGAATTTTCGATGTTTCTTGGATGTAGCGGAACATAGAGCATTGAGAACTTTCTATGTTCAAGTCTATATAGATGGATTGGAAGGGAGTGTGGAGATACTTATAAGGCTGCTGGTTGGGAAGAAAACATACACAGAGATTCTTCAACATGGAAGAAGTGAAGGTATTGGGAATGTGGGCGAGTCCTTTCTCTGTCAGAGTACAGATAGCATTAGATCTCAAAGGTATCAATTATACCCTTTATGAGGAAGATCTGACCAACAAAATCCAACTGCTCCTGCAATCTAATCCGCTTCACAAGGTGGTTCCTGTGCTTATTCACAATGGGAAAGCTATCTGTGAGTCCCTCATAATCCTCCAATACATAGACGAGACATGGCCTGCAGTACCCCTGCTGCCCAAAAACCCATACGAACGAGCCATGGCTCTGTTTTGGGCTGCATTCATTGATGATAAGGTGGGTACGCTTAAAATTTTCTTTTTGGCTTTTCTACTCACATCAGATGATTTTTAAGCTTGTTTAGGTCAGATGGGTACCAGGCATTTCAAAATTTGTCTCCTATCTAACTTGTTTAGACGATTATTGTTATCAAATTTGAGACCTGTGATTTCTAATGAATGGGGTTTGAGTGCAGTTGTCTCATGGTTTAAGAGATACATTTACAACACAAGGGGAGAAGCAGGAGAAGGGCATAAAAGAGACGGTGGCAAACATGTTAGTTTTAGAAGAAGCTCTGAAGGGGAGGCCATTCTTTGGAGGGGAATCAGTTGGGTACGTTGATATTGTGTTGGGCTGCCTAGCTGTTTGGATTCAAGCCTGTGAAGAGATTGGTGGGGTAAAATTGATAGATCCTCACAACACTCCTTTCCTCTATGCTTGGGTCCGGCGCTTCTGCAATCTGGATTGTGTTAAGAAATGGATGCCGGATTTTGATAAACTTCTCTCCTATGCATATAAATTTCGCAATCATTATCTTCAAGAACAGGCAAACTGCTAAACTTTATTTTATCCAGACAGGCAGTCAAAGAGAAAATAGTGGAATGGGTCTGTTCAGGCGGTGATCATTGTTAACAGTTGTGGCATTGATTAGCATTCACATTTCATGGAAATAAACAAGACTTCCTTTATCCTATTTGGGTGTTACTATAAATAATAATATCAAAAGCGTATTGGTCTGACTATGTTGCCCAAGGAATAAAAAATAAATCTAAACTTATCTGTCTTTCATTTTTTATTGAGCAAAGCTGCTAATGTTTGTATATTAAATATAAATGTCTCAGTTGCAGCCTGCAAAGATGAGATAAGATAACATATACTAAAGACATAATACCAAAGAATTCCAGTATTTTTCAATCATAATAGGATGTCATCTTTTGTATTCTCTGACGAACAATATTGCGGATGTATTGAAATTCAGATTGACTGAACTTGCCTTCATAGAGAGATGAATTAGAGGGCAGTCCCACAAGTGATGGCCTCGATGCTGTTTAGGCAGCCCTTCCTGTATGGTTTTAATCTTGTTCATATGATTTTCTGCTTGTTACATTTGTTAGGGGAATGGCTAATTTTCCTAGAGAATAGTACCCTGCACAAGATGGAATAGATTTGCTGTTAGGAAAAGGATGTTCGTGCAAAGGGCCAAGTCCCAGCAGAAAACAAGAGTGTCATATATATAGAAATAAAATTCTTTTTATTTGTGAGATAATTAGACTTTACAATGATAGTATACATATAATGGTTATATTTTATTTTTACGTGTAATAATTTTTTATCGATTTTTTTTATTATTTAAAATGGACAGTCTGTAACATTTTATTTTCATTCTTTTAACCACGATATTTTTTATTTTTATTTTAAATTTGCTAATTAAAAAAATATATAAATTATATATACTAATTAATTATCTTACAAGAAAATAACGTAAGTATGAGAATGATATAATAATCCCTAATAAAATAGTATAAGCACTAAGAAATTAAAAAAAAAAAGGAAAAAGATGTCAAGACGGTAAGTCATCACCTCTATAGAAAACACATTCACATCCCAAGCACAGAAAAGTAATGAGTATATTAAGGATAGATGTGACAAGGAGCGAGAATAAAATAATTTATATGATGATAGAATATTCTACGGCATAGGGTAAATGAGGTAAATTGTTATTTATATCCAAATGCTAGTAAAATATGTGAAGATAAAATCTTAAAATTTCAATGTAGAAGGTGAATGATATATAATTTTTTTTTAATCAAATTATTAGTCAAAAATAAATATTAAGTAAAATCCTAAAAGTAGTCAAGAATGGGTAGGGTTAGCAAAGGTGATATCACGCAAAGTACAAATTATAGGTGGAAAGATATAACAACAAAAAATTATAGGTGGAAAGATATAACAACAAAAGAGGAATGAATAGCAATAAAATCTTATTTAAAATGAATGATAAATTAAAATTATATCAGATCTTAAATATCTTAAAATCAATGAATTTGTGGTCCTAAAGTCTAATCCTATGGGATGTAAGCATGGTTAAGTTCACCAAAAAGTAAATTAAATTTACCTTTCCTTAAACTTAATTTAGGCTGATTAAATAAAATGCTTACAACTCAACACAAATCAACCTAGAAAAATTGATGTAATAATTAGTTAAAAATAGATAATTGAATTAATTCTAGTTTACTTATCTTTAAGATCAATTTGAATGAATAAATCTAGTGTCATGTTGGAATCTTCCTATATTGAAACTTGAGAAGAATAATCTTTATTCATTCTTCACCTTGAAATCTTTGTAATTCGTAATATATTTGGGGGTCAAATCTATAGCTCTAAGTCTCTTTTGTGGGTGTGTCTTTGAGTTTCGATCCACATATTTGATATAGGAAATACACCACTTTTGTTTTTTGGTTCACCAAATTCTCAATTAGCACTAAATATCAAGGATTGATGATATTTCAAAATATTTTTAGAAGATTTTCAAAGTGTAAATGTGATGTTCTCCTAAGTCAATTGTATTGATTAGACCAATTTCTATAGTCATTAAAAAATGAAGAAAACACTCTTCAATAATGTATTTGTGCTAGAATGATGATGCAAATTTAAGTTCCTTTTATTGCTTCAAATTAAATTATTCCTAAGATGATTCGCCTCTTTAATGCATACGATTTCAAATGATTGATCAATAATTATTCATGATAAATGAATGCATATTGAGTATCTTTAAATACCACTACATAAGATTAAATTGTATGAGAATAAATTGAATATGAATTCTAAAGGCAGAGATGAGCACTACCCATATATTTTCTCCACCAATGCAGCCATTGATCTCTCCAATAATCAATTGAATGGTAATCTTCCTTCGGATTTAGGAAAGTTGAAAGCCTTGATGTTTCTCAACCTATCCATGAATAATCTTAATGGTACAATTCCAAATAGTATTGTACAAATGAGTTGGTTGGAATCATTGGACCTTTCTTCAAATCTTTTCTCTGGACAAATTCCATGGGGGCTTGGATCTTTGAGCTACTTGGGAGTCCTCAAGTTATCCAACACAACCTTTCAGGTAGCATACCGCAAGGAGGACACATGGCAACATTCACAAAATCTTCATATGAAAGAAATCCAAATTTAAGGGGATGTCCACTCCCAAAGAACTGCTCTTGGCCAGAATTTGCTCTTGCTCCTCCCATTTATTCATCCACCAATGAAAAAGAATAGAGTCAGGGAAGTCTGTGGTATTGGATTGCAGTGGGGTTGTCATATGGTGTGGGTTTTGGAGTTGTGGTGCTCTCTCTCGTACTATCAAAGAGATGGGGACAAGATTACTTTGAAGGGGTTGACATGGTGTTGAAATATTTATTTCCATGGCTCAGAAATTTGACAATATGAAAGGGTTTATTTGTTTAGGTGAGCTCTTAGATTTGTTTTATTTATTTATTTATAGTTTGAAAGTTCATTTTATTTATTATTTTATTTTAAAATATTGTTTAATTTAATTTTTTATTTCTGTATTTTACAGATCTTCAAGTAGTTGGAAGATTTTTAGTGGTATGTTGATAATCTTCAAATAGGTAACTGGAAGATTCAATGTGCTCATTGTTATTACCACAAATTTTAAAGGCAATCGCTTTCTCCACAAATTTTATAGGCAACCGCTTTCTCTTCCGCGACGATGGGCTCAGCATAATGAATAAGCAACCCAACAACATTAGCAGAAATTTTGGTGAAAGAGGTATTGGTGAACTTTTTGGATAAGAGGCGTCATCATGTAGTTCATGAATGGAGTTTGTTGTTGTGCAACTTTTTGCTGATTGTTGGGAAGGAAATGACAGTATTACAGTTGCATATGATACGTAAAGGTTTTATTTCAAATTTAATATGAAATGAAATTAGAAGCATAATTTTGCTTTTTTTTTGTGATCTTTAATTTGTAATCATTTATATATTTTTTAATTAATTTTTTTGTATTACTATAAATACATGATATTTAAAAAGTAGATTATCTTTGTTTTATGTAAACATATTTTACATAATAAAATAAATCTTTATTAAAAATTAATGTACTTGACACATTAAAGTTAAGATAAAGTATTTTTTCATAATTAATATAATTTCATTTAGACTCAAATTCTTATAAAATATTATTAGTATCTAACAATAAATAATAGAATTTAAATGAGAAATATACGATAATCATTTGAAAAGATCAAAATTTTAATTTCTTTATTCCGAAGTAGATATAAGCTTACTAGATATCAAATTTTAGAATCAAATATTATATTTTATTGCTATTCAAGTTTCAAGTTATAAGAGTGATTTATAAGTTTTAAATTTCATTTATGTAAATTCTCTTTATATTATAAAAGTGTGATTTATAAGTATTTTAGTTCCATTGATGCCACTTCTCTTTTTTTTCAAGAAAAAAAAAACTTATAACAATAAATTAGCCTCAACTATCTTCCCCCACCAAAGGATGATCAAATTTTAGAATCAAATATAATATTTTAGATATATTCAAATATAAGTTTTTAAGTTCCATTTATGTCAGTTTTCTTGCTACTTAGAAAAAAAATCTTATAACTGAAAATTAATAAATTATCTTGGATCAAAACCTTCTTTGTTGGATTTTAGTATAGTTTATTAATAAATGGAAATTCAATTTATTACATTCTCTAGTGTATTTGGAAAAAAACCTAATAAGTGAATAAAGTTATATTGATAATTCTTCTACATATATATTTATTAAAAAAAATAGAGCTAGATTGTGGTTGCATTTTGTGGATTTAAAAAAAAAAAAAAAAAAGTCTCTTATGTATCTTGTAAATAACATTGGATCTAATGGAATTTTTCATTTTAATTTTTTTTTCTACATATACAAAATTTCAATCTTTTAATTTTAGTTTAATCTTTTTGGCATAACCTAAATTTCACTAAGAAATATCCTTTTTAAGAAACGAATTTTTATAGTTAAAATTGTGAGTTATGTCCTTAAGTTTTCATGGTACAACTTGTCTCTTTGTGTTTTCAGCTAAGAGAGGGTGCTAAATACAACAAGCTTTTGGAAGAGGTCAAATACCATTTTTTGCAACTTCATAAAGGGACATCCATTGTTCTAGACAACTTCAAAGCTTGTTTAAATTTTGATTATAATTTATTTTGTAGCTGATTTTTTGCAATGTATGTGGTTGGTTCAACCAACTGGGTTATTTCAGTTATTCTAGACTACTGATTTAAACTTCAAGTTTCTATGTTTTAGTTGCTAGTTTGTTATGTATGTGGTTGGTTCAACCAGCCAGTCCATTTGTGTTGTTAAGGCAATTGTTTTTACTCTTATTAGAATGGTTGTACGCTAATTTCATAGTTTAGTCATTGGTTACCTCAGTTGTGTTGTATTCTATTCACTAGATTTATATTGTTAGCCGCCTTCATGTGCAAACTCCTTTTGTATTGCTTATTCTTTTTTTTTTGTATTTTAGATTTGTTCTATAAATAAATAAAAGTTCCTTTAAGATTAAGGGATATTTCCACATACTATAAGCCACATGTTGACAAAGCGAATGTTGTGGATGTAAAGAATGACTTTTACTTTCCTTTTATTTAAGTGTATGGAATTTCTTTATACTTCAAATTTGAAAGAATAATTGCAAAGTAAACGTACACGTTAAAATTATATAAAAAAAATATTCCTAAAGCGACAAACCTAGTCAAAACCTTTTGGACCATTGGAGATAATGGTATTTCACATTTGTTGATTGTTGGGGTTGTGGTATTTCACATTTGTTGGACCATTGGGGGTATGGTATTTCACATTTGTTGGAGTGTTTACAAGGATCTATGAGATGGAATATGTTGGGTATGTTGCATAAAGCATCTATGTTGATAGTTGAGGATGAATATAAACGGTATGAGACATCTCTAAGAGTTTTGAATAAAATTTATGAACCTTAGAATGACATTAAATTTTTCTACAATTTCATTGATTTAAATAAGTAGTGAATAGGTAGCTACTATGGTAAACTTTTCTCTATCATGATGATTGTGTTATAACCTTGTTTAGCTTTTTTGTATTAATTTATAATCATTTATAATATTTTTTTCAAAAATACCTTAATTGGGACTTTTTGTTGGCAAGTATAATATTTTATAATATTAAAAATATCTTAATTGTGGCTTTATTTTTTATATTGTTTAATTATAATATTTTAGCTTCTTTATTAATAAAAAAAATTACTTTTAATCATTTTTTCGTTATTTTACTTCTTCAAATTTGCTTGCAATTCTTTATTTATCATTTTTCTCTATTAAGTCACTACTATTATTTTTTATAATTTAATAGGTTGGTTTCTTTTTATTGTGTTTTTTTTTTCTTTTTACCTAGTAGTTTTTACCCTATTGCTAGCTTATTTCTTGAACCTTTTTAAATAGTTTTCATTGTTTATAATCTTAGTTAAAAAGCCTTCTTTATCTTTCTTAATATCTCATCTTTTTACCATTTATTACTTAGTTTTGATCAATTGGTTTTTGAACATATTTTGTATGTACCTTGGTCTTTGGTTAGCTTAATTTTTTGTCTATTTTCATGGTTTATTATATTTTTTAATTCTTCTTTTTTCTAGACTCTCATCTTCCTCACCTTTTATAAGGCTTGATCTACATTCCCATCTCATTTTCTCCTCTTCTTGATGATGGATCACTAAGTGTGATCCGAAACGTCAACACAAAATAAACACAGTTGAATCCAAAAGCTAAGTATCTAACTACATGGACTGTGGAAAACTCATACCAACTATGTAAATGTTTTTTCATAATTCTACATAAATATGGCAAGATATATCTTTTCTAGTAATTGATTTTTTTTAAAGATGAAGATTATTGGATTTTTCGATGACAGAAAGACACGATGAAATTGAATTTGAATGTTATATTCATATAATTTTTTAAAAAATGAGAAGATATACTTTCCATATTAGCTAATTTCATATGAAAAAATAGAATATTATTCATTGAGTTGTTCTAATAAAAAATTGTGTGGATTTTTTTCATTGATATTTTTTGTCGCGTTCTACATCCATGGGGAAAGGGGAAAAAATGATACACAAATGCAAGAACAATATAAATTTTATTTATTTTGCTTTCATTTCTCTCCTTTTATCAACTACCTTAAAAGTTGTGGGCACATCAACATTTTTGTAACTAATTATAATAAAAAATCTTAATAATTATGTAGTTTGAAAAATTCCAAAGTCAAAACAATTGCATTTAGTGTAACATTTATTTAAAATAATGATAACACTTCTAATTGTTCTATTTTAGGGTAGTTAGAGGGTGTTCATAATATTGAGGTCTTTTTTTTTTTTTTAAATGGTGTTTGAACTTGAAGAGTTATGTTACAGTTTAAGTGTTAGTTTTGCTTGTGTCTTTTTAATGTTATAATGCTCTTAGAGTAGAAGTTTTTATTATTTTATGTATTTATAGTGGAAACTTTTGACCAAAGATGACTTTAGGAAAGTTTTCTTTCCAATGGTAAATAATAAGGCTTTTGGTTGAGAAGGTTTTCATAATGAATTTTATAAAAATCTTTGGCAATTAGTTGGTGATGTTCTTCATAAATTTAAGCTTGAGGTTTTTTATTCTAGTCCCTTAAGGAATTTTATAAACAAAGGGAATATAAAGTTCATACGTAAGTTTTGTGACCTTGAAGAAATTAAAAAATGGAGACAAATCACCTTGCTAAATGTATCGCACAAAATCATTGCTAAAGTGTTTTCTTTGAAGCTTCACCATCTTCTTCCCCAAATTTGTTTGACCTAAGAAAATTGAATTCATTAAATTCAAGTATAATCTTGAAAATGTATTTATTGTTTTGGAATCAATAGAATGGGTCAAACATTCTCAACAAGTTGTGTTTATTAATATTGATCTCACCAAAGCTTATGATTGCATTAAGTGGTCATTTATATTTGATATGCTTCAAGCTTTAATTTTTGGTTCCCAATTTGTGTATTTAGTAAAAATGCTTTTTTGTTGATTCTTATGCTTGCATAACCATTAACGACCAACAATCTCCTTCATTTGGGATTTTTTGGTCCATCTATGAGGGCCACCCTTTGCCTCGAATCTCTATGTGCTTGTTGCAAAAGGATTTGGCTATCTCTTAGCTCATGTTATTTCAAAGAACCTAGTTAAAGGTAATTATTTGCTCAATTCCATAGCATAGATTTTCAATAGTTACTTTACAAATGATTCGTTCATTACCTTCTTGGAGGAAAAAAATAATGTTAGTTGTACACCTTGCAATGCTTGGAAATTTGTGTAAGAATTCTAGGCCAATTATTCAATGGAAACAACTCAATGTTATAGACAATCTATATTAAACAAGTTTACCTAGCTAGATTCCTATGACTAGAAATGGATCGATCATAGAGAAATTTGCATACTCCTTGGCATTCCTTTTTCCTTTCAAGCCTCTCCTACCTTGTGGAAAGTAGTTATTGCCAAAATTGAAAAGAAAAATCCTTTTTGACTTACTAAGCCTCTTACCTTAAAAGAAAATTCTAAGCATGTTCCAAAATTTTAGGTCATACATATGTCTAATATGGTTCCTTCTAAAACTTCCTAAATAATGGTTGAAAAACTTTTAAGAGATTTTATATTGGCCTCCACTAATACTACTAACAAATTCCATCGTTTGGGTTGGGAATTTGGTTGCTTCCCTCATGATTCTAGAGGCCTGGTTTAGATTTCAATCCAAAACTAGTGATTAGCACTATGTGCCAAATGTATAATTAAAGCCTTCAAAAAATGAAGCCTGGAAGGTTTTAATTAAACATTGCATCTTTGCTAGAGTATTTGATGGGCATCAAGCTTGGAAGCGTCTTGGTCTTCATACCTTCTTATAATGGAGGAATTGAGGGCACTTTTGTTATTAAAATTATACATGGAAAGCCTAGGTCAAGGCCATCAAAACTTGGCTATGATGGGATGGAAATGACTTTTGTAAGGCCCCAATCAATCAACAATAATTTTGGTGGTCTTTTGTTATTCTTTCTAGGTCTCCCCACTTTCTAAAGCTGCATGAATCCATGCTTTGAAATTCTATAATAGGGGTATCAAGAACTCACTTGATCTTTTTTCCAAAATAGGAATTCTCTCCTAGACAAAGGCCAAATTGAAATACACTCTCTAAACTAGATTTGGAGACTTGTCAAACTATTATTAATTAGTTACATTCAATATGCTTCACAAAATAAGGGTTTGTCATATTGAACCCTAGTATAAGGATTGGAAATGGTATCTAGACACCATTTTGCAACTATAAACCTTTTAAGGGATGAGCCTAACTACCTCGACATCTTCATATGGTACCTAAATTGAATCACAAATGGATTCTTCAATCTTCATTGGGCTCTTAGCAACACTAGTTCTACACTATTTGGTTGGCTATTCTTGACCCAAAACTTGCTTATTTTTTCTATTTCATACTTTTTTATATTATTTTGATTGATAATAGATTAACTCACCTAAGAGTTGTCAGTCTACGCTACCCATTATGATGACAACATGAGATTGTCAAGCGCCAAATTCTATATTTTCTCTAGAGCTTAGGCTAGAGATTAGGGGGCTTAGAATTAATTTTGTGATCCTCTCTCATGGCATATGGTGTTACTAGGATATTGGTCCAAATTTCCTACTAAATTTTAACCCAAATTGACATTTTTTTAGGGTAGAAATTATTTTTAGCATTTGGGAAGATATAAACTTTGGTGTTTTCATTAGAGCTTAGGCTAGAGCTTAGGTTGCTTAGAATTACTTTTGTGATCCTTTCTCATGGCATATGGTGTTACTAGGATATTGGTCCAAATTTCCTACTAAATTTTAACCCAAATTGACATGTTTTTAGGGTAGAAATTATTTTTAGCATTTGGGAAGATATAAACTTTGGTGTTTTCACTAGTTTTTCTATTGACAAGTAGTTCTTTCTTTATATTAAAGCCACGACTTGCTTCAATATTTGAGTGCTTTTAGATCACTAGGGTAATACCCCATGTAAGGTTGTCAAGGTGCTACCTACTCTAGCCTCCAAAAAAGGTCACTCTTTGCCTCATGGAAACTACTCAAGGTCATGATTATCAGGCACATGCTTCTTAGCCCCCTCAAAGAAGAACCAATGACTATTTTTCTCATAGATTGTCTCATCCATCCCAACCCACCTTCACTATCCTCTTAGCTACATGATGAGGGTGCCTAACTAGCCAAATTCTAGAAAATTTGCTTCGCTTGCTTTGGCCATCTTGCATACTCATGAAACTCACCTTGTCAAGGAAGAAAATGAAGAGGGGATTATCACATGCTAAGAGCCTATTCTTGATGACCCAGACCTTGCTAATGTGGCAAGTCTTAACAACAAGGCACATTTGCTAATAGTGTTGTCATGACTTATCAACAATGTCATACAATGGCAAAGATAATATTCATAGAAGTACAACTAGGAGGTTTGAGCTCGCATCATTAACATTGCCATTGTACATTGATGAATTATAAGAACTAATTTTAAGGAAAATGAATTATAAGGTCATATAAGTTACATTTTTATTGGGTTTTCATTACCATTTGCTGATGAAATGTGTAATTATTTAACTTGAGTTGTGCGGTTTATAGGTTATAATGAAATTTAACATTAAATAAGCATTTACAAATGATTTTAGATAACATATTTGTGGCATTTATGCTTACATATGATGATGATTTTTAACGATTATTAGGAGTTAATTTGAGGTTATTAGAGGTAGAATTGATTTGATCACACAAATTGGTAATTGCCTCACTTCTATACCATAGAAGTTTATTTTCCATTTTAAGTCCAATCAAATTGAAGTCATATTAAAAGAGATCTCCTATTTTTGCTATTAAAGCCATACTTTGAGAAATAACACCATTCCACCATGAGTCATCTTAGTTAAGTTTGGTGCTAGTTTTCACACCTCAATAATCTTGCACATTATCATTATCTCCATCTCAACAACCCTTCCTACATTATTTATGTTGCATAATATGTATTGTATAGTTGTTCATGCTAGCTACCTTCTTCAACTAGAACGTCTCTAACGGTTGCAATTTCCATACTCTCATCTTTATTAATTAGACTCAATATAGGGTAACATTACTTGTGAAGTTCAAATTATGATCTTATCACACCAATTGGAAAGTTAAAAGTTTTCCTTGAAGAGTTTTGTACTATGTACTTGGGTGATCCCACAATAATGGGTTACACTTTTTGGCCAAAATTGACATTGAAATCAACATTTTTCACCAGATCTTCACTTTCTTACACATATAGAAGCTAAACCATTAAGAATTTGTAGAAGAAGAAAACTAGTGATTTGTGAAATTTTGTGTGTAGATTCTAATCATATTTTTTTATAAAAATTAAAATATAAATTGTGAATCCTTTTATGTAATTTTTATTAGCTTATTTTTCTACTAAACAACATTTTCAAAAAGTGATGTTTACTTTCAGTTGCATAACTTTTTTTATAGAAAGGATACAATTCTAATTTTTTAAATACAATTTTTTCACACCAATATATAGTGGATGGATATTTTTTCATAATTTTTTGTTGTATATATATTTTTTAATTAATTTTCTAAGTCAGAGTAATTATAATTTGGAAATATTATACTTTCAGCTGCATAACTTTTTTTGTATGCATTTGAATTAACTTTTTTTTTTTTGTTGGAATAAGGACATGAATAGCTAGGGCACATGTATTTTTTATAATTTTTTCTCTCTCTTTTCCTATTTTTCCATATGTGTGAAACAAAAACCTCAATGTTCATTAAAAAAACCTACATTCAAAAGAAATAAAAAATAAATATAATAATTAAGTTAAATATATTTAAAATTATAATTTTTGGGAAGCTTATAATAAGGACTACATGTTTACAAAAGATAAATTTTAAATAAATTAATTTGATCCCCCAAAAGGTAAATCAAAAGTGGTTTTTATCAGCATTTTGATAGGTGTAGAGGAGACTCCATTATAGGTATGGTTTAAAACTAGCAGGTTTCTATCCAAGGGGGTTTGATATAAGTGGGTTCGATCAAACCCTCTTCAACTAAGATCCTCTAAATGGAACCTTTTAAGGCTTAAATCATTATATTTTCTAAAAATTATGATTTCAACAAAAATCAGGATGTCCCAGTCAGTGTAACCCATTATTATGGCAGCACCCACTTAGAAGGTGATGTGGGTTGACTTAAGCCTTAAAGTCACTACTTCATTTTTTTCCAATTTTATTGGCTATTTAGAATTAGTCTCTGTTAAAGTTAATAGCATCGGTTAAGATAAAATGACTGTTTGCTATGATAGAAAGGTATATAAGGAGACACGTCCCTTGAGCCGACGTGTCTCCACTTTGTGGAGACACATCCGCTCATGGGACATGTCTCCCACTTTAATACTTATATCCACTCCTTCCTCCTTAGTAAAACATAGAAATCAATAAATGTTTTACTCTAGAGGATCTTCAGACTTGATTGAATTTGATTGATCATTTACATGGTATCGGAGCTAAGATATAAAATTCTCAAAGTCTGAATTTTTCGATCTTCATCCTCTTCAAGCAGACCCATGGAGGAGGAAGCGACAACCTTACACACATAGGAGACCACGACTGATGCGTCTGCCACTTACTCACGGGAATACAATGTGATGTTGAGGGACCCGATGGTGCGGGTGGCGACAGCCGAAGGCTACACAGCCACCTGCACAGAGATTGTTTCCTATGGATTTTCTTGGGCGCACCAATCCAACATCATACACATTACAAATTTGGAGTTGGAGACTTTTGGCTATATTCGATTATTACTGGAGAGTTAGATGCCAAGAAGAACTTTATCGGGAGCTTCTTGTTGGAAGCAGAAAAGATAGACGTTTGGGCATTCATATTATTGACGATGAAAATTGTTATCACGGGAAATTGTGAGTGTCATCTTCAGATGACATCCAACTGAGGATGATATCTTACCTTTTGCATAGGTTCTAATCTCAGGGATCGCTATCGGGTGTTTGATATTCCATGGGCATTTTCGTCATATGAGACAAAGCATGGCCTTCATCTAAAGGGAATCGATATTTGCCTGGAGATCATCGATTATATCATTCTCGGCTTGGCAGTGATATGCCATCAAATGTAAGGAAGAGGATTACTAAATCAAGCCTGTAAAAGACTATCTGCACCCCGGACAACAAGATACGCTATGGTGCTATATTGACTCATCTGGTGGAGAGTCGAGAAGAATACGAAGTGACGGAAAATATTTAATCCATGCCATCGAATAGATGAAAGTAGTGATTGATGTTCGACGCCTCTCCTATACAGAAAAAAGATGAATCGAGACAATCATGGGTGCATAATTACTCATAGCCGCTTCTCTGCATTCAAACTCATATTGGTGCTAGCATTTTTCCTATCGGTATTGACTATGCCTTCAGCATTACTTTGGGCCTGAGATGGATATTGGAGAGGAGATATCGTGGTTGCATTGTATTGGTGACGGGTGGAGAATCGAATGTATCCTTGATGCCAATATATGCCTTTACATGTCGGGCTTTGGCGGAAGTTAAGTCTTCCTCTATTGCTGAATGTATTGTCAGGCTTTGGCCAATCGCAGGGAAAAGACTTAATTGCTTGCTGGCACCGTTACTGGAGTATCCATTTGAAATACTAGCGAAAGAACATTTGAATACAATAGAGACTGCTAATGGAGAATCAAGTCTATCCTAAGCGTTGGGTAATCTGAAGACACGGGCATTACTTTATACTATAGGATTGGGTAAAAGTGCTATTCCAACAGCTGCAACAGTGAATTGGGTCCTGAAAGATGGCGTTGGCTACTTGAGTAAAATTCTTGCTATCAAATTGTAGGAGCTAGCCGATCAACATCAGGTTTAATTCAGGATGGATAAAGAAGTGTTGTTATGGTTGCCATCATGAAATCCATCATTGTAGGATGCACTGGGGTTCATCTTTGTTGTTTCATCATCTGAACATCATAGAGCTTGTTGCACCTGTAAGGCAATTCTAGGTGGGTCACAGCTAGAAAAGGAGTGCATCGACCATATTCAAATTTTACCAGCCACCACTAAAAATTCGGTGACATGGGCTTGTGATCAAGCCGTGAACCTATAGAAGGAAGGTTGTGGACTAATCTGAGTGCAAGCGCAACATTCCACACTGTGTCCTGTGTTTGCATCCATCAGAATACTTAAAAGAGATGAGTATTCTTTGTTGAAATTCTGTTATATCACTTATTTGGATCTTGTGTGATTAGTAAAAGAGATTTTTTTTTCTCTTGATTTGTGTTCACTAATTTAATATCCTTGAAGTTTCAAACTATTCATTGTGAGTTATTGCTATAACCTGAGATGGTAAAATTGTATGAAGTTTCTTTGGATAGTCATGAACTCTTAGTAATCTCTTCTTAATGCTTTCAGGATGGATCAAAAGGCATAAAAAATTGCTTTCAAAGAAAAGCTTGATGCATCTTGTAAGTTGAAAAATTGGAGACACTACTTGCAACCTTGAGATTGTGTGAATGGCTGAAGACATCTCTTCGAAGAGGAAGCATTAACCTTCAGAGGGAGTTCTATGATTCAAAGTTGCAAGGATCGATGCTAAATTCTTGAAGTACCTCTTCAGCAATTGAGATCAGAATTGCTCATGTCTGTCAACTTGGATTTAACATTGGTAGCTCTGCAAACCTATTCATAAGAGAGTGATCTAGGATGAGGTTGAAGAGAACAGCCTGAATCTCTACAAAGGTGTGAGTTGGAAACCATTTCTCTAAAGCAAGTATTACAGATGATTTTGGATGAGGAGGTCAAGAGGCTGATGCAAGTAATTAAAGCTTCAGAGGGAGTCACATCATCACTTGTTGTAATGCATAATTCTCCGAGATAGAGAGATATGAGGTGAAAGCCCTTGTTCATCCTTGAGACTGAAATGAGGCATCATGTTGAGAAACTCCATGACGACAGGTCCCAGGATCTAACTTCAGAAAAGCCCCAAGCACCCGCAGTGTGGCTTAAGGGGGGGTATTGGATATAAGCCACACTCGGATTGATGATGGGCTGGCCACAAGAGGTCAGTAGCTCATTTGATAGAGTACTCCAACAACAAATGGAAGGTCCTAGTGAATGCTCTAAGCCAGTTCATGTGTGAGCCAAAGGAAATTCACCTTATGGCTGTAAAACATATATTGAGATATCTTCAAAACACTATTGGATTTGATTGGGCTAGGAGTGTAACCAATCAGAAAAGCACATCAGGATGTTGTTTCAGTTTAGGATCGACTATGATCTCTTGGATCTGCAGAAAACAATCTTCTGTGGCACAAAGCTTGACAGAAACTGAATACATTACAACCTTTATGAGGGCAAGAGAAGCAGTTTGGCTTCGTAAAATTGCTTGTGGGACTCCTTGATCTAAGCACATTGAGATCCCCTACCATTATGAGACATGGTAGAAAGGAATGTGATCTAGTTGGAATATATTAGTACAAATGATCAAATAGTTGACATTCTCACCAAACCTCTCTCCCTAATCAAGGTAGAACACTTCAAGAAGAAATTGGTATGGTTGAAATGTAATTTGATATTATGTTGAAATTCAAATTGTTTATAAGTTGTACTAAAATATATATAAAGATGTTTAATGTGTAAACTCTTTTGTCATTTGTGTAACTCCATGACCTTATGGGCCTACTACCCCTGTGTACATTATTGAAAGGTGACTATCTTTCTAATAATGAACACTTGTATTTGACATTGTAAAGTGACGACTCTACAATGACAAACTATCATGATAGATATCATGTGACTTGATATTTGTGGACATGTCATGATAGTATCTCTTGGACACTTTGATTGATATCATGGGACTTGATATCATCTGTAGATCATTGTGATCCTTAAGAGATAATCATGGTGGATATTTATATCCGTGGATATGCCATGAATTATGGTAGACATCATGTGACTTGATGTTAGTGCACATACCATAATGAAGATGTGTTATGAAGAATGTCATGTGACTTGACACTTTCAGAAGCATACCATATCTTCTGATATCACGAGTTAGGTGATATCTCTTTTACTTGGTGGAAGTTAATTTTCTTAAGCTAAGAGGGAGTTTTGAATAATGAAGATGTGTTATGAAGAATGTCATGTTACTTGACACTTTCAGAAGCATACCATATCTTCTGATATCACGAGTTAGGTGATATCACTTTTACTTGGTGGAAGTTAATTTTCTTAAGCTAAGAGAGAGTTTTGAATAAAGAAGATGTGTTATGAAGAATGTCATGTGACTTGATACTTTCAGAAGCATACCATATCTTCTGATATCACTTTTGGAGTTTATCTTCCCTAGCTAAGAGGGAGTGTTAAAGTTAATAGCATCGATTAAGATAAAATGACTATTTGCTATGATAGAAAGGTATATAAGGAGACATGTCCCTTGAGCCGACGTGTCTCCACTTTGTGGAGACACATCCGCTCATGGGACACATCTCCCACTTTAATACTTATACCCACTACTTCCTCCTTAGTAAAACATAGAAATCAATAAATGTTTTACTCTAGAGGATCTTCAGACTTGATTGAATTTGATTGATCATTTACAGTCTCAATCGGAGCTTTAGATAAGAGAGTAGACAACAAATTTGTTGCTTGAGGATATTTTTGTTAAAAAAAGGTTTACTCAAACCTTCTATGCTATAAGATCATCACCTCTTATGAGAAGCATACTTCTTATAAGATATGCAAGGGAAAACCCAAGTTTAGATGAGATAGTAGACTACAAATTTGTTGCTTGAGAATATTTTTGTTAAAAAAAGGTTTACTCAAACCTTATATGCTATAAGATCATCACCTCATATGACAAGCATACTTCTTATAAGATATGCAAGGGAAAGCCTAAGTTTGATTATTATCTACCAATTGAGCTACTGGCCCCTCTTTGGCCAGCCCATTGTCGGTCCGAGTGGCTTATTTCCAACAATTATTGCAATATGATTTTATCTCTATTCTCCAAATTCAAAAGTTGTCATAATAAGGAACCCTCAAATAAAATTTCATATGAAATAGCTGTGTACATTTACAACACATGGAAGGCTGGTACTTTTCTTGAGTGTAATCTACAAGAATGAGGAAAATGATAACATTTTTTTTTTGTCTGTCTTCAATCTCATGTTTGACTTCAATAACTACTAAATTTTAGCTTTTTTATGAGTTCATTACATCCCCCTCTTCATGGCCAAAAACAATGACCATCTACACTCTCAAATTAAGAAGGTTGCACTCAAAGTAGATTTTAAGCAACAATTACCAATACTCGCCCAACATACACAAAAAGCTCCTATAATGTCATAAGATTTCTGCCCTTTTTCATAGAGAATACTGGTAGCATCCAAGATAGACTCATAGATATTATACAATGGATTCGGCAACTTCAAAGTGTAATTTCCAATAGTGGGACCTCTAATGTCACTCCATTGATCCCCAATAACACCTTTGATGCGCAAGCCCTTGCTCTCCAACTGTAATCTTTGTTTGGCCTTGTAGGCTTGGAAATTCATCTGCATCTCATCTTTAGTCCTAAAAGTGGAAAAGAAAAACCAATAACAAAATATATTAGAGCTATCTATATATATGGCATTATAAAAATTAAATTTGTTCCTCTGCTCAATTTAATAGTCTCAACTCACAATAATTAAAGAGCGTTCACATTTGGGCATAAATGTAGATTCAAAGGTATGCAACTAATGTCTTCTCAAATCAAGCTTAAAATATATTTGCTATTTAGTATCTTCCCTTGGCTTTTGTTTTCTCTTTAAATTGGTGCATTCAAACCATGGGAAAATAGCTATAAATTTTAGAATACTATTTGATCAGTATTATCACAACCACTCTAATAAAGGGGGCATGACTAGCAAAAGGTTTGAATCCAAGTTGTTATCATAGCAATTGCTCTGCCTTACCATAGAACATGGCCTGCTAGACACCATCTAGACAAGGTTGATTGAGTTCAGAAGGATATGATTTTGAAAACAATAGTTACCTTAAGTGGACAGTCACTATGTTGAGGAAGATTATCATAGATTGCATGCACTATATCTTTGATGTCTGCTTGGCCCACATTGTAAGTCGGTATTGACCCTAATATTTATGCAGTCATAAACTCCTGTGTAGCTAGTTTTGCAGAATAAATAGAGCCCTCATTCGATTATGTTGCCATGGCCTAAAGTTCTATTTGACAGATGACATTGAGATTCAAAATCATTTCTGGCCCTTGGAAAAATAAATTAGACAACCATCCAAACAAGTGAAAACTACTAATTGTCCCAAAGAAAAGCAGATTGATATGAATTATTCAAAATTGCAAACAGTCAAGACTATAGCTACAGGATGAATGTAGTCTTAAAAGGAAATCGATGAGCTCCACAAAGAATTTTATTCCATGCATGCTATACCAGATATCACTCCACGGTTGGGTTCAGGCTTTGTGGCAATTTTGCAATTCAATCATGAGGTTATAGATAGAATGGTTTAGTTTTTCTTTTTTTGGTGCTTTGTTGAAAGAAACCACTTAGAAATTACTTTTCTAAACATTCTTGATGTTATACATTTATATTTTATAAGTTGGAAGTCAAGTCTGAATCTCATAATAATAAGGAATGCACTGAGGATATCGCGTGTAAATCATTAAATAGAATAGTTCAAACTATAAATGGATAATGGATTTTCATTTAACATGTCATCGAATTGCATTAAGACAGGTAGAGTTTGGATGTGATTATAGCTAGATTGAGAAATAACACAGATGGCCAAATGGTTTGAGAACTTGACAGATTAGCATTAGCATGTTGAGAGCGTTTGATTCTTTCACACCAACATATGCACATGTGCAAGGAATAATTGGGGAAATGAATATGATTATTCCCACCACCTGAAAAGTAATTGGGTTAAGATATAAATCAGAGGTAGATGAAGAATAATAAATGCAGCCTTATATTATTGGAAATGTTGGTGATGTTGAACTGATCCATGAAATATTATAGCTTTGACCATTGCAAGATGATGAAGCGGGGTCATTAGCAAGGATTGAAAAAAATGTTGAGTTTGAAATATTGAAGCTTAGGTTGTTAGAATATGAAGTCAAATAGGACTCTAATTTTGTATGTGTCATACAAGCAATATTCAATTAGGACTCTACTCTTATATGTGTCATACATGTAGTAGAGTGAGTCATATTGTATTGACTTAGTAAATTATTAAGTGAGTCATATTGTGTTGACTTAGTAAATTATTAAGTGATTCATAGTAGAATCAAATTGGACTCTATATGTGTCAATCTTGTAGATGATTGAGAGCCACATATAGGCTTAGTCAATAATATGACTATAGTGGTGGCATTGGAAGGATTAGAGGTGGAAAATTTGAGAGCTTAATTATAGCATTAAGTTTCTCAAATTTGTATATAAATACAAGAGCATTCCCTCATTTGTAAGTAGTAGAAAGAAGGCTAAAGGCTAGAATAGATTTGAGAGGTATTATTTCCCTCCTTTTGAAGAAGGGGCCAGATCTCATTTGAGGTTTTTGTAACTCTGTAATTCCTGAGAATCAATACGAAAGATATTTTGCCTGCGGTTTTTTACTGGTATATTTTTACCAGATTTTTTCACGTAAATCTAAGTGTTATGTGACTTTGTTCTTCTCTGCAATTTTTTGCACTTGTATTTTTTTTTGTACAATTGGTATTAGAGCATAGGTTATTTGTGTAGAAGTTGTTTAATTGGAGAGGTGAGCAATGGCAAGAACTGTTGTTACCAGATTTGAGGTGCATAAGTTCGATGGTTCTAATTTTGCTCTATGGAAGCTTAAGATTCAAGCTTTGCTGGTGAAGGATGGATGTGACAAAGCTCTTAAAGGAGTAGCATCTAAACCTGCAAATATGAGCACATCAGATTGGAATACCATGGATAGCATGGCTAGAGCAACAATCCAGTTATCTTTAGCAGATTCAGTTCTATTCAATGTTGCAAAAGAGAAATATGCTCATGACTTGTGGAATAAGCTTGCAAAGCGATATGAGAGAAAGTCATTGGAAAACAATTTTTTTCTACGAAGACAATTGTATAATTTGAGGATGCGTGAAAATTCATCTGTCACAAATCATCTCAATGATTTCAACACACTGACAAGCAAGTTGACTTCAATGGGTGTGAAAATTGATGAAGAAGATAAGGCAGCAATATAACTATGCTCCTTGTCAGATAGTTGGGATCAGTTGGTTATGGCTCTCAGTAATTCTGCACCAAGTGGGAAGCTGGTCTTTGAAGATGTGGTGGCTTCTTAAATCTCTGAAGATTTAAGGTGGAAGACATCTCAAGGATCCTCTTCTAATGAAGCCCTTTTTGCAAGAGGTAGAACTCAGGAAAGAGCAAATACTGAGCGTGGACAAATTAGTTCCAAATCCAAGGGGTGGAAAAAGGTAAAGTGTTGGAATTGTGGAAAAAATGGGCATGTCAAGAAGGATTGCAGGTTGCCAAAAGACCAGCATCTGAAGCAAACACTGCTGAAGTTCATACACCATTAGAATATGGAGAGGTATTAAATGCTAATCTGAGAAGATCTTTACTTCATGTTTGGATTCTTGACTCTGGTGCCTCCTTTCATATGACACCACACAGAGACTGGTTTTCTAGTTATCGATCTTGTGTTGGTGGTATGGTTTACATGGGAAATGACAGCCCATGTGAAGTTGTGGTGAAGGAGAGGTAAGAATCAAGATGTTTTATGGAGTAGTGAGAACTATTCAGCATGTTAGGCATGTACCTGGTTTAAAGAAAAAATTACTTTCACTTGGAGTGTTTGATGAACAAGGTTATCATTTCAGTGGTGAAAATAGTTGTCTCAAGGTAACAAAGGGAGTTTTGATTGTTCTAAAGGGAGAAAAAGTTGGCAATCTCTATAGGTTGGTTGGACAAACTGACATTGGAGAGGCTGTTGTGGTATCTAATGCAGAGATGGACTCTTGATCAATCTGGCATCAAAGGCTAGGCCACATGAGTGAACAAGGTCTCAAGGTACTACTAGACATAAATCTTCTCCCAGGTGCAAAATCTAAAGATTTGGGTTTTTGTGAACATTGTTTGTTTGAGAAACAAAATAGACTGCATTTTTCAAGAAGTACTACTAGAAGCAAAGATGTATTAGATTTAATTCATTTAGATACTTGGGAAGCTCTTGTAACATCTATTGGAGGTTCATCATATTTTGTTTCATTTATAGATGATTATTCTCGTAAGGTGTGGATTTATCTTCTCAAGAAGAAATCTGAAGTGTTTTCTTATTTCAAGAGGTTTAGGGCTCTGGTAGAGAATCAAAAAGGTAAGACAATAAAATGTCTGAGAACTGATAATGGAGGTGAGTTTTGTTCAGTAGAATTTAACCAGTTTTGTAGTGAGCATGGCATTGCAAGGCAATTGACGGTTGTGAGGACACCAAAACAAAATGGTGTTTTTGAACGCATGAACTGTACAATTATGGAGTGAGCTAGATGCATGTTGAGCATTGCTGGTTTGGAGTATAAATTTTGGGGTGAGGCTATAAATACAACTTGTTTCTTGATCAATAGATCTCCCACCACTGCTCTTGATAGTAAAATTCCTGAAGAGATATGGAAAGGTAAACCAATTGATTATTCATTTCTCCGTGTTTTTGGTTCTGATGCTTATGTACATATTCCTAAAGAGAATAGAAATAAGTTGGACAAGAAGTCTACAAAATGTATTTTTCTTGGCTATGTAAAAGGTACAAAGGGGTAAAGATTGTGGGATACTACTGCCCACAAGATTATTGTTAGCCGAGATGCTTATTTTAATGAAAAATCAATGCAAAGAGGTGAAGAACAACAAGGTATGGAAGTTATTCCAATAGAGGTGGAAAAACATGATGATTATCTAAATGTGCTTGATGAAGAGCAACTAGATGAAGATCAACCAAAAGAACAACAACCAGTTGAGCCACAGGGTGAATCAAACCACCTATTTTAAGGAGATCCATTAGAGTAATAAAACCACCTATAAAGTATTCTCTTACTTTTAATTATGCTTATGCATTGCTTATTGATGTTGGTGAACCTAGTTCATATCAGGAGGCTTGTGAAGTTGAATGTGCAAGCAAATGGAGAGTTGCTATGGAAGAGGAGATGGAAGCTCTGCATAAGAACAAGACATGGGAGCTTGTGCCATTACCTAAGGGGAGAAAAGCTATTGGGAACAAGTGGGTCTTCAAATTGAAGAGGGATATAAATGACAATTTGGAGAGATACAAAGTTTGGTTGGTGGCAAAGGGGTATGCACAGAAGTCTGGTATTGATTTTGATGAAAAAAATTCACCTGTTGTATGATTAAGTACTCTTAGAGTTGTTTTAGCTCTTGTTGCTAGTCTTGATTTGGAGTTAGAATAGTTAGATGTTAAAACAACCTTCATGCATGGTGATCTCTCTGAGGAGATTTATATGCAACAACCATAAGGTTTTGAGGAAAGAGGCAAGGAGAATCTAGTTTGCAAGTTGAGAAAATTGGTTGTATGGTTTGAAACAGGCACCAAGGTGTTGGTACAAGTAGTTTGATTCCTTCATGATGAGTTTAGGTTTTAGTAGATGTGAGGTTGATCATTGTGCCTATGTTCAAAGGTATGATGATGGAAATTTTATTATTCTACTACTGTATGTTGATGATATGTTGGTAGCAGGTCCTAGTATGTATAAAATCATCCATTTGAAAACTCAGCTTCCTAGGGAGTTTGAGATGAAGGACTTAGGCAGTGCAAATCAGATTCTTGGAATGAGGATACATAGAGATAGAAATAATAGGAAATTATGGTTGTCACAAAAAACTTATGTGGAGAAGGTTCTGCAGCTCTTCAATATGCATAATGCACAGCCAGTTAGTACTCCATTTCCTATTCATATTAAATTGTCTTCCGAATAGTGCCCTAGCACAGAAGCAATGAAGACATAGATGGCTCATGTACCGTACTCATCAGCAGTTGGAAGCCTTATGTTTGCCATGGTGTGCACCAAACCAAACATTGCACAAGCAGTGGGAGTTGTCAGTAGGTACATGTCGAATCTTGGTTTTGATCATTGGACAACTGTGAAGTGGATTCTCAGATATTTGAGAGGCACTTCAGATGCTGCTATCTGGATGTGGATGCAGATTTTGGTGGATATAGAGATAAGATAAATTCTACAACAGGTTATGTTTTCTCTTTAGCTAGAGGTGTTGTTAGTTGGGTGTCAAAGTTGCAGACAGTGGTGGCATTGTCTACTACTGAGGCGGAATATATGGCAACAACACAAGCTAGCAAGGAGGCAATCTGGCTTCATAGACTTTTGGGTGAATTGCAAGTGAAGCAAGATAACATGGTACTACATTGTGATAGTCAAAGTGCTTTAAACTTAGCACGAAACTCAACATACCATTCCAGAACAAAGCATATTGATATTTAATATCACTTTGTTCGTGAAGTGGTGGAAGGGGGATAAATCTCTTTGGCCAAAATTCACATTGATGTAAACCCTGAAGATATTATGACGAAACCTATTGGTAGAGACAAGTTCATTTGGTGCAAAGCTTCTCTTGGTCTGCAAATTATGTGATAATAGGCAGCATTGGCAATGGTCCTTCAATAGAGGAATTATTCATGAGTTTGAAATTTGACTTCAAGTGGGAGAATGTTAGAATATGAAGTCAAATAGGACTCTAATTTTGTATGTGTCATACAAGCAATATTCAATTAGGACTCTACTCTCATATGTGGCATGCATGTAGTAGAGTGAGTCATATTGTGTTGACTTAGTAAATTATTAAGTGATTCATAGTAGAATCAAATTGGACTCTATATGTGTCAATTTTGTAGATGATTGAGAGCCACATCTAGGCTTAGTCAATAATATGACTATTGTGGTGGCATTGGAAGGATTAGAGGTGGAAAAATTGAGAACTTAATTATAGCATTAAGTTTCTCAAATTTGTATATAAATAGAGGAGCATTCCCTCATTTGTAAGTAGCAGAAAGAAGGCTAAAGGCTAGAATAGATTTGAGAGGTATTCTTTCCCTCATTTTGAAGAAAGGGCTAGATCTCATTTGAGGTTGTTGTAACTCTGTAATTCCTGAGAATCAATGCGAAAGATATTTTTCCCATGGTTTTTTACTGGTATATTTTTACCAGGTTTTTCCACATAAATCTGAGTGTTATGCGATTGTGTTCTTCTCTACAATTTTCTACACTTGTATTTTTTTCCATACATAGGTAATGTGTAAGATTCTAGACCAAGAATGGATAAAGTTTTGTGATTTTTTACAAGTTTTACAATGCAGGCATTTCGTCAAACTATTTGCAGTCCATTGAATATAATATGTTTCCCACTTTATTTTCTTCCTCAAATAATATTTGGCAGATTTGTAAAAGTATTTCAAAAAATAACTATTCAGTTTTGTAAATATCCTAACTCACAAGCATGTGATTACTTTTGATTCTCCTCTCAGATTATTAAAATAAATTACAGTTAAACTCAGAATCAATTCTAGTGCTGACCTGTAATAAATATACAAACTGATGAAGATACATTCCCTTCTTCTTGTGGCTCCTTTCCTGCTTTCACCAACCGATGTCACCTTGTGGTGCGGCTTCCTTCTATAATTTGTTGACTCTAACCAAGGCAACTGAAGTAATTGCTATGCTTCTGATGCAAGATGGAACTCCCATCCATTTTCCTTTAACTTCCCCAATTTCATAATCAGTCCATGAGTGGATGATTAATTTAACTTTCAAATAATGATTATTTTTATTCCATTATTTTCCCATTATTCACCGATAACCAAGTGTTGGTGGCTATAGTCTATTTGTGATCCTCCAAGGATAATAAGCGGGTCTCCCCTTAATCATAATATATTAATGACAATTATATGAGCTAGCTTTTATGAATCACTTCAGTGGCCTATTAGTGTAGATAGCAACCCAAGTCTTTATTCACTAGTTAGTTATGGTAACACTCAACCCTTAAACCCTTAAACACTCAACCTTAAACCCTCAACCCTCAACCCTTAAACCCTCTACCCTCTACCCTCTACCCTCTACCCTATACCCAATACCCTATACCCTCGACCCTAATCTCTCAACCCTTAAACCCTTAAACTCAAGTAAACTCTCTACCCTAATCCCTCAACCCTCAACCCTTAATCCCTCAACCCTTAAACCCTCTACCCTCTACCCTCTACCCTCAACCCTTAAACCCTAATCCCTCAACCCTTATACCCTCTAACCTATACATTGGACCCTCAACCCTAATCCTTCAACCCTATACCCTCAACCCTCTATCCTCAAACTTAAACCCTCAACCCTTAAACCCTAAACCCTGAAACCCTCTACCCTATACATTAAACCCTCAACCCTTAATCCCTCAACCCTCTACCCTATACATTGGACCCTCAACCCTAATCCTTCAACCATATACCCTCAAACCTATACCATAAACCCTCTACCCTCAACCCTTAACCCTTAAACTCTTAACCCTTAAACCTTCTACCCTCTTCCCTCAACCCTAATCCCTCAACCCAATACCCTAAACCATCAACCCTATAGGTCCTCAACCCTATAACCTCAATTCTAAACCCTCTACCCTATACATTGGACCCTCAACCCTCATATATCTATGTCCCTCCCTCCTCTTCTCTACTTCTCTCTATCTCACTTCTCCCTCCATCTCTCCCTCCCTCGATCCCTCCCTCTCTGCCCTAATCCATCAACCCTAAACCATCAACCCTTAAACCCTTAAACACTCAACCCTAGACCCTAAACCCTCAACCCCCAGCCCTTAAATCCTAAACCCTTAAACCCTCTACCCTCAACCCTCAACCCTTAATCCCTCGACCTTTAAACCCTCAACCCTCTACCCTCAACCCTCAACTCATAAACCCCAATCCCTCAACCCCTATACCCTCTACCCTATACATTGGACCCTCAACTCAATCCCTTAATCCTCTACCCTCAACCTTAAGCCCTCAACCCTTAAACCCTCTACCCTCTACTTGATACATTAAACCCTCAACCCTCAACCCTTAAACCCTAAACCCTCAACCCCTATACCCTCTACCTTATACATTGGACCTTTAACCTAATCCTTCAACCATATACCCTCAAACCTATACCCTAAACCCTTAACCCTCAACCCTAAACCCTTAAACCTTCTACGCTCAACCCTCAACCCAATACCCTCTACCCTCAACCCTAATCCATCAACCCTATACCCTTAACTCCTATCCCTTTCTCTTTATCTATACATCTCACCTCTCTCTTCCTCCCTCTCTCCTACCCTCTCTAATTGTCTCTATCTACCCTCTCCCTCTTTCTACGTACCTCTCGCTCAATCAATCCCTACCACTCTCTCGCTCCCTCTATCTATCTCTCTATCTCCCTCCCACTGCCTCTCCATCACTCCCTCTCTCCCACTCCCTCTCTCTCCCTATCTCTCAAGTCTCTTCCTCCCACCCCCTCTCTTAGGTCTCTCCCTCTGGCACCCTACCTAGGTAATTCTCTCTCTCTCTCTCCCCCTCTCTCTATCTATCTCTCCCACCCTACCTAGATAAGTCCCTCTCACTCCACCCCCTCTCTCTCTCCCTCTCTCTCAAGTCACTCCCTCCCACACCCTCTCCCTCTCTCAAGTCTCTCACTTTCACACTCCGTCTCTCTCCCAGCCCCTCTCTCTTGCACTCCCGCTCACTACATATCTCTCAAGTCTCTCCCTCTCACCCTCCCTCACACTCTCAAGTCTCTCCCTCTAGCACCCTACCTACATAACTCTATTTCTCTCCTTCTCTCTCCTCTCTCAATTCCCTCTATCCCTCCAACCCGTCCTCTCTCCCTCTATCCCTCCCACCCTACCTAGCTAAGACCCTCTCACTCCAACCCCTTCTCTCCCACTCCCTCTCTCTTAGTCTCTCCCTTCCACCCCCTCTCCCTCTCTCAAGCCTCTCTCTCACTACCTCTCTACCTCTATGTCTCTCCGGTCTCTCCCTACCTCTCTCCCTTCCACCCTACCTAGACAACTCTCTTAAAATTATCCTTCCTTCTTAAGTCATACATAAATACATACATACTTACATACATACAAGCATAATACATATGTACATACAATCCTACATACAAGCATACATGTACATATGCACATACAATCTTAAACACATACATACATATAGACATACATACATACATGCATTGATGCATACATACAGGCATACATACATACACACCTACAAACATGCATGCATACATACATACATGGCATACAAACATACATGTACATACAAACACACAAATATATAAACATACATTCAATAGAGTAGCATTTAACATAAAGCAAGACATAACACGCGTGCATTATAATGCGCTCACATTATGTCTTGCTAGACATGTCCCTCACAAACATAAAAAACCATGTCAAAACTAAGATATAACACAAATGCGTTATAAATCGCTTGCGTTATATCTTTCTTTGGGTATCCCTAAGCCTTAGGTTTGGTATTTGCCTTGGAATACCAACCCAAAGGCTTGGAGGACCTTCTCAACGACCAGAGACGTGTTTTTGCAAATTCTACAATATTTCACATAATCGGGTTCTTGTTTACCATCAGGATTGCATGTGTTTCAATGTCAAACAAATCAAACACCTGGGTAATGTTAGGCTCTCTCTTAGCTATCCATTGACACAATTTTTTTCACTTTTTGACAATGTTAAGCTTTTGATCTATAATTTCTTTTGTTTGTGTGTCTCTTTTTTGGTAAAAAACAGTGTTTGGTTTTTTTTTCTGTTATAAATTAACCATTCATCGAAATTTCAAATAAATTACATTCTTAGAAACTAGACTCCGTTCTACAAATATTAAAAAAAAAATCAATTAGTTTCCAAAATTTATAGGGGTAACATGGCCAAAATTCTATTTTTCAAGAAGTGTCTATTTTGAAAATTAGTAAAAAATCAAATATTTACTAAAAAATTATTATAAAAATCATGCATTAACTACATAAGAGTTAATTTCTCACCCAAGCAAATTTAAAAATACTAAAAAACAGCTCACCGTGCTACCTTCCCACAAAAGTTACTATATTATGTTTTTTTGACAAAAACAACACCAATTTCTATGGATCCCTCTTTTGAACCCCTTAATCTCAACCATTTTCAAAATAAATTAATATTTAAAAAAATAGACTCGGAGCACTACGATTCTTATTTTGTTGCGTCTCAAAATTTTGAATGTAATTGTTCTCAATTTCACGTCCAAAGTCACTATTTTCTGATTTCAGAAAAAAAATAAAAATAAAATTAAAAAATGACCACTTAAACCCTTTTTTGACCCTCCATCTTTATGCACTTACCCTTATGGTTCATCATCTCCTCCTTTGAAGATGCCTCCATCTCCTAGTTCATTGGTTGCAGGTCCCAGAAATCCCACGCCTGTATTGTATCTGACTTGTTGGTGTAATTTCCTCTATAATCGACTATGAACACTGCTGAAGGTGGACACTCAACTGTCACATCATGAGAATTAACATCCTTGTATGAAGCTTTTCTAGGATTTTCCTTAATATTGACTTCTTTATTCACTTCTATTGAGGGCACTTCACCCTCAATCAATGTTTCCCCATGTGTTGTGATGGGGCATTAATTTCTCCCATGAGCCGAGCATCTTGGGAGAGGTCAAGTTGGCTACGGGTAGTACTAGATGATGAGATTTAAGGCGTTTGTGGGAAGCAAATCATCTGGTTAAAAATCTTACCTTGGAATGCGAGTTCAGAGCCCACACAAAAGTATATGAATTCAAATCAATTAAGCAGGCTAAAACTAATAAAAGCCAAGATGACCATAAAGAAAATAATCAAACCAACATACAAGGTTAACAAAAATTCAAGCCAAACCGGCACCAAGATTAGAAGAAAAGAATCAAGAGAATCAAGAGCACCAAACTGAGAAAATTGCAACAAAAGCAAAGCTCCAGGAAGCAGCAATGGCGGATGACCCTTCAACTTCCTCAAAGCTATGCACTCACTTCTCTCTAATTTGATAAACTAAATATTGTTTTTAGTGAAATTGGTTCATTTGAAAATCATCGATGGCTAAATTAGAACATTGTTCATACCGCTGGCTGGAAACCATTTTCCGTTATGCATCTAATTCAAATTTCATTTAATTGGCAGTGGAAATTTTAAAGAATTTAACCATTTTTCTTTGTTGAAGATAGAAGGAATAGAAGGATGCTTTGGGGGTCACGCAGCCTATGAGAGCAAAGGATGGTGTAATGAGCAACATAGAGAAGGGGGGAGTTACGTTGTCAAGCGAAACCATTGAATGCATGAACAATGGCATGTTTAGAAGAAATAAAGACATCAAGTGTCAACAAAATAAAATGCAGATAATGCAGATTGAGAGAGGTAATTAAAAGGCTAAGTAGAAGATGGCGTAGGAACAAATAAAAGGAAGATTGTAAATGCATAGATGTGAGCATAGTAAACTAAAATGTGAACTGGTTGTAGATGATTGAGATGAAAGTAATAAAGTAATGTCATTTTATTGCTCTTATTTTTTGTGAAATTTAGATTTGAATTTATTCAATTGACAAATGAAATTATCAATTTTAAATATGAAATAGGCTTCGAAGTTTTAAGATTGAATGTAAGTTGGTAATCTGTGAAACGGTGTAAGTGAGGTTTGTGACAGCAGGAGGGAAATTTGTGTGTTGTACCACCCTCTTTTTCCATACTATCTTACATATTACCTATTATATTATATTATGATCTAGTTTCATGTTCTTTTTATAATTTCACTCGATCTTGCAACTTGGGGGCAAGGTAGTCACTTCTTATAGACCCTTTTATGTTCAAATGCTTTCTCTCAAAGGGATGAAATTGAAAGCATTTGGTCATTCACATTTATCATACACATTTCTCAACTACATATGTTGGCATATATTATAGGTGTGCATTCTCTATTCAATTTTATATTTACATAAATTATATTACATGTTTTTGTACTCAATTTTTATGCACTCTTTCATAATATATACAATTTGAGAGGAAATATTATCTGTTGATTCTATTTAAATTTTGTGCATAGTTTCATAAGTTAGTGTTTTTCTGTGATGAGATGATAGGTTTGATGGATGTGGCATGTCAGGGACAAATAGGGCATGCACTTATTTCAATTTCTTATATTTCTAGATTCAAAAATTATATTTCTCTTCTTATCATAGTTATACTTTGGCATACCATCTTGCCTGTTTTTACATGCACACTAAACTTGGGGTAAAATAGATAGGAGAAAAGAATAGGCCAAAATACATTGGGTTTAAAAAGATTTTTAAAATTACACCATACTTGTAAATAAATTTTTGCAATAAATGCTATACATTGTGGTTAAATTTCACTTTAAAATAATAATAAAAGTATTATAAATATTTAGAACTAACAAAAATGGTAGAATTTTTATTTCAAAAGTATAAAATCAAAAAATGACACAAATCACTAGTTTACATCATCTTGAAATTCTTGACAATTTGTTCAATATAATTTTTTTTGGATTAAATGCAATGAATATTTTTTTATTAGATTAAAAATAGGAGATAGATATAGATTACAAGCTTAAATGTTGCACAACAGACAATGAATTAGTGTAAACAAATATAGATAAAAATGTTTACAAGATAAAGTGATGCCCATCAACATCTAAAACAACAACATATTGAACAATCAACATTCAACATTAAAATAGCAACAACAATGCATAAACTGTTGTCCAATAGCAAAAAATGTTTTCCCACATCAGCAAGAAGGAAACAACAAGATCTCGAAAGGTTGCTCCAAAGTGCAATGATCAGAGTTAATATAATTGAAAAATATACTAAATGCTAAAAATGATAATCTTGTTGGCCAAATAATGTTAGAAGTGGAAAACAATAAATTATGCCTTTAATAGTATATTGCAATATTTCAATAGTCAAAGTCTACATCAATTTCAAGGTAATATTTATCTATCTTTGTTAATTCAATCTACTTCTAATATCATATTACTCAATTCTCAATTTCAAATCCTAATCTATCTAATATTTGAATAATTATAATTTATCTCTTATATATATTTTCATCTAGTGTGCTTTATTTCCTACATTATTCTAATGGTGAAATTTGCATACCATGCCATTTCTCATATAGTTTTGTGTCTATTTTGAAGAAATATCACGATACATGTACACGTTGTACCCATTCACCTTTACTTATCTACATACACACATACTCATATGGAGTTAGTCCTTACCTTATCCCTTATACATACTTATTCCAATACATTCAGTCTAATGCCACATATATTACATGCATTCCTAGACCTACCTCAATATATCCATTATATTCTATTTCATTATATAACTAAACAAGTTGAAAGTCATAAGAAAAATATAATCTTCTTATATAAATTTCTATCGTTAACAAATATATACCCCTCTTATTCAAAAATTTAATTATAAATGTTAAATAAAATTTGAAAAAGTTCAACAAATTTATATAATAAAAGGGAAGAGGGGCTTGGACTTTTATAGTTGACATATAGTGTTGGTCTTATGATTTTCAATATTAAAAATTAATAAAACTCTATTTAAAAAATATAATTTATTATTTTATCATGTTTGAATTAGGTCTAACTGAAGATCACCTTATTAAATAAAAAATACATGTATTAAATGATATGCCATTGTAAGACAAGTCAGTTAGAAATGATTTACTCGTTTACTATAAATACTACAAATTAATATTAGGATTTTATAAACATAAAAAAAGTGATGGGATATCATTTAAATCTTATTTTCTAGGGGATATATATTAGACATAGTATATTAATTTATTTAAAGAGTTTTTTCTTAGAAAATGAAATGGACTCATAAATTAGTTTTAATATTTTGTATCCAATCTTCTACGGCTAGTCTAGTCAATGGAAAGTGATCTCTTATCTTATGTAATACCACATTTAAAGTCTTCTCTACAGACTTTTTTACTTCCACACGGCTGTCTGAGGCAGCACGACAAGTCTGGCGAGAAGTCATCTTCATTGTAATTAATTCCTCGCGGTGACAGCCCTTCCAAACGTATGCCTCACGCCTGTTATTGTCTTCTCAATATTTCTACACATCACTCACAATAGGAAAATAAATTTTTCAATCTCATTCCCCCACTATCATATTATCTATAATTTAATAAATGAATAATGTTATATTTGATAATTCCTCTATATATATTTATTAAAAAAATTAGAGCTAGATTGTGGTTGTATTCTATTACACTTTTTCTTTGTTTAAATTTTTTTTTTTGATGAATTAGGCAAATATCATTTAAGTCTACACTTTTTTTTTTTGTTATATATCTTGTAAATAACATTGGATCTAATGAAATTTTTCATTTTAATTTAATTTTTTGACATAAGAAAATTTCAATCTTTTAATTTTAATTTAATCTTTTTGACATAACCTAAATTTCACTAAGAATTATCCTTTTTAAGAAACACATTTTTATAGTTAAAATTGTGAGTTATGTCCTTAAGTTTTCTCAAATCTAGAGGAGGGTCTAGAGTATGTTCACTTGGTATAAGTGCAACATTGTAAGAGTGTCTTTAAGGGATATTTCAACTGAGAGAGGATGCTAAATACAAGGTAAGCTTTTGGAAGAGGTCAAATACCATTTTTTGCAACTTCATTAAGGGGGCATCCGTTGTTCTAGACAACTCCAAAGTTTGTTTAAATTTCGAGTATAATTTATTTTTTAGTTGTTGTTTTGTAATGTATGTGGTTGGTTCAACCAGCTAGGTCATTTGAGTTGCTCTAGACTGCTTATTTAAACTTAGAGATTCTATGTTTCAATTGCTATTTTGTTATGTATGTGGTTGGTTCAACCAGATGGGTCATTTGTGTTGTTTAAGGTAGTTGTTGTTACTCTTATTAGAATGGTTGTATATTAATTTCATAGTTTAGTCCTTGGTTGCCTCAGCTGTGCTGCAATTTGTTCACTAGAATTGCATTGTTACTCTCCTTCCTGTGTAGTCTCCTTTCTGATTGCTTATTCTTTTCTTTGTATTTCAGATTTGTTCAATAAATAAAGAAGGAGTTCCTTTGAGATTAAGGGATATACTATAAGCCACATGTTGACAAAGCAAGGGTTGTGGATGTAAAGAACGACTTTTCCTTTCTTTTTATTTAAGTGTATTAAATTTCTTTATACCTTAAATTTGAAATAATAATTGCAAAGTAAACATACATATTAAAAATCTAAAAAAATTATTCCTAACACAACTAATGTAGTCAAAACCTTTTGGACCATTGGAGATAATGGTATTTCACATTTGTTGATCATTGGGGTTATGGTATTTCACATTTGTTGGACCATTGGGGACCGTGTGGTATTTCACATTTGTTGGGGTGTTTACAAGGATCTATGAGGTGGAGTATGTTGTGTACATTGCATAAAAAATCTATGTAGGTAAACTATTAGGAATTTGAAGATGATGCAAACTACTGATTTGTGAGATTTTGTTTGTAGATTTTAAATGTATTTTTTGTGTCTCCTTTGATAACTAGATTTTAATACTAAACAACATTTCTAAAAGGTGATGTTGTACTTCGCTTGCATAATTTTTTTCTACAAAGGATAAAATTTTGATTCTTTTAAATTTAGGTTGGTAACATTGATATCTAGTGCTTGCATTTTGTTTCATAAATTTTTGTTGAATATTTCTCTTTTAACTAAGTTTTGAAGTCAAACCAATTACAATTTAGACATAGGTGCACTTCGGCTCACATAATTTTTTTTCATTTTTCAGTATGACAAGTTACATGTATGAGGAAGGGTTGAATATGAATTCTAAAGGCAAAGATGAGCACTACCCATATATTTTCTCCATCATGGTAGCCATTGACCTCTCCAACAATCAATTGAATGGTAATCTTCCTTCCAATTTAGGAAAGTTGAAAGGCATGATGTAGCGCAACCTATCCATGAATAATCACAATGGTGCAACTCCAAATAGTATTGTACAAATGAAGTTGGATGGAATCATTAGAACTTTCTTCAAATCTTTTTTTGGATAAATTCCATGGGGCCTTGGATATTTGAGTTACTTGGGAGTCTTGAAGTTATCCAACAACCACCTTTTAGGTAGCATACCACAAGGAGGACACATGGCAACATTTAAAAAATCATCATATAAAGGAAATCCAAATTTTGGTCCTAAAATATTTATTTCCATGGCTCAGGAATTTGACAATATGAAAGGTTTTATTTAGGCGAGCTCTTAGATTGGTTTTATTTATTTATTTATTTATAGTTTGAAAGTTCATTCAATTTATTATTATTTTTAGAATATTGTTTAATTTAATTTTTTATTTGTGTATTCTCCAGAATTGAAAGATTTTTAGTGGTATGTTGATAATCTTAAAATAGGTCGAACAAATTTAGTGTGTTCATTATTATTACCACATTTTTGTAGGCAATTGATTTCTCTTCCACAATAATGGGCACAACATAATGAATAAGCAACCCAAAAACATTAGCAAAAGATTTCGCGAAAGAGGTATTGGTGAACTTTCTAGAGAAATGGATCCATCATGCAGTTCATGAAGGCTAAGGTGTTGCAGAGATTTGTGGGCCGAATGGAATATATTGTTGTGGAGTATTTTGTTGATTGTTGGGAAGGACAAGATAGTATTACAACTTGATACCATTGATGAACGAGCTTCCTTTCCAAGTTGTATGTGATATGTAAAGGTTTTATTTCAAATTTAATATAAAATGAAATTAGAAGCATAACTTTTTTGGTGATCTTTAATTTGCAATATTTTGTAATTTTTTATTTATTAAATCTTTTGTGTTGCTATAAATATACGATATTATATATACATACATATACATATATGTGTGTGTGTGTGTGTGTGTGTTAAGTACTTATTAAAAATTAATGTATAATATGACACCTTATAGTTAAGATAAAGATTTTTTTCATAATAAATACAATTTCATTTTATTAAAAGTGTAACTTATAAGTTTTTTAGTTCCATTGATGTTAATTCTATTCCTTTTTTTTTAAAATCAATTATGGTGGAGTAAATAAAGTCTTGTACCTAGTTAATTCATTACTACAAGACTTATTTACATGTTAGTTAAGTTTACTTAGGTCCTAGGAAGGAATCTTCTAGAAGGTGTTAGTTGTCATTAGTTGTTATCTTATCTTTTGACTTGTAACACATGTGAATCTAGGTAGTTGTGATTAGTTGTCTCATGTCAAATCAACCACAGACAGGCTCATTAAACCCAGTAGGAGGCCAGTATAACTTCACTGGCGGTCGGTTATATAAATCAGCGTAGTTTTAAACAAAAACCGATAGCTATATAAATTTTGGCCAAGATCATTACTGGTGGCAATAGGAGAAGAATATTTCGTTCATTCGCTAGATTCCAGGCAATGAATATTCTAGGCATCACGTAGATTTTGTCGACCCCAATGACATCCATTTAAACACCATTTTTAAGCTCAAGAACGAAGGAATATTCTAGCAGGGTGGAGTATATTCTCTTTTGACGGTCACAGGAACATCAATTTTAAGCTTGTGAAGGGTTACGTTATTATTTTCTAAAACAAATTGCCCCCATAACCAATGGAGTTTTTTCAGTTTTGTAGTTCAACTTATGAGGCTCATATCTTGCTCATTTTGACTCCTTTTTTCGAGAATTTATTTTTATTTGGGATAATTTTTTGTACTCTTCGTAGTGGTGCAATCAGTTGTTGGATTTGGTGTCTTGTTTTTCCATAAATTTCAGATTCTCATAGGTGCTGCTGCTTCACTCCATAAAAATTCTAGAGAAATGGATATAGTTTCTTTTACCGTGTGCATACTTCCAATAACAAAGAAACAATTTTTAAGTAACAAAACTCCAAGCCCACATTTCTTCTTCAAAAAACTAAAGGAAGTTATTAAATCATCAAAAGATGAATTTTTATTTTTATTTGTATAAAATGTTCTATTGAGATAGTATTATGTTAAGTTTATCACTATCAAGGATTGCTACTTTAAGCTAGAGTAATAAAGATTGGAAAACATTTTCACAATTTAAAGAAGGGTTGTAAATGTTAGAGTAGATGTATGTACTCCTACAACTCCAAGAATCACTTGCAACAATAAACCTATCAAACTATGAAGAAATAAGCAAGATATTATTGCTCAACAACTCATATCCAATTAAACATCAAAAATACATTATGTGAACAACTGTCGCATTGAATATGCTATCGTAGAGAATGAATTTCAATTACAATGAATGAATCCTTATAAAAAGGATGAAACCTAACCCTGGATCAAGATTAGATTAGATTATGACAAGTGTCCTCATAAAAATGAGCACGATGACATGATCTAATATTAGAAGCTTTAATCATGCAAAAAACAACTAATTAATAAAAGTTAATAATAAAATAAAAGCACTCCTAAGTTTAGCTTAAGTGTAATAAAGCATAAAGTGACCCAATTAATTAATTAGGTGATGACTATATTACTCCAACACCCCCCCTTAAGATGAACTAGGGAGAAACTAAACTATGATAAAGAAATACATGAATGGGTCCTGCCCTAACAATTGATGAGGAACCTAGGTACAAAAAGCTAATCTCTCATAAAAGAGGAGAAAGAGAGAAAACCTCATGGGAATAAAAATCCCCTCCAAAAGAGAGAAAAGAAAAGAATGTAATGCACTAATAGAAGGATAGAAGGTGGACTGCATGATACCCCCCATAGATAGCTTCTATCATAAAAGTACATGTACAATGGTCTTCATATGAAATATAGAAAGAGACAAGAAGGCCCCCCCACAATGAAGAAACTCTTGTTGCAATGGTAGATGTATAATGTAGAATCCAAAAGGAGATCCTGAAGCGAAAAATGATATTTCTCCCCTTGGAAAGAAACTGATCAAAAGGGTGATGTTGAAGAAACCCTTTGAAGAGTGATAAACCAATCTGTCTCAAGATGTGTGCCATGATAGGATGTTGAATAATCTCTCTATCTGAACCGAAACATATGATGCCAAATCCAAAATCATGTGGAGAATCATGAAATGCAACCTCTTAATGCATTGATAATGGTGGGAATACAGTGATAATCTGGTTGTCCAAATAGAGAAGATGTATGTCCTCAATATAATCCTCAAGATCTATAGTGTGAGACTCAACAAACAATGATGTGTTTGCAAGATAAGAATCCCATGATGTAGTAGAAATTGAATGACCAAGATGGTCATGATGCTAAACTGAGTCCATAGGGGCCAATGTGGCGATATTGATGTCATCAAGAATAATGGATGATACATGTGTAATCTCAGTCTGAAGAGTAGGAACTATGAGACAAGCCTCTGATCCATCAAAACATGCAAGAATATCTAAATACTCAAGCTCCTCTAAAGTATAATGATCAAAGGGTATATTCTCTCTCCAAGCAATGGGTAAGAGACAATCCATAGCTGGATCCTCTGAGAATGGAGAGAGATTGGGGTCTCCATATATCTCCCAAAGATGTGTCCAAAGTGGGTGGGGATAATCAATGTTTGATACAACCAACACAATGTCATTATCAACACTAGACAATATAAGTCCTACTATGTGACCTCTAGTGATATCCCAAGCTAATTTTCCCCTTGGAGTGGTTGGTTCAAGTATGAGATCATACAAATAAGGCAAAATATTAAGCCACCTACAATGTGTAAGTATGCCCTTTGCCCATGACTCATAATTACCCCGTTCTAGGATTACAATTGAAGGACGAGTAGAAAAACCCATGATAAATCTTTAAATTAAAGAATCTGAGAAAACTAACCTTACTTCATGTAGATCAAATGAAATGGATCCAAATGACACAAATAGGAGGTTCCCAAGTGTCAAGATGTCCAAGTAATTAAGCAAACTGTTGAAACACAAAAAAATGGATAAAATGTACTTGGTAAGTTTTTTGATGAAAAAATATATAGAACTGGAAAGAGCACTAGAATACCTTTCCAATGCCTATTTTCTTTTGTAAAACATAGTCCGTATACAAAAGATATGCCCTCGAAAGCATGAAAATGATGATCTGAATTTGATTGAAAAAATAAAGCAAAATAGAAAAATCAGAATATAACATCTATGCCACTAGATTAGGCTTGAAACTAGATTTTAAAAAATATTTTATTTTCGAAAAACCGAGTTCATATGCAAAAGTTATGGCCAAAATACCAAAAACTACTCCAAAAGGGTTTGGGGGTTAACTGATGGTTTGGCTAGCTGCTAGCATTAACCGCTTGTGGTTTACTGATGGTGGTGTCCATTTAACACTATTTTTTTCTTTTTTTTTTTCTCAAATTGCATGTTGTACCAGGCCATATGACCTAGAAATGAAAAAAAATTGCCTCCTAGAGTCACTATGTCGAATTTCGATGATTTGACAGTCGATTAAATATTTACATATAGCCTCAGATCGAGGCAATTCTTTTTTTAAAAGTGCATGTTTTTTCATGTACTTCACAATAGTACTAATAATTTCATTTGGGTTTGTACCAAAATTGTAATTTCAGTATATATGTTCATTTTGTGAGGATTTGTAAAAGCATTGAAGTCAAGTCCACTCAGCGTTCTCTTTCTAGTGGCCATTGTAACTGCACTACTTATAGGGTAAACCCACAAAAGTGGTTTACAATTCAAGAGGAAGGAAAACTTGCAAAAAATGACCCCATGCCAAAAACATTTGTTCTTGGGGTTCGAACGAACTCATTGGTTTGAACGAACCAAAAGAGGGTTCACTTGAACCCAGGTTCGGGTGGGTTCGGGTGAACCCATTTAACGCAAGTATGGACCATCCCGCCAAAAATAAATGAAAACCCCTTTTTGAAAGGGGGTTCACTCAAACCCCTCCCGGTTCGAGTGAACCACCCTTTTCCCTGATTCATGCTCTCTATCACAAATAAAAAACAATTTTTTTTCACTTCAAAGCTTGGGTTGAAGATGAAAATGGTGGAGACTTCACAAACCCAACTAGAATCAAGTAGTCCTCAGAATGAGCTATCCAACGACTATAAATTTAATATATTTTAGTTTTATTATGAATTTATTTTTTTAGTTTTATTAAACATAGGTTTTTCACCAAAAATCAAGCTCTATGTTTTGCACATGTGGAAAAATAGCAGATTATCAAAAAAAAAATTAGGAATATGAGTGCACCAGATAATGAAGTCCTTGATCCAACCAAAAAAAAAATTGATACATAAAAAAAAAGTTACGTTGTATATGGTCTGCCTATGTCTAAATTGTAATTGGTTTGACTTCAAAATTTGATTAAGGAAAAAATATTCAATAAAAAACTATGAGATCAATTGGAAGCACTAGATATCGGAGTTACAAATCTAAATTCGAAAGAATTAAAATTTTATCCTTCATGGAAAAAAAATTATGTTTTATACGGTTAACATCACTCCTTAAAAATGTTGTTTATTGAAAAAAACTAGTTTTTGAAAGAGATGGAAAAAGAAGTGCAATCTGATTCCAAAAATATTACATCATCTTCAAATTTCTCATGGTTTAGCTGCTATAGGTGCCCGAAAGTGAAGATTTAGTTAGAAAAAATTATTTCAGTGTCTAGTTTGCCCAAAAATTGTAAACCAGTATTGTGGGATCACCCTACAAAGTGCCAAATCATTTTGCTTGGGGTGGACTCTTGATTGAGTAATTCACCGGAAATTTGATTCCATCCTCTACACATATCTGAGGTTATCATGGAGGAAGATGTGAACATTGATCTGTGCATGCACTCTTTCTTGTTTTCATGCATTAGGTTTGCATTTTCTCTTTGATTTATGCATGTTTTGCATGTTCTCCTCTTACAATTATGGGGTATTGTAATAAATGAACTTCTATAAAGTTCCAATCAGGGGGGCTTCTTGCATAATAATTTGATTAGAGTGTACTTGCATGGCATGCACTTTGATCTCATCTTCATATTGATGACAACTCGCATGAGTTGTATCTGGATTTTATAGTTTCTTTTGGCCACATCTTGCTCATAGCTTGACACATTCTGGTTCACATCGGTTCACATCTCAGATTCAAAGCCTATGGTTAATGATCCTGAATCGCATCAGATTCACATCAGGTCACATCTCAATTTGAGGGCCATTCATTTTATGGTTAATGTTCCAGAATCTTCATGGTACTTGCTCTTATGAATCGGTTTTAGTCACAGTTTGGCATCGACATTGAGATACACATAGTGTTGGGATTTTGCCTTAGCTTTCTGGCGTGTTTCTCCTTCTTCCTTGACATTTCCTTCATGTTTATGGCATTTACCACCATACCACAGGTCACCCTGTTTGATTGTTGGGCGGTGTTACCACCCTACCACAACAATCTTGTTCTAGGTTGGCAGTGGCGCGATGATGTGGCAGCAGCTTGGTTGACTGTTACCTCCTTATTGCAGAGGTGGCTCGATGGTGGTGAGGCAGTGCGGTGAGCGGCAGAGTGGAAAAACGATGGCTTACCGCCATACCACAGGGTGGTCCATTTAGTGGTGAGGTATCACGATAAGCGGCACAATGGTGGCGGGCTGGTAGAAGATGTTTACCACTTTACTACGGTCAGTGCTCGGTTTGCTGCAGTGGTTGCGGTGGATGGCTAGCGGTCGGCGAAGGGGTTTACCACCATACCGTGGGCGATGAGTTGTCTCACCGTGGTGCCATGGTAAGACCATTGGCGGTCTACCTGGCAGTCACCACCCTATCGCAGGGTGGCTTGGTGGCCCCCGTGGTAGCACGGTTGACCATTAGTGGTCTGAACGAGCGATTACCCCCATACCGTGAGGTGGGCCTGACCGGGTAGCGGTAGCACGGTGGAAATGGTGATCAACACAGGCAGTTACCGCCTTACTGCGAGGTGGGTCCAACAGGGCTGCGGTAGCACGGTGGGAAGGCGAGATTGAGCTCGAATGTGCTCACCGCTTCATCGTGGCTTGGGTCGAACTGGAGTGCGGTAGTGCGATAGATGGCAGGGTGAGCTTGGGCGAGGTCACCGCCATACCGCGGTCAGGTGACTTGGGCTTGGTGGTTGCACGATAGGAGCTCGGATGAGCTTGGTGCAATGTTTGACCAATTTTGACTTGGTGTCAGTTCGTTCAGCGAATGGTAGAGCATCACGTGGCAGGTTGGCAGCGCCTGATTGGCCGAAGACCAAAGGAGTAATGCCAATTATTGCAGGCCAATTTTCTTGCTGGAAATGAAACCTGATTAAGGTGATCGATGTGTGCCTGGGCGGCTCGATGCAATCCGATAAGATATGTTGCTTGCTCATATGGTCAAGGCAACGTAGATCAAGGCCAACGTTTGGTGGAGACATTGATGGTGATGTATGACTTGAATAAGTTGAATACATTGAATAAGAAAAAGAGGGTGAGATGTGAAGAGTGTTCAAGCAGTATGCTATGGCATTGAAACTGCGAACACTCTGTCTCTTGGGTTTTGAGATCGATGTGAACCTGCTATGAGACCGAGTGGTTGTGTTGGCCAAGAGGTTGGTTGTGACAGTCTGTTATGAGGAGCTGAAGGGAATCTATGTAGTATGACAAATGTATGTCATTGTAACTACATGAAGGTTTTGATTGTTGTTACTGCCTGTATTCTCCTGATTGGACAAGATGTATCACTCCTAGAAGAGCATAGCTTTGTGTTTTTTGTATTGTAACTATTTGCTACTGAATAATACAAACTAAGTTGAGTATTTTGGAGGGTGGGGTTTTTACCCGAAAGGGTTTTCCCCACGTATATCTGTGTGTCAATATTGTTGTGTCTTTCATGGTTATCTGTTTGTGTTGAATATGTTATTGTTAAGCATTTACTTTTCTCGGTAGGATCAATGGGGGATTCTCTGTGCCTGCTTCCACTTTATGGTACAGGTGTGTGTCTTTGGAGTGATTTTGAATTGAAATCACTAAGGCACTGTTGTCTTAGATGCTAATCTTGATGACAGAACCAGACCCTTATCCCCAACAAGTGGTATCAAAGCTGGTTGAAGGAGGTCGAGGCTTGATGATACCAACCATTGGTTTCAAAGTCTTCTCCTGGTTGCTGAATTTTTGGGTTTTCTCTTGTGCTGATTTCTTAGCTTGGCAAGCTTGAGGAAGTTTAGAGAAATCGGTTGGTGACTGATCCTTCGATGAGTGGAAGTGTGTGCGTCATTGATTCAACACATAGTTTGAAAGACGTTGGAGATGACTGGATTTGGTCATGTTGTGGCAACATGGTCCGAGGCTCTTGGCTTGTAGCAAAGTTCTTGATGCAAAGGGCATGAGGTGTTTTCATGGTTGAGTTGCAGCGAAGCGTGGTGTTCATACTGGGTGTTTGTGTGAGAGGCTTCCTGGTGGTATGGGCTTGCTTGTGTTGTTGTTTCGGCCATGGACATGTTGTGCTTATGCTGGGTGTGCTGACTTAGGACTGAAGGAAGTTTCTCTGGTGCTCTGATTGCATGGAGGCTATGAAGTGACCTTGGTGGTTTGCAACTTCTGAATAGCCTGGCTCTCCCTTTTGCTTGTACATGATTGTGGTGTTGGAATTGGTCTGTAATGGACCTGTTGTTCCAGTTTACCTATGTCGTGCACTTGTATGGTTTCAGATTCATGTCTTTGCCTATGGAGGTTTTGTATAGATTTTCCTAAAAATTCTATGATGCATGTTCATGTTATTTTTCATTGTTCTAGTTAACCATGAAGGTTGTGTGCAAACTCCTGAGTCATCCAGATGAGCAGTGAAGATGGAGATACGTGGGTGTTTTTTTTTAAACACTGTGGTTTTGTAGGTTTTACACGGTCAAGAGAAAACCTGCGTTGTGTGGAGCTGTTGTTTTCTATTTTCCAGATCCTGGCTTTTGGGGTGTGACTGGATGAGATAGCTGCAATTCGACTTGTTTTGAGGAGGTGTGATGTCTTCTCTACGTGGGAGCGTTGGTATGAGTTTCTCTTTCAGCATTCTTGTGGTGGTGGCTTTGTTGGTTTTCTAGACTATGGTGCTTGAGTTGTGGATGTGACTGGCAAATCAGATCCGGTCTTTGATCTAGTGTTTGAGTCATGATTGTTTGCTTTGGTTGTTCTCTTTGATTATCTCAGTTTGCAGTTTCTAGTGTGATGATAGATTTGCAAGTCATCTTGTTGAAGTGGATCTACAAGTTGTGCATTGTTGTAGGTTGTCTTTACCTACATGATTGTTGTGAGACAACTCAGAAGTGGACTGTCATTATCCACGAGGTTACTTCTATGATGTGGAAAACCTATTAGCTGACCCTGTCTGTGGTCACTTGTGCATTGGCATGGTTGTTTTGAGATGAGAGGAGGGATGGCATTTGAGTACTTGAATGGTCAGTGATGGGAATCTGAAGCATGTGGATCACGATGTCATTGAAAGCTTGGTACACTGGTTTTGTGTAAGCTTTTGGAAGTGATGATGTTGTCAGTCATGGTGCTTGGAAAGCTTGGTGTCACATTGCAGTGGGAGCTTTAGCAGTGACTGGTGTTCTTCTTTGGTGTTGCAGTTGTTGTATTCTTTTGCATCTGCATAGTCACTGGTTGAAGATGTGCAACATCTTGAAGCCATGGAGGACATTGGTTTTTTTTGGTTGAGATGTTGGTGGTGCTTGACAGGTGATGTTAGTTTAGAGTTTTTTTGCTTTATGTCATGTGTACTCTGGCTTGTGAATTAGAGTTTTGGCATGCTGCATTGGCTCTTGAGACCATTGCTTACTCACTTGAAGCATGGTATCTCCTAAGGGGGATGTGTAGATCATGGTGTCATGATAAGTTCTTGTTCCTAGGTTGTGAAGCTTTGACAATGGTCTGGGGTTTCTCTATGTTTTGAGTGCATTGGTCATATGCTGGAGGACTTCATGGTTGCTGCAATATTGCAAATTGGAGTCAACATGAGCTGACAAGTTGCTGATACTCATGGATGCATGGAGAATAAGGTGAGGCTGGAATTCTTATGAGAAGGTTGTTGTTATAGTTGAAACTATGAGAAGCCTGCACCTTGGTTGAATGTGAATTCAACAAAGACCCTGAAGGAGAATGCTCTTGGGTAAGTCACGGTGACTTGTATATCTTGAAGAAGCATGTCTTCTCTTCTCCTTGGTCTGCTCGACAGTGTTCCTATGAAAGGTATTTTCCCATTATACTTTTCAGGTGTGTTATGCTTTATCTTTCATGATATGAATCTTGAGTTGTTGTTTTAAGATTCTGGAGGACTTTTAATGGAACATGGACAACATGGTTGATCTCCTTGCGCTTTTGAGGACTGATAGGAGATGGTTATTTGGGTTAGTCTGATCTTCTTTGAAGTGTTTACATCCATAGATTGGTTGGATGTTGTTATGGATTTTCCCTTTGGGATGAGAAGAAGATCATTCTTGACACAGTTGGCACATATACAAGTGTTTGTAGAAGGGCATGTTTGATTTGCAATTTCTCTCTAATCTAGTCTTTGCTTCCTAAATGTTTTTTTCATATGACTTTAGATGTTTGTGGAGCCGAGATGGTCACTATTTTTTGTGGTCATGTGTTTGTCACTTGGGTGATGACACGAGGGGTTTTCCTTCTTTAGTCAGATATGGATCCTTGGAAGAACTATGGATGATTGTTGAGAGAAACGTTTCTTGCAATAGGAGGTTGCAGGTTGTGCAGATCAGAGTGGGTGTTCCTTGGAACTACATGGTAACTTTATTCTATGTGCATGGTTTGGTGGACTTGGTATGTCTAGATCATTTGTGATGGTGCTTTGATTGCACTCATCTAGACAGTGCCCTTGTAGTGGGAGTACCTGGACGTGTTTGGTCTTTTGACTGGTTGACACGGGGTGCTTATTTGCTACTAAGATGGGTGGTTTCATGATGGCATGAGTCTGCTAATGGTCATACGTTTGAGGTATGGGTGGTTGGATGGATCAGCATGAGCTGTGGGTGTTATGTTCCGTCGCGTGGGTTTTGGTCAGTTGGATGAGGGCAATCAGTTTTGTGGCTATTATTCTAACTGTTGGTGTTGGTTTCTTGTTTCCTGTGCTCACATTGGTGCCTTGTTGTTTGCTGTTGTTTTTCCTTTGTCGCCTGAAGGGTTTAATGCTTGTGTTCCAGAGACTGGTGCATATATGCCTTGGCTTGTTCCTTTCCCTGTGTTGGATGTTTGGAGTTGTAGCCTGAGATGGTGGACATTTTTGGGATGTCACTGCAGAGGTCTTGGTTGGAGTGTGAGCGCATGTTTTTGATCCTTGTTCAGGTTTTTTGGAGGATGCCTGAATGCCTGCATCAAGTGGGAGATTGTTGGTATTTTTCCTTAGCTTTTTGGCATGTTTCTCCTTCTTCCTTGATGTTTCCTTCATGTTTCTTCCATTTACCACCATACCGCGGGCCACCCTATTCAGCTGTTGGGCAATGTTACTGCCCTACCGCAACAGTCTTGTTCTAGATTGGCGGTGGCGCAGTGATGTGGGGGCGGCTTGGTTGACAGTTACCTCCTTACCGCGGAGGTGGCTCGATGGTGGTGAGGCAATGTGATGAGCGGTAGAGTTACAGAACGATGGCTTACCGCCATACCGCAGGGTGGTCCATTTGGTGGTGATGTATCGCAGTAAGCGGCATAGTGGTGGCGGGCTGGCAGAATATTTTTACTGGTTTACCACAGTCAGTGCTCGGTTTTCCGTGGTGGTTGCGATGGACACCTAGCGATCGACGAAGGTGGTTACCGCCATACCGTGGGTGGTGAGTTGTCTCACCGTGGTGCCATGGTAAGACCATTGGCAGTTGCCGCCCTACCGCGGGGTGGTCTAGCGGCCCCCACGGTAGCACGATTGACTGTTAGCAGTTTGAACGGGCGGTTACTGCCATACTGTGAGGTGGGCCTGACCGGGTAGCGTTAGCACGGTGGAGATGGCGGTCAGCACAGGCAGTTATCGCCTTACCGCGAGGTGGGTCCAACAGGGCTGCAGTAACATGGTGGGAAGGCGAGACTGAACTCGGTGAAGTCATCGGTGAGCTCGGATGTGCTCACCGCTTCACCGTGGCTTGGGTCGGACTAGAGCACGGTAGTGCGATAGTGGCGGGGTGAGCTCAGGCGAGCTCACCACCATACCGCGGTCAGGTGACTTGGGCTCGGCGGTTGCGCAGTAGGAGCTCAGATGAGCTCGATGTAGTGTTTGACCGAGTTGGACTCGGTGTTAGTTTGTTCAGTGAATGGTAGAGCGTCACATGGCAGGTTGGTAGCGCCTGATTGGCCGAAGACCAAAGGAGTAATGATAGTTATTGCAGGCCAATTTTCTTGCTAGAAATGAAACGCGATTAAGGTGATGGATGCGTGCCTAGGTGGCTCGATGCAATCCGATAAGATCTGTTGCTTTCTCATATGGTCAAGGTAGCATAGATCAAGGCCAACATTTGGTGGAGACATTGATTGTGATGTATGACTTGAATAAGTTGAATACATTGAACAAGAAAAAGAGGGTGAGACGTGAAGAGTGTTCGAGCAGTATGCTAAGGTATTGAATCTATGAACACTGTGTCTCTTGGGTTTTGAGATCAATGTGAACCTACTATGAGACCAAGTGGCTATACTGGCCAAGAGGCTGGCTGTGATAGTCTGTTATGAGGAGCTGAAGGGAATCTATGTAGTATGACAAACGTATGTCATTGTAACTACATGAAGGTTTTGATTGTTGTTATTGCCTATATTCTCTTGATTGGACAAGATGTATCACTCCTGGAAGAGCAAAGCTCTGTGTTTTTTGCATTTTAACTATTTGCTATTGAATAATACAAACTGAGCTAAGTGTTTCAGAGGGTGGGGTTTTTACCCAAAAGGATTTTCCCCACGTATATCTATGTGTCAATATTGTTGTGTCTTTCATGGTTATCTGTTTGTGTTGAATATGTTATTGTTAAGAATTTACTTTTCTCAATAGGATCAATGGGGGATTCTTTGTGCTTGCTTCCACTTTATGGTACAGGTGTGTGTCTTTGGAGTGATTTTAAATTGAAATCACTAAGGCACTGTTGTCTTAGATGCTAATCTTGATGACAAAATCAGACCCTTATCCCCAACTCATAGCTTCTAGGTTCTTTCATCATATCATTCCTTCCTATGGGGGGCATCATTTATTCATTTACTATTGCTTCATAGATTCCAGGGTTGTTCCAATTTGTGAGTTTTTTAGTGTTCCTTGGCATCAGGTTCGTTGTTTCTTTATCATGATTCTGCCTGAGTCCTTCAATGACTCTCATATGGTTTCTTGTAAACAAAATTATCTTTCATTGCTTGCTAGATTCAAGATTCCAGTGTTACTCCACCAGTGTCCTTCCAGTGCTTCTTTTTAGTAGGTCATTTCATTGAGGGGGTTTTTTGTCCCACTGGGTTTCTCCTCTTTCCCATTCATTGTATTTGTACATGAGTACCTAACATGGCCTTGTAGCTGGGACCCATTCATGCTTTCATGGACCCATTCTTGCATTATTTTCATGTTTTTTCATTCTCCCTAAGTTGCACTTAAGGGGGGTGTTGGTGTAATTAATTATTTAATTACACTTTATTAAGTTTACTTAGGTAATAATTAGTTTACTTAATTAATAAGTAAGATTTATTTAGTTGAGCTATTTTTGGTTCAAAATTAGGTTTTACCTTAAGGGTTATTTGCATACATTTTTTTTATAAAGCAATTCATCTCTTGTATTTTTTTAATTCCTGAATATAATTCATTTGCACATCTTCATGCAAATTGCACTTGCTTTTTTCTATTTTTCTCTTGTGGGAGGTATTTTCTGGTTTGCATGTCTAATTTTGGTTCCTAATAGTAAAGACTAAGTTTACATCAATACAAGCACAATTCAAATAATAAGTCTCTTTTAAAAGATTCTTAAATATAAAAAATATTTAAAGAAAAATATAAATTTGTAATAGACATACAAATAATTTAAAGATAATATTAATTTTTTTTAAATAATATTATTAACTATAAATATAGATACACATTCAAATAATTTAAATCATTTTCAAAATTATTAAACATAAAAATATTCTTTTATTTTATATATAAATATCACAATGAAAAAAACATATTATTAAAAATAAAATTTAAATGACTTCTAAATAATATTGATGACTCTCCAAAACATACTATATTCCTAAGTCCAAAAACCCTTACAAAATATTTGAACACACTAATAGTAATATTTTAAAATAACTATACATATATAGTTATTCATCCGCTACACAAATCACTCGAAAATAAAAAATATGGAGGTTGTCAGTACTTGTTTTAATGGCATGATATGCAACATGAAGTGGAACATCCATGCCTCGGTGCATTCCTAGGGCCGAATAGTCGTTGCCTAGGGTTTGACGAGTGTGTCTAGCAAGTAAGAGAAGGCATGGATCTTGAGGTGTGGGGAGGTTGAGCCTTGTCCACTGCAATTTTGCGTGGTCGTAGGCCCTTTATACCCCTTTACTTGCTTCATTTATTGCTCTCTATTTATGTCTATAGGTTTATTTTCTTTATTTTCTTTTTTTGTGTTTACTTCGAATGTGTGAAGGACTCACTTTGACCCTAGTAGTGTCTTTTTTTCTTGTCTTTATTTACGAAGGGGGTATGATACCCCCCATTTAGCCTGTTAATGCAGATGGTTTCAATAATACACAACCACGTCCTACTAAATCCTTCAAGGAAGTTGTCTTAGAGAAAAGTTTTGTGATTGGTGCCAAATTTGTTGTGGAAGGGATCTCTTACAAGGATGGCGAAGGGGAAGGTAAGAACCCCTCTGAAAACCCTAAAGAATTGCTAGTTAGATATTCAAATATAAGTTTTAAGTTTCCTTTATGTTAGTTTTCTTGTGATTAATAAAAAAATCTTATAATTGAAAATTAATATTATCTTGGATCAAAACTTTCTTTGTTGGATTTTAAAATAGTTTATTGATTAATGAAAAATCAATTTATTATATTCTCCAGTGTATGTGGAAAAAAAATCGCAATGCTATCACATTACTTATAATTTAATAAATGAATAGTGTTATAGTGGTAATTCCTCTACATATATATTAATTTAAAAATTTAGAGCTAGATTATGGTTGCATTTTGTGACACTTTTTCTTTGTTTAAAAATTTCAGTCTCTACACACTTATTCTATAATGTATCTTGTAAATAACATTGGATCTAATGAAATTTTTTATTTTAATTTAATCTTTTTGACATAACCTAAATTTCACTAAGAAATATGTCCATTTTAAGAAACACATTTTTATAGTTAAAATTGTGAGTTATGTTCCTAAGTTTTCTCAAATCTAGAGGAGTCTAGAGTATGTTCACTTGGTATAAGGGTAGCACTATAAAAGAGTCTTCTTAATATTAAGGGATATTTCCACATACTATAAGCCACATGTTGTGAGAGAGAGGTTTGTGGATGTAAAGAATAAATTTTCCTTCCTTTTTATTTAAGTTTATCGATTTTCTTTTGTAATTTAAATCTGAAAGAATAATCACAAAGTAAATGTACATACATATTAAAAATAAAAATAAAAATTCCTAAAGTAACAAACCTAGTCAAAACCTTTTGGACCATTGGAGTTAATGGTATTTCACATTTTTTTATCATTGGGGTTATGGTATTTCACATTTGAGGGACCATTGTGGGTATGGTATTTCACATTTGTTGGAGTATTTACAAGGATCTATGAGATGAAGTATGTTGGGTATGTTGCAAAAAGAATCTATGTTGATAGTTGAGGATGAATAGAAATGGTACGGGAAATCTCTATGAGTTTTGAATAAAATTTGTGAACCTTAGAATGACCTTAAATTTTTCTATAATTTCATTGATTTGAATAAGTAGTGAATGGGTAGTGAATTTCACCATCTACTAAGTTGAGCTTTTCTTTGCCATGATGATTGTGTTAGGTACCATAGAAAATTGGTTGAATACCATTGTGAATGTGTGGTCACCCTAGTACAACTAACACCTCTAATAAATCTTAGATAGAATGTGGAATACAAATGGTTTTTGTCATTTGGTTTTCCGATTTATTATTTAATCTTCTTTTTTTTCACATCTGGGAGAAAGTGGGAATATCATATATTTCTTTCCCATGGTTTGAGTGGGTTTGGATCTCATTGGTATGGTGGACCATAGGTGTTGTTGGAGCTTCTAGATTATATGTGTAGATCAAACCCATTGTGACATTGTAAAAATTTGTACTCAACCATAAATGCATAGTAGAATAAGGACTAACTTGTTCTCTAGAGGTGGAATTTTTTTACATGACATTAGGTTTTTTAAAAGGCATTAGGTTTTCTCCATAGTAAATCATATCTCAAACAAAAGGAATATCAAACCAAATTTAGTCCCAAACCAAGGTAATGAGCCCAATAACATCTCTTAAACATACCAACATCCCTTAAATGAACCCTTTAGAACTAGCAAAACATAGCTCAAGATCCATATGCATGAGAAGATAAAGCATAAAACATAATGCATCTAAAAATAAAAATGGGCAATAGCTCTCAAATGATAAACCATCGAGTAGACCAAGATTGGGGAATGAGAATGCTCCTCCAAGATATCCAAGTCATCATGAATCATCTAAGAACAATCTCCTCATAGGTCCATGTTGAACTCACATCCAACTGAGGTGTAGGATCCTCAAACTTCCAATTGAAACCTTATCAATGAGTAATTGTACTATCAACACATGTCTCTAATCCCCAAGGATCACCTAGACTAACCTATTTCTACAAGTATCCATGAGTACCTATAACCGATCAAACCATGCCAAACTCTGAATTCAACATACCATCACAATGAAGCTCCTAAGAAAATAATAAATATACTCAATAATAAGAGAACCAACCAAGATCAAATTCAAAGTCCCAACAATTGATTAAAGAACTCAATCATGGCATCATGATCTCACATCTCCTCAAAAGATCATATGACCCAATGAACATATCATGTACTTGTATCATGCCAACACTCTAAACTAGTAATCAAGAGTGCATCATGAAATAATACATAACCATCCTATCAACCAAGGATCACATGTCAAATGAAAAATCATGACATCTCAACCAAAGATTAAAGAGTCCTCCATGGCTAACCAAAATGTCAACATCTACATATCAAATGAAGATAACCATCTCCTGCAAATAATATCATCCACCATCAAATGGTGAACCCATATATCATCACACAATATCTCATTTAACTATGATACTGAGCACTCCATGACAACATGAAAACCATCCTCTAAATGAATAATTTGTGGCCCCAACACAATCAAAGAACTCAACACTGATCTTCTAAAGGGAAGAGTACAAACTACGATATCCAAACCAAGAATATACAACACTACCAAAACATCACTATCATAAGCTCCTATTGAAACATGTAATCAGTATATCCATGAAATCATGATAACAACCTCTTCAATGAAGATCAACTAAAGGTCCTCACAAAATCAAAGAATTCAACTACAACATGATATCCCAAAAGGAAAAGTAAAACCATGATCCTCAATCCAAGAAGATACACCCCCACAAACCAAACTAGATCGATCCAACACCACAAAAAAAACACTTGCATAAATAATCATGTTGTACCAAAGTACCTAAAGTACAAGGAACATCCATGACACGATGATCACCACGAAATGTACCAACAACATAATCCAATTGTGTCACACATGTATGCATCAATCTTGCCTAATCCATGGTTAGGTTTGATGAAAAATCTTGAGAATTGGTTGATAATGGTGGATGAATGATTCATAAAATACTCAAATGGTGAGTAGTTAATAGGGTAGTGTGACTTTGCTTTAATGGTTGTGAATGAATAATCATATAAAATAGGAAGTAGTTATAGATTTTTGGATTCAATCGATGGTGAGGATTGAAATAGATAATCAATGAAGGAAATTGAATTAGACATGAAGACATGAATCAAGAATTTAATCAAGGGTCCATAATTCTTGAGAGATTTTAACAAATCCCTTGCTTTTAGGAAGCATACATGGGAGATATTTCCATGTGGAGGGAGAAATTTTAATTTGAAAAGGGGAATATTTCATGAGAATATTCTTTGAATGATTGGAGGATTGGAGGAAAATGCATTAATCAAATAATTTATAAAATCATTTAATTGTGCAAGTTAAGGAATTGGGAACTTTAATTAAACAATTAGAACTTATTTAATCAAAGGGGGTTTATGAAATTTAATTAAATAATTTGACATTATTTAACCAAATGGGAAGAAATTTAGCATGAAGTGTTGCAAGAGTTTCACCCTGGGTATCCTTGTGCTATGTAGCATGACACTTGGGTTTGTTACACAACTTAACCACCTCTTATGGATCTTAGTTCTTCTATAAATCTAGCAGTTTTATCAAGCATTGACAAGTCAATTTTTTGTGCAATGATAGCTCCACCTATGTAACAATTGGTATTAGAGATGAGGTCACAAGTCTGAACCCCTTGCTTGCGTTGGGGGGTTTGTAAAAATTTCATCCTTGGTCTCCTTGTGTTGTGCAGCGTAGTGCTTGGGTTTGTGGCATGGCTTAACCGCCTCCTGTAGATCTTGGATCTTACATAAATTTGGTGGTTGTATCGAGCATTGATAGGTCAATCTTTTGGTGCAACGACAGTCACCTATGCAACATGAAGGTGATGAATTAATCAAATAAAATTAATAATTTAATTAATAGAAGAAAAAGGTGAATTTAACTAAATAATTGGAAATTATTCAATTAAATAGAGGAATTAGGTGAATTTATGAGGGAAATGGTGTTAATAAGTGAGATCAGGATGTGTAATATACTCAAGAAATTTTTAGGGTTCTACAAGTTCATCATTCCCCCCATTTATGGAGTTCAATAGGCTCATATGACTTCTCATCCAAGAAAAGACATAAAGTGGAAACCTTCAAAAGAAGGTTGGATCACGATAAATTTTTATGGGGCTTCACATGGTAATTTTAGAGTAGCAGGAGTTGGGTGCATTATCTGAAATGGGGACAAGAAATGTTTATTGGTGGCATCAAGGAAACTAGGTCAATCAACAAACAACGAAGTGAAATTTCAAGTGGCCCTTTTAGGGCTAGAGATTGGAAAAAATTAAATCTTTATAACATTCACTTAGAAGGGGACTCTCAAAACATTATTAATGCAATTTGAAAAAATTACACCCCAAATTAGAAATTAAATAAATGGCTAGGTGTGAATGATATGTATTTGAATTATTTTAAAGAATTTAAAATTTATCATGTCTACCAGGAAGGTAGCATGATGGAAGATGTTGTTGCAAACATTGTAATCTACATGAGTGCAAACAAAGATATTTTAGATTCAAAAGAGTTGTGGAACATGTTCCATAGGGAAAGTTGTGGGAGAGTGCAAAATCGTATAGAGGCTTAAATGTATAAGGAAAATGCAAATCATTTACCCTTAAGGAAAAATGTGAGAAGTAGTGAAGATCATCCATAAATAATTAATGATTGGGATTTAAAGATGAGGATGGGTGATTCATTTTAACACACAACCATATGTGGTGTTTCGCAAAGTAAGGATGGACACAATAGTATGTCTGAAGGAAAAAAGGAGGCAAATGGATTTTTTGGGGGAGCTTTCAGAAAGGCAAATGATGGTGATCTTCAAGTCCAATTGTGGGGTGGTGATGCATTCTATAAGGTTGATACTAGGAGACTTACTAACGAGGTTTTGCAATACTGATTGAATATGGATGTGGTGTCAATGTTTATGGCATCATTGCTAGATGCAAGTGAGGAAATAATTGTGGTGGATAAAATCATGGAAGCTCTAGTATGGCAACATTGGAGATAGGGAATGAAGGATATCTTTTGGTGAGCCTCGCTTAGAGTCAAGTTCTCATTCCTGGGGGAGGAGTTTGGTTGTACAGATTGCTCAACAATGAAACCATCTTAAGTCCCCTTTGTTATTTGGGGCTTGGGGATGAATGTGTCCCAACACTGCCACCACACTTTATTGGGCATAAATTTTCTAAAACCCCTAGTAGGGGAGAATGTAGACAGTGTGGTGATTTGGTCCTTTACATTGGAGAGTTCATTTGTAGTGGTGGGGGTGGATGATGGTGATGGGAGCTAGGTAGGGGGTTGGGGAATATGTGGTAGTCTCTCAGGCTATGTATATGATATTTTGTTTAATATTCTTCTATTTTTTTGGTGTTAGTGTGAACCCTGATTTTATACCTGCACATGAGCAACAAACAAACATAATATTAAATCAATATGCAAGGTTAAAACAAGGATTCCCCATGAAATTAGATTGAAACATTAATATAGGAAGAAAAATGAAGAGCAATGCAAATGAAAGCAAATAAATCCTATTTTAATGAACAACTATTAATCCCATGGGGGAGTTGGTGCCGATTGGTATATCGAAATCATCCCTTTCCCAACTCCTTTGTAAGCTTTGATGATTTGATCCACTTGATGGTTGAATTCCTGCATAACATAGCTAAGAATTTGATAAAAAGAGATGAGAATGACTATGCTTGAAGATGGATTTGAGTATAATAAGTTTACTCAAATTATGGATAATTGAATGAGAGGAAGAGTCTCTCATTTATAGATTTCCAAAATGGAAGATTGAAGGAAAATAAGCAATGTGGGATCATTCAACATCCAATGGCCAAGTGCCACTTGTCAAGATGTGAATGGTTGAGGAATGAGCACATTTTGGTCAATGCGCCAAAGAGGAGGAGATTTGAAATTTGAATTTGAAAGTTGGAGGGAGAGAAGAGTGGAGTTAATGTCACTTGACTCAATGCACAAGGACATGTAAGAGGAGTGAATGCCTTGTTGGAAGGACCAAGTCCACTTGGACTTTTTGAATTCAAATTGAGGGAATATTCCCTTTCGATGCCATGTGAGGGAAAATAGAGAATTAAATAAATCAAAGTAATTGATTTATTGTGCAAGTTGCATTATCTAGAGGATTTTAGTGAGAGGGATTAACTTAATCAAGGTTTTGATTAATTTAATAGGAGATTTGATGATTTGACAATTTTGACTCAAATAGATGAATTAATTTAAATCAGAATTGAGAGGAAATGATTAATTAAATAAATGATTTGATTTATTTAACTAAGGAGGAATATGTTAGATTAAATCAAATAAGGTTTAATTTATTTAATTTAATAGGAGGATTTTAGAGATTTTAATCAAATAAAATGATTTATTTAATTAAACAGAAATGTAAGGTTAATTAAATTAATTGATTAATTTAATCACTGGAGGAGGGAGACTTAATTAAATGAATAATGATTCATTACATTAAGAGACAAAATATGATGCAATGCTGAGAGTATGATTCCAGAGGAAATGATGTTAGTAATCAGGATCAAGTGTGCCGAACCGAAAATTTACATTTTCCATGTCTACAGTTAATGTCAAATTATGAAATTTGTGAATACAAGAATAGTAGAAAATGTTAAGAAGCTATTTTGAGGAGGGGTTCATTTTGTATGGTAGTTAGCCAACATTTACTAAGTTGGCCATATATGGGCTTATAATGTATCTAATCCTTTTGATGAATCTAATGAATAGGGTGTGGTTGTTTATAGCCACTTTTATTAATAATGTATATAAACTATTTATATATTTATATATTTATATATATGTATATTTTAATAATTATTATTTAACTTTTAAATATATAGATAAATAATAATAAGTTTTTTAAAAATATAACTATTTTTTAAATAATAATATTAACAATAATTATTATTCACATATATAAGTGTATTAAATAAGTCAATAAATTATAATTGAATTTTTAATAGATTTCATTTTAATTTTAACTTTTAAAGATTGGTTTTACTTGTAAGTTTTAATATAAAAGTTAAAATCCAAGCTTTAACAATTCTGATATAGTTTATTTTTATTTTTTAATATTTTATTAGAAGTATAGTTTTAATTTTTTTAATTTAATTTATTTCATAATTTAACTACATTACATTCAATTTTATAGTATTTTTCTATTTGTTTTTTATTAAGGAAAAAATAGGTTATGAAGGGGCCCCGAAACGCTTTAACAACAAAGATTAGAAAGATATATCATGGCAATGTTCAGAACAAAATGAAAAGCTGCCAACAAAGATAAAACAACACCAGCCCATAAATAGCACAACAAAAAACCAGTCGCTAGGCTAGATTGTTGAGGATATCTTCCACCTCCTTCTCCAGATTGTCCATATTAATTGTTGCTTTCTTCATTTCTTGAATATCCACAAGGGTCTTGTCAGCCCTCCTTTTCAGGTTGGCTATGGTTCTTTTGCTCGGCCCCGTACCCTCAAACTAGCTTTATTATTTCTCCTCTTCCACATTGACAACAGTCCTTACCTGATAGGCCTTATCCTGATTCTCAACCATCATGTTCATGGTGCTCGCAGTGGACTTCAAAATCTTATGGCTCATTTCCAGAACCTTCTGAATCGACTCTTTGACATTCTTCATCTTTTCCTCCATGTCAAATAGCTTGCCATCATGATTACTCTTGAATTGCAACAAATCCTCCACAGTTTTCTTAAGGCAATCTATCATATATATTTTTTCATCTTCAGTCCACAAATCCTTGGCCTTATCCTTGTCTTTGTTAGTATTATCCCTTTTTTCATTTTTTTCCAACTTGTTGTTAAAAGCCCTTTGATTCAACTTAATCTCCTTAATCTCAAAGAAAACCCACCTAATCAGCTTGAAGAAATTCATGGACCCATTGCGGGTGATAGCAAGGATATCAGCAAGAAACTCCCATTCAGCCTTAAAGTAGTGATCTTCCTCCTTGAGGTCACTGGGATACCGAGGCTTGTTCTCCCTATTAGTAGGAGGGTAGCTGGAGTACTCAGACGTATGGGTTGGTTGAGACTTTTCTTGATTGGTTTCATAGGAGGGGTCCTCCACAACCTTCCTCTTGCCCTTCCCCTGAGGAGAAGCACTGGATTTTCCTTTTAGCTTCATTTTAGCAACCTCAAAACCAAGGAAAATGATTTTAGCTCTACCAGTAGATGTCATTGCACTAGGTTTAGGGAGTGCACAAAATTTTGACTTACCTTTATTACTTCCCCTCCTCATCGCCTTCGAGGGATGCTCTTCCTCCACCTCCATATCAGTCTCCCATTCATCCCTGTCTATATAGCTAGCACCCAATTCCTCCTTAGTAGAGGCAGAGTGGGGAGAAGGGGTCTGGTGGGTAAGAGTCGGCATAGCTTTGAAATGTTCATAAATAAGAACAAGAAGACCCTCGTGTAGAATGGGGTACCTCACCGGGTTTAAATTATGGTCTTGAAGACTAGCATTCAGCGAAGTAGAGAGATAGAAAGGGAGGGAAACCCTAACCTAGTGTCGAAATTGATTCAGGAGCACAAAGTGATAGTCGAAAACCCTTGTATATCTACCATCCAACATTATATATTCCACGATCACTCTCAAAACCTCCCGCCAGAGCAATTTAATCTTGGTGGAATCATTGCTTCTTTTGGTAGCTCTTTGTAGGTCCTTCTCCTTATCAGTCTTTGGAAAATAATTTACAAATTGGTTAGATAGCTTCCTATCCCTATAGAACTTGAGCCCCTCCATGGACATCCTAGTGACATCAGCGATTAACTGTTCATCAATGGCCAACTTTCTCCCAAAAAGATTTATGTTGTCATTGATCCATTCCTTAGAAAAAAAATTGGTTATCTCCTAATCCCTTCCATGAAGTTTTTCAATGTAGTTCATAATTCCTCCCTTCTCCAACAAATGCAAAACTTTATCATTACTCTTCAGCTCCTTGCACTCCATAGGTTCCACCCTGTAACGATCACCTCCCATGTTGATGATGGTGCAATCCTTCTATGAAGACTCCAGAAGGCCAAAAATTCGGAGCACCAAAATTCCTAGGAAGCATGCGAAGCACAAAATATCAAGGAGGAAATTAATGCTATGGTACTCCAGCCTACGGAGAAAAATAATGAAGCAACAGTTCCAAGACTGCATGAAAAGACACATCTTATCCTTAATCATTATTTGAAAGGGGGAATTGAACCTTCCCATGGATTCGATCATACATTAATAAGGCAGTGACATCAACCTCTAATCCATCATTCCTCTGCCACGTCATCTTACCCTTAGCCTTAACCCCCTTATTAGCAATGTAATCTGCCACCATGTTAATTTCCCTATAGGCATGGGAAATGAAATAATTTTTAAAAGAGCCAATAATCTCCTTGGAGAGGTTGATCCAATTCTCTATAGTCTAAGAGGGATTTTGAAGACCTTTGATACATTGAATAATATTATTTGAGTCCCCTTCCAGACAAACATTTTTGAAATTCAATTGATGGGCTAGATTTAGGGCTTGGAAAGCCCCTATGGCTTCAACAAGGTGGTTGGTCTGGGTGCCCAAGAGGAGCGCCACTGCTGAAATAAAATTTCCATTCTCATCCCTAATCACTCCCCCACACCCAACAGGCCCAGGATTGCCCTTGGCCACCCTATCAAAGTTAATTTTCATCCACCCAGGAAGAGGGAGGTTATAATGGATTCCATCTCTAGGACCCTTAGTAGGTCTTAAAGCATAAGAAATGTCAACCTTGATCAACCATGCCTCAACAACTTTGAGTTCATAATCTTGGCATCTAACCTTCCCTTTAGCCTTCAAGTTACAGTTAATCAGTTTAATGTTCTCTCTCACAGCTCTGATGATTTTATCAAAGACCACATCCCCTGAGAGATTAATTTCTTGAAAGATACGGTTGTTATGTTCTTTCCATATCCCCCATGCAAGGTGTGGAAAACTATATCTCCATAGTAGATTCAGTACCTGATTATTTGAAGGAGCCTTCCACTGACAGTAGAAATCCCAAATTGAGCCAGGAAAAACCTAGCTAAGATTCCACAACTGCAAAATCTTGCACCAAATGTTATAGGAAAAAGGACATAGAAGAAAAATATGTGAAACAGTTTCAGCATCCACACAACAAAGGTAACATTTGTTAGGGAAAGAGAAACCACACTTACAAAGATTATCATTAGTCAGGATTTTGTTCTGGAGAAGGATCCACACAAAAATATTGATTTTGGGTATGAGATTGTGCACCCAGGCCTTCACCCAAACTGGAGGAGGGGAAATATAATTAAAGGAGCCCACCACCAAAGAAACTAAGAATATCCCAGAAGAGGACAAATTCCACACCATTGAGTCCTCCTAGCCCCTCAGTCTCAACACAACAGAGTTAAGGAGAGACTGGAGGGGGGAGAGGTCTTGATAGATTGAAGAGATACAGGCCTACTGATCATTCCTCCAATAATAGTATTTTTCTATTTGTTAATATTGATTCTATTTTTAATTTATTATTAATATTGTTTATAATATATATTTTTTATATTTTTAGGTACATATTTTATTAATATTCCAATTTTAATAAATTAAAATACTAGTTTTACTTTTTATTAACTTAATGATTTTATTTTTTATTATTAATTTTTTAAAATTATTGTTTTTATTAATATTCAGGATTTTGATATATTTTGACTTTGAATTTAGTTTATTAGATATTTAAATTTAAAGAATTTATTTTAATTATTTATATTTTTATTAAATTACAAATAATAAATAAAATTTATTTTATAATTATTTGTCTTGTTAAAAATTTAATTATTGTAGAATAATCATATTTTAAATTTAAATTTAAATTTGTCTAATAACATAAATTTCAAACTTGAAATCTAAGTTAAAAGTTAAAGAGAGGGAGAGAGAGAGACTAATTTGTGATTAGTCATTTTGTGCCAATTATCTAAGGATAACACATGTCCCTAGGGAGTTATACTCAGGATATAGCATGTCGATTGATTAAGGATATGATAATTCACCTTTAATACCTCTTCAGTGTTCCCATTGCACACTTAAGGAGAAAAATAGATAGAGGGAGTAAGAGAAAGAAAGAGAGAAAAGTGAGGAAGAGAGAAGGGAGAAGGAGATATAGATAACATATATAGAGAAAAGAGACAAAAAGTGGAAAGAAATTAAGAGAGGGAGAGGGAGAAAATGAGAGAAAGAAAGAGAAAGAGAAGGAGATAGACAAAGAGAGATAGAGAAAGTTAGAGAGAGAAAAAAAGATATAACTAGAGGGATAGAGAGAGAGGGATAGAGAGAGAGGGAGGGAGATAAAAATGAGATAAGAGATAAACAATGAGAGATAGATAGAGAGGGAGACAAAGAGATATAGAGAGATAAAAAGAGAGGTAGATATACAAAGATAGAGGTAGAGATGCAATGGATTAAATAGGAAAGAGAAAGAGATAGAGATAGTACAAGAAATAGAGAAATAAAGAGAGTGGAAAAGAGAGAAAAGGAGAGACATACATAGATATAAAGTCACATCTAAAGAGAGTGATCTATATATTTATATCTCTCTCTTTCTATCACCCCCTTTATCTTTCTCAAGTTATATCTATCTCTCTATCTCAATCCTTTCTATCCCTATCTCTCCCTCTTTCTATCCCTATCTCTCCCTCTCTCTCTCCCTCTCTCTCTCCCTCTCTCCCTATCACTCCCTCTTTTTATATCTTTCTAATTCACCTCTATCCTCTCTACTTCTCTCCCTCCATAGATCCCTCCTTTATTTATTTATATATCTATCTCCGTCTCTAGCTCCCCTTGAATATCTTACTCATATACACAAACTCCCTATTTCTCCATCCCTATCTATATCTTTGTCTCTATCTTTCCCCTTCTCTATCTCTCTCCCTCTCTCTCGACACCTCTCTCTATTACTTATCTTTGTCACTCTTGTCTCCTCTATGTCTATCTCTATATGTCCCTCTCACAACTTATCTCTCTATCTCTTTATATCCATATATTTCTCTATGTCAATCTCCCCTATCTCTCTACCACTTTACCTAGCCCTCTCCATCTCTCTATATCACCTTCTCTCTCCTCCTCTCTCCCTCTCCCTTACTATATATTGAGCTATCTCTCCCTCTCCCCCCTATTCTTCCATCTCTCCCTCTCTACCTATCTCTCCCTATCTCCCCCTCTTCTCTCCCCCTCTACATATCTCTCTCCCTCTCTCCATGTATTCTCTCTCTCCCTCCTCTACTTCTCTCTCTCCCTTTCTCTCCCCCCCCTATGTTTCTCCCCCTCTCTCCATTTGGTGCAGGAGCACCTACACCTCATTCTCCCTTTTTGATAATTTGATGGAAATAGATGGTGAATAGATTATAATGAGTCTTTTGATAAATTTCCATCTTCAATAAGGTCTAATAAGACCATTGGATAGGTTCTAGGTTGAGTTTCTGAGTTTTGGAGTCAAAATGTGAAATATTGCAATATTGCACTAAATGTAGTCATGTAAGCCTTGAGAAGGAAAAAACCTAAATTTGTGCTTGGATATGCAAGACTGAGGTTTAAATATTGTAATAAGGCTATTTTGAAGCCATTAGAGTTGTTTTATGAGTCATAAGAGTTTAGGATTAAAAGTTGCTTCACAAAATGCAAAGTTGTCATGTTGACACTATGATGTAATCTCATTTTAATGTTGTAAACACCTTAACAATGGTTCCTTTATTCAAAAATTAGTTAAATTACATTGGGGAGGATGGGAAAATGTTTATAAAGCCTCCATGGGGTCGAGGATAAAAGTTTGTTGAAGTTTTGAAGCACCAAAATGAAGAAAACTCTATTTTTTTCTGATTTTACAGCGTTTTTGCTTGTTCTTGTGCGTGGTATAGTCCGGTGATTCATTGTACGGCCTTATAATTTGTATGGATTGAAAGAGGGAAGATTATTATTTCTTTTGGCAGTGATGTGAGTTGATTGCATCAATTATTGAGTAAGTTACATCAATTTTAGTGAAAGTGGGTCTGAAACCTTACAAAACAAGGGTTTGGTCACCAAAATGGATGTAATTCCCATTTCCACTGTGATAAAAATCTGAAAATTGGTGGAATGGTAGATTTAGAGCCCCTATTCATGTTTCAATTTGTTTCAGAAGAAAATATGGAGGTTTGCAAAAGTTATGTGATGCCCTAGGTCTAGTTTTTGCCTTGTACAGTCTAAAATGTGATCATTTGAATACATTATTTGTTGTTTTCTGAGTACTTGAGGAAATAGGATGGATGGAAGGCATGGAATAGGTATTGGGGAACCTGTTGGAGTATTTTAAAGGCATTAGGGGTGTTGGTTTGTGCCTTGAAAAGTTGAAACATTCCTTGTACATGCCTAGTTAAGCCTTGTTTATGGCTTGTAAATCAATCTTTTGATACATTTGTTTTGGGTGTTTGATCCTGTGCTTTTGGGGACTTTTGGAGGATGGTGTTAGGAGTCTAAAACCATGTTTCATTGTTTGGTTAATTCCTTTAATAATTTTTTATTTTGACTATCCTATTGGTGAATGTTGCAAAGTTGCATGGGCTTGTGTAGGAGCAATGGAAGAATGGATGTTTTTGGGTGCAAGGTATGTTTGTTTGGTCATGTTGTGTTGTGTGAAGAGTGTCCAAATAATTCCCAATTCTTGTTGAAATTTATGGTTGTGTGAGTCAAGTTGAGTGGTCAAGTTTCTTGTTGGAAGGAATAGTGAAGTTGATGTGTGCATTGAGAGAAGCTTTTCAAAAAAGGTGTTGCTTCCCCTGCCACTCTGCATCATAGTAGTATCAAAGCATCAGGGAGTAGATTTATTTTCATTTTGCAGGTTGAAGAAGAAGGTGAAGAGGCAAGGTTGACAAGATGCCTCCAAAGAAGAATGATATGGCTAAATAGATGAAGGAGATGAAAGATAGGCATGCAAGAGAACTCAAAGAGTTGGAGGAAAGAATCATAGCTTTGGAGACAAACAAAAGAAGGGAAGTGGAAGAGAGTGAGTCAGGTGAAGAGGAAGATGATGAGTTTGAAGATATGGAAGAAGAGCTTACTCCAGAGGATCAAAGAATTGCAAGGTTGCTGAAGGCAGTGGAGATTGATAAGCCCAAGGTAAAAATTGATGTTCCTAAGTATGGTGGTATTTTAAATGATGAAGAACTACTTGATTGGATTGCTGCATTAGATAACCATTTTGAATGTGATGAGGTTTCTGAGGAACAAAGAGTCAAGATTGCAAAGACGAAGTTGCAGGGCCATGCTTTGGTATGGTGGGATTACTTTCAATCTAAGAGGAGGAAGCAAGGAAAGTCTAAGATCACATCATGGGACAAGATGATATCAAAACTCAAAGGTAAATTCTTACCCAAGGATCATCAAGTTCAATTTTTTAATAGATTGCAAAACTTAAGACAAAGGGAAATGGATATTAAGTCTTATACTGAAGAGTTTTACAAACTAAGTCTAAGATCTGGTCATCATGAGAATGAAGATGAAAAAATTGCAAGATACATGGGTGGTTTAAGGTTAAACATACAAGATGAATTGGTTTTGGCTAACCCTAGAACTATAGAGGAATGTTATCAAATGGAAATCAGGGTGGAGGAGAAAATGAAGAGAAGGCAAGACAAAGTGGCAAGAGGAAGAGACAACACTTCTAGAGGAAGACGATTCAATCCTAATTTCAAGGAAAACAATGAGAGTCAAGGAGATGATAAGAAGAACCAAGAGCAATCTAATTCCAGAGGTGGATGGAGAGGTTCAAGAGGTGGATTTAGTGGAGGAAGAGGCTCCTACTAGTTCTCAGGGAGATGCTACACTTGTAACCAGCCTGAACATCCAACCTTCAAGTGTCCCAAAAAGCAAGGCTCAAGTACTTATGGTGGAGAGAGGAGGAATCAACTAGTGCATGAGGATGAAGAAAGTGTGACTTCACCTATAGTGAACCTTACATCAGAAGTTGGAGAGAGTTTGATGATTAGGAGAGCATTACTCAAGGTACCAATCCCTAAAGAACCCCCACAAAGGAAAGCACTTTTCAGAATCAATTGCAAGGTACAAGGTAAAGTATGTAGGATGGTAGTGGATTCAGGTTCAACTGAAAACATGGTTTCTTATGAAATGGTGAATAAACTGAATTTGAAAAGAATTCCTCATGATTTTCCCTATAGGGTATCTTGGCTAAGTGATAGTCAATCATTGTTAGTGAATGAGCAAGCTATTGTAGATTTTCAAATAGGTGAGTATAAAGATAATGTTATTTGTGACATTCTACCAATGAATTGTTGTCACATACTCCTTGGAAGGACATGGCAGTATGATAGGTGTGCTATGTATGATGGGAGAGCAAAAAAGTATACAATCATGAAAGGCGGCCAAAGGTTTGTTTTAACTCCTTGGGTAGAGGATGAGAAGGGTAAGGCTAAAGTAATCATGTTTGGGAACAAGGAGGCACTAAATGTTATGAGGGAAACCAAAATTTCTGATGTTATGCATAAGTATAGGTCTGATAATGCAAGATCAACATATGTGATTGCAAAAATAGAAGTAAAGTGTGATGTGAAAGGGAGTACACAAGAAGGGGTGATGGTAGGAAGCATTGAATGCCCTGTAGTCAAGAGATGGGTTGATACACAAACAAAGTTTGCAGGTGTAGAGGTATATAAGCCTGATTTGATAGTGGTAAAGCAAGGTAAAGGGGCAATGAATGAAAGACAAGCAAAATGGGGTAGAAAAGACAGATGCAAGCATGAGGATAACAAAGACAAGAAGATAGATCACAAAGTTACTAATCCATATTTTTTTGTAGGTTTAGACCATCATAAACAATCAAATCTTGGACAGGGAAAAGATAAAGGACTATTTGCAGGTCTGAGGATAGAAGAAAAGGTAAATACACATGTGAATACATTCGAAAATGCTAGAAGTGTAGGGAAGTTTGCAGTTCCAATCTACATGAACCATTGGAATGGATTTTTGAACCAGTGGATCATGCATGAAGCATGGAGGAAATGGTATCAACAACAACTCATGAGGCATGAGTTTTTTCTAGGGGGGGTGGATGGCGCAAGAGCACCTACACCTCATCCTCCCTTTTTGATAATTTGATGGAAATAGATGTTGAATAGGTTAGAATGATTTTTTTGAGTGTTTTTCATCTTCAATAAGGTCTAATAAGACCATTGGATAGGTTCTAGGTTGAGTTTTTGAGTTTTGGAGTCAAAATGTGAAATATTGCAATCTTGCACTAAATGTAGTCATGTAAGCCTTGAGAAGGAAAAATCCTAAATTTGTGCTTGGATATGCAAGGTTGAGGTTTAAATGTTTTAATAATTCCATTTTGAAGCCATTAGAGTGGTTTTAGGAGTCATAAGAGTTTAGGATTAAAAGTTGCTTCACAAAATGCAAAGTTGTCATGTTGACACTATGATGTACTCTCATTTTAATGTTGTAAACACCTTAACAACGGTTCCTTTATTCAAAAATTAGTTAAAGGATGTTGGGGAGGATGGTAACATGTTTATAAAGCCTCCATGGGGTCGAGGCAAAAAGGTTGTTGAAGTTTTGAAGCACTAATACGAAGAAACTCTATTTTTTTCTGATTTTACAGCGTTTTTGCCTGTTATTGTGCATGGTACGATCTGTTAATTCATTGTACGGACTTCTAATTTGTGATTATTGAAAGAGGTAAGAGTCTTATTTATTTTTGCGGTGATTTGAGTTAATTTCATCAAGTATTGAGTAAGTTACATCAATTTTAGTGAAAGTGGGTCTGAAACCTTACAAAACAAGGGTTTGGTCACCAAAATGGATGTAATTCCCATTTCCACCATGGGAAAAATCTGAAAAATGGTGGAATGGTATATTTAGGGCCCCTCTTCATGTTGCAATTTGTTTCAGAAGAAAATATGGAGGTTTGCAAAAGTTATGTGATGCCCTAGGTCTGGTTTTTACCTTGTACAGTCTAAAATGTGATTATTTGAATACATTATTTGTTGTTTTCTGAGTACTTGAGGAAATAGGATGGATGGAAAGAATGGAACAGGTATTGTGGAATCTTTTGGAGTCTTTTAAAGGCATTAGGGGTGTTGGGGTGTGCCTTGACAAGTTGAAAGCTTCCTTTTATATGCCTAGTTAAGCCTTGTTTATGGCTTGTAAATCAATGTTTTGATACATTTATTTTGGGTGTTTGATCCTGTGCTTTTGGGAACTTGTGGAGGATGTTGTTAGGAGTCTAAAACCATGTTTCATTGTCTGGTTAATTCCTTTAATTATTATTTATTTGACTGTCCTATTGGTGAATGTTGCAAAGTTGCATGGGCTTGTGTAGGAGCGATGGAAGAATGGATGTTTTTGGGTGGAAGGTATGTTTGTTTGGTCATGTTGTGTTGTGTGAAGAGTTTCCAAATCATTCCCAAGTCTTGTTGAAATTTCTGGTTGTGTGAGTCAAGTTGAGTGGTCAAGTTGCTTGTTGGAAGGAATAGTGAAGTTGATGTGTGCATTGAGAGAAGCTTTTCAAGAAAGGTGTTGCTTCCCCTGCCACTCTGCATCACCATTTGTCTTCATCTCTTCCTCCCTCACTCCCTCTCTATCCCCATATCTATGTCTCTATCTCTACCTTTCTCTCCCTTCTCTTCCCTATATCTATATCTCTCTCTTTCTCTTCTCCTATATCTCTATCTCTCCCTCTCTCTCTTTATCACTCCATATTTCTCTCTAGGTGGGTGCAAAAAGATGGGGGACCAAAAAGGGGTCTTAATGATCACTTTTTTCTAAAATCAAGAAAGATTGAGTTTGGATGACAAATTGAAGATGGTTACACTCAAAATTTTAATATGTAATGAGAAAAGAGTCATAGTGCTTCGGATCTAATTTCTAAACTACTATTTTTTTTTTAAATGGTAGAGATTAATGGGTTCAAAAAGGGGGGCCACAAAATTTAGTCTTTCTTTTTTTTTTTAAACATAACATAGCGTCTGGTGGGGCCCCCCTAAAATGTTAACCATTTTTTGGTATTTCAAAAATTTCTTTGGTGATAAATTAGTTATCACCATGTAGCTTGTCCCTAATTTTTCTACTAATACTTTAATGAATATATGAATTTTTACTAATTTTCAAAGTGGAAACATCCAAAAAAATAGAAATTTGAGCGTGCTCCCCCTTAATTTTTTTGAAAATTGATCAAAAATCAAATTTATCTTTTGAAAATGTGTAGAATGGAGTCTAGTTTCTAAAACTATAATTTATTTGAAAATTTGATGAATGGTTAAAAAATAAAGTGAAAAATACCAAACATTGGTTTTTGACATAATATATATACACTAACAAAAAGCTTAAAGATGAAAACCTTAACATACTCAAAACATGAAAAAAATTACATGTTTAGATAACTAGGAGAGCTTAACATTATCATGGTGTTTTTTTTCTTAGGATTGAAACACATGCAAACCTGATGGGGAGCACACTCAAGATTATGTCAAATTTTTAAAATTTGCAAAAAAAACATCTTTGGATGTTGGAAAGTCACTCCAAGCCTTTGGGTTGGAATCCCAAGGAAAGTTCAAGCCAAAGGCTTGGAAATTTCTAGAGAAAGATAAAAAGTGAGTATGTTATAACATGTTTGCATTATTTTAATACTTTCACAAAATCTGAGCATGTTATCATATGCTCATGGTATGTGAGTGCATTATAATGTGTTCATGTTATATATGATTACACAAAACAAAAATGCATTATAACGCGCTTGCATAATGTTTTTCATTTGAAAATTTTATTTCTCTTTCTCCTTCTTTGTGAATGAAACTATATACATGAAATACACATTTAAGAATATTTTATTATACTTTAAGTTATATTTCATGTATATAGTTTCAGGATGTTTGTGTAATGAAATAACTTGCACAATAAGAATATAATATGAAATATGTTGAAAATACTTAATAATATGTCACTTCGAGGGGGCAACCTCCTAATCCACTTTGAGGGGGATACCTCCAATAGTCTTCAATAAGAACACAATACTCAACATGATGATCAAATAAGACTCACAACCTCCTATATATACCTATTTATGCCTAGGATATCACCAAGGCCGACTTAGATAACCTTATATAAGTCTAAGGTCAATCTAAACAACTAAATAATAATATACTAATGATAATATGACTTAATTAGGAGTTAGGATAGCCAAAAGCCGACTATTCATAACCCAATGTATACCAATATTAAGGGTGTAGCTTGCCCCCCATCTTCAAAGAAGCATTATCCTCAATGCTAATAAAGTGTGGATTCTTTTGAATGAACTCCTCATCCTCCCATGTGGCATCTTCAATTGGTAAATTCTTCCATTGGATGAAATGCTCGGTGAGAGTTCTATTCCTCAACTTCTTCATGTGTATTTGACGAATGCACTCTGGTTCCAAAATGATTCTTCCTTCTTCATCGAGCTCTGGTAGTGCTATTTGAGTTGGAATATTATGCCCAATTACCTTATTCAAATAAGAAACATGAAAAATTGGATGCATCTTTGTTGTTGGTGGCAACTCTAGCTTGTAGGCAACACTACCAATCCTTTGCATGATTTGGTATGGCCCATAATACCTTGGTGACAATTTATTATTCTTTTTTTGTTGCTTCAGTGAGATAATCTTTGTTCCAAACAAAAATTTTAGGCTATCATGATTTGTCTTAACCTTGAAGTGTCTACCCATTAGATAAGGCCTTCATTTTTTAACTGCATGAAGGATTGCTAGCATTTCCTTCTCATAAATAGGTTTTAGTTGACTCTTACCCTTTAATTGGAAACTCTCAAATGCAGTTGGTCGACCTTCTTGTATGAGAACTACTCCTATCCCATTTCCAAAAGCGTCACATTCCACAATGAATTCCTTGGTGAAGTCAGGAGTGGCAAGCACTATAGTTGTAGACATAGCCTCCTTCAATCTCTCAAATGCTACATTAGCAGACTCATTCCAATGAAAATAATCCTTCTTCAATAGAGTGGTGAGGGGTGCTACTATACAACCATAATTCTTCACAAATCTTTTGTAGTACCCTATCAATCCCAAGAAACCCCTTAGTTTCTTAATAGTTTTTGGAATAGGCCATTCCATGATAGCCTTAATTTTGTTAGGGTCCACCTTTACTCCTTCATGTGAAACTATGTGTCCGAAATACTCCACCTCCTTAAGACAAAATTCACACTTGGATGGCTTAGCATAGAGTTGATGATCTTCAAGTATTTGTAGTGCTTTATCTACATGCTACAAATTATCTTCCAAATTCTTGCTATAAATTAATATATCATCAAAGAACACTAATACAAACTTTCTCAAGAACTTCTTAAAACTGGAATTCATCAAAATTTGGAATGTAGATGGTGCATTGGTAAGACCAAATGGCATCACAAAAAAATCATAATGACCCTCCCGAGTCTAAAACGTTGTCTTACAAATATCTTCCTCCTTAATTCGAATTTGGTGATAACGAGATCTAAGATCCAACTTGGTAAAATACATAGCACCATTCAATTCAACTAGAAAATCATCAATAACTGGAATATGTAACTTATCTTTAATGGTGTACATGTTGAGAACTCTATAATCTTGACACATGTGCCAAGTTTCATCTTTCTTACGTACCATCACCACCAGAGAGGAGTAAGCATGTTGGCTATGCCTGATAATTCCTTCCTCTAGCATCTCCTCAACATTTTTTTCTATCTCACTTTTTGTATGTGTGGGTACCTGTAAGGTCTGATGTTTGGTGGTTGGCTCCCTGGAACTAGTTGTATGGCATGATCATGATCCCTCTTAGGACTAAATCCTTTAGACATATCTCCAAGAACAACTAAGTGACGATCAATTACTGTTTGTAAATCTGGATGAGTAGGAGCATTAGATTGAGAGACTTCTAATGAACATAGCCAAGCCAAAAATCCATCCACTCCTTTCTTAAGCAACTTTTGAATTTGATGAGAGCTAACCAACTATGGTGACTTTGCCTTCAACCCACTTAGCTCTACTACCTTTCCTTCTGATTGAAATCTCATGAATAGTTCTTGGAAGTTCATCTCGATTGTTCCCAATGTAGTGAACCATTGTACTCCCAAAACAATATCTGCTACACCCATGGATATCACATACATTGGGGTATCAAGTCGATAATCTCCCATGGATAATTTTATGCTATGAAACTTCCCCGATCAACTAACTGTACCACCATCTGCAATCAAAACCTAAAACTCTGGAGTTGGATATATAAAACAATTTAAACGAGTAGCCTACTTTATGTTGATGAAATTATGAGTACTACCTGAGTCAATCAACACTATTACTTTATGCTTCTTTAATAACCCCACTAGCTTGAGAGTTTGTGGAGCACTAAAAATTGAGAGTGCATGACAAGAAATGATTGGTTGAGAATCATTTGATTCCTCATTTGAATCCTTTTCATCCTCTAATATTGTTTCCTCCTCTTCTTCCTCACTTGTCCCTTCAATATAGAACAATTTCTTTTCACTACATTTATGTCCTCGACTATATTTGCTATCACAATTGAAACACAATGCTTTTTATCTTTTCTCCTCAATTTGTTGTGGATTCAACCTCTTAACTTGAGGAAGAGAAGGTCTTGAATATCCTTTCTCTCTTGTCACATTAGCCCCTTGCTTCTTAGGAATCAAATACTTCTCCTCTACCCTACGTGCTAAGGTAAATGACTCATTTATAGAGCTAGGACTAAACATGCATACCTCATGTTGAACCCAAGAATAAATCATTCAAGTTATCCTTTGTAATTGTATCCACTCTTAAGGATAGATTTTGGAATTGATGAATGTAATCCTTAACTAATCATGTTTGTTGAAGTTTAGCAAGCTGGTTGAAGAAGTTGTTTGTCACACTATTGCTATATTGTGCTTGGAGTTCCTCCATAAAACTTAACCATGAGATGGTGAGACCCCTTTTCCTTTGATGAGTACAAATACAATGATACCAAATGAATTGTTCTAATTCTAGATATAGAGAATCCATCGTGACCTTTTGTCCATTTATGATTTGATGTACTTCAAAAAAAATCTCCATTTGGTTTATCCATGTTAGAGGATCCTTGCCATAAAACTTGCACATATCCACCTTTGGAAACAAATTCCTAGATCCCATAGGAGTATTAAAATTTGTGTCAATATTAGCTAACCTGGAAGTTTCACCTTGGTTGCTTGAAAAATCCTTTCTTGGTTCATTCATATAGGCACTTAACATGCTTCGTATATTTGATATATCTCCTCTTAGATCACACACATCCATCTTTATTGAGGAAATTTCTTCCTTGACCTTAATTATTTCCTCATTAGGATGAATATCATCTATTGTTACCCCACGCTTATCAGGAGTCTTCCCCGGTGTGACAACATTCTTTTTGCTCCTTGTTGTAGGCCCCATCATGATGGGAACGAATAATTTTGAAATAAATCACACAAATGAGGTTAAAATTCTCTAATATTTTTACTGTAAAGTACTAGGGCCAAAATAACTCTCACCTAGAAAAATCTCCAAGAAATGAGTAGATTTGAAGCCTTGAGAGTGATATTTGTGAAAACCCTAATTTTTTAATAACTCGCTTATTTCTTATCCAATTTCTTCAATTCTTTTACTACAGGCTCCTTTAGGATGTCTCCAAAATCCAACTAACAATCAGGCTCCAATTCAAGAGTATTTGAGAGATATTCATATTATAAATAAATTATGTAGAAAACCTAATTCTATAATAATTCACTCAATTTTGCTCCAATTCCTCTAAAATATACATTGTAGCTTCTTTAATATGTTATTAAAAATCCCTTTAAAAATCAAAAAAAAAAATTCTCTAAAATATGAAAGATATGCTCTTCCCAAAATCGCCTTCAATATTGAGAAAAAAACCTTGCCTCTATGGTGCCAAGATCATGCTCTGATGCCACTTGTAATGAAATAACTTGCACAATAAGAATATAATATGAAATATGCTGAAAACACTTGATAATAATATGCCACTTCGAGGGGGAAACCTCTTAATCCACTTTGAGGGGGATACCTCCAATAGTCTTCAATAAGAACACAATACTCAACATGATGATCAAATAAGACTCACAACCTCCTATATATACCTATTTATGCCTAGGATATCACCTAGGCCGACTTAGATAGCCTTATATAAGTCTAAGGCCGACCTAAAAAACTAAATAACAATATACTAATGATAATATGACTTAATTAGGATTTAAGATAGCCACAAGCCGACTATTTGTAACCCGATGTATACCAATATTAAGGGCATAGCAATTTGAGAGTGGTTTCAGATTTCTAGGAGTTAAAATGAAAATTCTAGTTTTCAAAAGATCTTATAATTTTTTAGACTTACTTAAATTCCAGTAATCAACATGTCAAATTTAAGTAATCAAGAGGATAAATTTTAGTAATTAGCAAGTTGTATCATATTTATCTCTCTATCCCACTCATTATTTATCCCTTACACTCTAAACCTCTCTCTCTCACTATCTCCATACCTTTATCTGATTAGATCTCTCCCTTAATCTCAAAAAATATCTCTCTACTTTTCCATCCTTCTCTCTCTTTCTCTCTCCCTCCCTCCCTCCTTACATTTCTACTTCTCTCTATCTCCCTTTTCCTTCCTTCCATCTCTCTCTCTCTCTCTCTCTCTCTCTCTCTCTCTCTCCTCAATCTCTTTCTCTACCTACCTCTCCACTAATCTCTCTCTACACTTCTCTATCTCACCTTTATCTCCCTCCATACAGACTTCCCTCTCTACTCTCCTCTCCCTCCCTCCCTCCTCCCCCCTCTCTCTCTCCCTTTCTCCCTCCCCCTCTTTCTTTCTCTCTCACTCTCTCCTCTCTATCTCACCATTATCTCTCTATAATTCTCTCCATCTCAATTCTATCTCTCTATCTCTCTCTTTGTTTATCTTTATCTCACCTCTCTCTCCCTCCCTCCCTCTCTACCTTTCCCTCCCTTTCTCCTTCCCTCTCTAGTTCTCTCTATCTCCCCTATCCATCTCTCTACCTACCTCTCCCTCCATCACTCCCTACCACTCTCTCTACCTCTCTCTCTATTGCTCTATCTCTCTCTCTCTCTCACCTATATCTCCCTCCCTACCTCTCCCTCCATCCTTCCCTATCCACTTCTCTCTATATTTTTTCTCCCCCCCTCTATCTCTACCTCTCCTTCCCTATAGGCCATCTTTCTATCTCTCCTCTCCATCTCTCTACCTACCTATCCCTCCCCCTCTCTCTACCTCTCATTCCCTCTCTACTTATATTTATCTCCCCTCTCCCTCTCTCTACCTACCTCTCCCTTCATCACTCCTTACCTCTCTATCTCACCCGTGTCTCCCTCCCTACCTCCTTCCCTCTCTACTATCTATCTCTCCTCTCCCTCCATCTACCTACCTCTCCCTCCTTCCCTCCCTCCCCCAATCTCTTTCTTTTTTGCATCCCCCCTCTCTCTCACTCTCTCCTCTCTATCTCACCCCCTTCTCTCTCTCCCTCCCTCTCTATACTTCTCTCTATCTCACCTATCCATTTTTACCTCTTTGTTCCTCCCATCTCTCTCCCACCCTCCTTCCCTCTCTCTCTATCTTTATCTCTCTACTTCACTCTATTTCACCTATCAATCTCTACCTCTCCCTCCCCCCTCTCTCTCTCCCTCACTACCTCTCCATCCCTACATCCTTCCCTCTATACTCTCCTCTCCCTCCCTCTACCTACCTATCCCTCCCTCCTCCCCCATCTCTCTCTCTATATATATCTCCCTTCCTCCCTCCTTCACCCTCTTTCTCTCTCACTCACTCTCTATCTCAATTTCTCTCTCTCTCTCTCTCTACTTCTCTCTATATCACCTATCCATTTTTACCTCTCTATCCCTCCCATCTATCTCTCCCACCCTCTATCCTCCCCTCTCTCTATATTTCTATCTCTACTTCACTCTATTGCACCTATCACTTTCTACCTCTACATCCCTCCCTCCTCCATCTCTCTCTTTCTCATTATCTCGTTTGCTCTCTACTTCTCTCTATCTCACCACTTTCTTTCTCTCTCTATATCATTTCTCATCCCTCCCTCTCTCCCTCTCTTATTCTCTCTAACTCACTTCTCTCTCCCTCTCTTTGTTTGTTTCTCTCTATCTCACCTCTCTCTCCCTACCTATCTCTCCCTTTGTCTCTCCTTCCCTCTCTAATTCTCGCTATCTCTCCTCTCCCTCTCTCTACCTACCTCTTCTCTTTCCCTCTCTAATTATCTTTGTCTCCCCTCTCCCTCTCTCTACCTATCTCTCTCTAGTTTTATCTCTTTATCTCACACACACACCTCTATCTCCCTCCCTACCTCTCCCTCTTGTTGAAAACATGTTTTCATTGATGCCAAATGGTCAATATATTGGTGAGAATTAAATGTAATTACTTCTATCATGTCATGAATTTGAAATTAGGAAGTATTGTGATAAGTGGTGTGATCAGTTGCAAAATCTTAATGATATCATTATTTAGAAGAAGGTTGCTTATAGTATGCTTGTAATATCATTATAGTTTTTGGACATATTATAGAAGTATTTTTGGTAGAATTATGCATTTTTCTACTCATGTACTATATTATATTGTCATAGTGTTTTTCTTTGCATTCTACCATAGTTTAATGCTATGGATTGTGATTTGAATCTAAAGTAAGGTTATTCATGATGTATTAGATTCTAGAGTTTTAGAGGTTAAGCTTCAACAGACAAAAAATCAGAAGTAACAGAGTGTTGTCTATGTTGGATGGTTGACTATGAATAACTCCTGAGGGTGCACTAGAGAATGGAATCATGCGCTACCTAGAGGATGTGTTTGAAGATAAAATAGGACCAATTTAAGATAACTAAAGGAATCACATAACATCATCCAACACTCATGGTAACACAATAGATTTAGGACCGAGCCGACTACACATTTCATATCATTTTGTTTTAAGGATTATCCTTGGCCAACATGGCTAATTTTGGATGGTGTTAAGAGGTTCTAGGGTGACATGAGATATTGTTGGAATGTATATATTTATGTCTAGGATTCATTCTAAGATTTAGTTGTAGGAATGCTATGTAATTAAGGCTTCAATGCAATGATCAGAACTTGATGTAATCTGAGTTGCATTCCAATCATTGTGTGGCATTATTATAAGATCATATGTTGTGTGGGAGAGTGTTTGAAGGCCGATCAAATCAAGTGTAATTTGTGTTATCAGTCTTGAAATTCTATAAATCATATCTTTATAATTTGGAAGGACTGGTGTCTTACCTATTGAGTTGGTGCTCACATCTTTTTGTTTGGGATTGGTGTCTCTAGTAGGTCCCAAAAATACAATAGGGATTGGTGTCTCTGATAGGTTGTGTTGAGAAATGGTGCCTCAAATTTATTGATGTTTATTCCTCTACATTGTCGAACAAACAGTTGAGTATTGCCAAGATAGTCGCTAGTCTGATCAAAATCCTGATGGAGGGTGTTGCATTGGCGGTAGGGAGAACCCTTATCGGTGAGAATTTGCTTTATCAATGGGACATTGGAATATGTCTCTTCGACATGGAAATGAGGACTATTATCAGTGAGATAGGGTGATGTTGAAGGGATTTCATTAGTACTCTCCTCGACACTCTGATGAGTCTCTTATCGAAGTGACTTAGCATTGTCGCTGGGACATTGGATCATGTCTCTTTGACATGCCAATTGAAGGTGGAGACTCTTTTCGGTGGGACTTTGTGACTTCGGCGGGACTCTAAATCCAATCTCCTCGATGTGTTGATGGAGTGGAACCTTAAAGCATTTTTAAGGTGGGACCATTTTGCGTGGTTAGTGACATCAGTTGTACGGTAGTGACATGGATGTCACATAGACGATGAAGTCCTCTTGGTGAAATAGTATAAGCTTCATTGGTGTGACATCCTTATATCGATGGGAAAATTTGTATTCTCTCATCGATATGGTGATACATGTATTTAGTGATCAACGTGGATGTCGATATGACATTGAATGTTTAGAGAGATATGGTCTCATGTCTCTTCGATACTCTAATGGTTGAAGACTTTGTAGGTCCTGTTGGCATATGTTGAACACATGGTGGTGTTACCTTCATTGAAGTGACAACCTTGTTTTGGTGGGAGATGTTGTGATGTCTCATCGAAACACCGATAAACTGCTCGCATCACATCGTTGTTGTGAAGTGAATGGAGCAATTATTTTTTAGAGTAACAAAGGGGAGTCAAAGAGGCATGGCTTGAAGTCTCTTTGATATCCTGATATGACTTTGATAGTGGGAAGTTGGTGATGGTTAAGCTACTTGTGGTTGTTCATTTGTTATTATGATTTCCTGGAATGATTAAGAGTAGAATGTGAATGCCATTGGGTGGTTGTTGGGAGAGAGAGTTGCTCAATCAGAGTCAAAGATATGAGATGGTTTCTGGGAAAGGTTATGCTACTGAATTATCTTCAGATGGAACAAGATGTAAACTCTATAAAGGATTAGAGCCTGAATTATATTATATTGTTGAATAATACAATGGGATATGGGCTTTTGGAGTGTGGGGTTTTTTACCCATAATGGTTTTCCCCATGTAAATTTGTGTGTTCATGTCTTTTGTTCCATATTTCATGTTTAATGGTTTTTCTTGATTGAACATGTTTTGTGCACATTATTGGAGCTAGTTAAATTTCTTAAGATTTTCTCATAAGGATTAATGTGGGAAATGAACTATGTTTGATTTCGCTTAGTGGCATAGTAGTATGTGTTTTTGAGGCAGTCTAATGAATTAAAAGTTATCAAAGGCACCTACTATTCTTGGATGCTCTTTCTGAGATGATTTAAATTTACCAATAGGTTGGTGCCTATTTCATCATTGTAAGTGATTCAATTTTTTTGTGAGGCTAGATTTGGACAGTAGCTCCAAGCAACACTTTTCACTGTGGTTTTTCACATTTTGGGTTTCCACATATATCTGGTGTTCTATGTGTAATTTTGTGCATTTTTCTTAATTATTAAGGAAATCAATGCTTAATTCTTTGATATTTTGGAGTGTATGTTTGGAGAATTTAATGTTAAATTAAAGAGTTTTGTCATATACTAATTTACCCCCCTCTCAGTATATTGTATGCCTTTCAATTGGTATTAGAGCCAAGTTCTTAGGAAGAAACTTAACATCTTGGGGTAGATCTGAGATGGAAAACTCAATAGCTTAGGAAGGTTTGTCTTCAAATAAGGCACCACTTTTTGATGGATCTAATTATTATTTTTGGAGTTGTAAGAATGGACACATATTTGATGGCCCTAGGATTTCAAGTTTGGCAATCAGTTGTGGATAGATATGAAATCCTTGATAGTCCCCCAAGAGATCATAATAGAAAGAAGGCTTGTGAGAATAATGCCAAGTAAAAAAAATATATTTTATGTGGTTTATCTAGCTCTGATTTTGTGAAGATTATGCATTGCAAGATAATGAAGGAAGTATGGGTTAAGTTACACAACATTTATGAAGAAGATAACAAGGTCAAACAAGAAAATATTTACACCTAACAAGGTCAATTTGAAAGTTTGAAAATGAACGAAGAGGAAAACATTGCTACATTCTTGCTTTGGGTTGATGAGGTTGTGAACTCTATCAGAGGTCTTGGTGAAGAGATGAAAGAAGGTATGATTGTGAAATAGGTACTTAGATCCGTTCCCCAAAAGTTTGAAGAAAAAGTTTCTATATTTTAAGAAACTAAAGATTTGAATACTCTAACTATGGATGAGTTACATGGAATTTTGACTGCCTATGAGATGAGGATCGATAATGACAAATATATAAGGAAAAAAGAAACATTCAAAGTGTCCAAGAAGCAAGATGTTCCAGATTTAGAAGATGGGTCAAATACATAGGAATCAAACTTTGTTATAAATTTATAGAGGGGTTCCAAAAAGTATAATGGTAAGCTTCCTTTTAAATTTTTCAATTGTGGTGAAGTAGAACATTTATGGCTAAGTTTCCATACAAAGATTCTAACAATGATGGAAAGAAGTCATTTTCAAAAGGGAAAAAGTTTTCTCATCAATGAGGAAAGCTATTCATTTGATGATGATGACAAAGATGCTTTTGGGAATGAAGGAGAAAAGGCTTTATTCATGGTTGTTGAAACTTCTTTAAAGGTGATGAAAAAATGAAATCTAGAATCGAGGATGATGATGAAGTAGATCTTGTGGAAGAATTTATTTGTGTTGGAAAATAAATTAAAGACTAAAGTAAAGGATTGTTGAAGAAGTGAAAGTTAAAGATAAAAGTATCTCAAAATCTTGAGAGAGAAAAGAATATGGTCATTGACTTGAAAATTCAAATGGAAGAAGCAAAGAGAATCGAATAAGTTATGACAAAAAGGCCGTTGATAAGAGATAAGGATTTTGGAAAACTTGAGGCAAAGATTGTGTCATTAAGGAAAGATCTAAAAAAATAAAATCATCAACTAAAGCTAAATTTTGGGAAGAGAATTGAGATCTTGGATTAGATATTAGAAAGTTAGAGATCATCGCATATCAAAACCACCATTGGTTTTACTAATACATAGAAGAATAAGGTGACTGAGCAGCCCATGAAGTTAGTTGGTGAGAGTCTACAAGAGAATAGATTTGGAAGTTCAAAATCTAAATAGGTTATGGCAACTAAAGAAATAAATTTGGTGGATGATGGTTTTACTCAAGTGAACAGATAGAATAAAATATTTGAAAGACAAGCTTCAAGAGGACAAGGATACAATACTAGGTTCAATCATTCTTTTTTTGGATACTATTTTAATTGCAATTATTTTGGTCATAAGACTACGAATTGTAGAAATATTCCAACAAGAAGAAATAATTTTGTTAGCATAAATGTATTTGCACCATTGTTTGATTTCAATATTATTTTTTCACAAGTGCAATTTTTTTGAGAATATTACTAGAAACTATAGAAGTAGTTTTGTAATTCCTCCAATGTCATATACAAAAGGAAGTAACTCAATTTATCAAAGTAGTGAAACATAAAAGGTTTGGAACAAGAAACCAAAAGAACAAAGATCAAAGAAATCCATGGTGGCTCAAACCACACTACAAACTCAAAAGGAGAAGAATCTATGGATCATTGAAAGTGAATGTTCAAGTCACATAATTGAAGATTAGAGTAGGTTCATGCACTTCAAGAAGTTTGATGGAGGGTATGTAACTCTTGGTAAAAAATCAGTTGTTGAGATTACAAGTAAGGGAATTTTGAGTCTTGATGGAGGAAAGATGAAAACTCATGATGTCATGTATGTAGAAGGATTGAAGCACAATATTCTAAGTGCAATTCAAATGTGTGATAAATGATATAAGTTGTCATTCAATGTTAAAGGTTGTGAGATTAAAAAGGTCGGTATCAATGAGTTAGTTGTGGAAGGAAGCAGGATTTACACTGATGTGTATCATCTCAATGAGGTCAATGGGAATTTTTTTTTACCATACAAAGAGAAGATATTTGTCTCTAGAATAGAAGATTGTGAAACATAAATTTTGATGATCTTGTGAGGATTAGTTCAAAAGGAATGGTAAGAGACATGCCAAATATCAAAAATCCTCCATCTACTAGTTGCAAAACTTCTCATGAGGGAAAAAAGATAAAGACCAGATTTCCTACTAAGGAATATTTTACAACAAATCCATTGGATTTGATTCATACATATCTATGCAAACCAATGAGGACAAAGAGAATTCAATGTGACAGGTATTTTATGATGCTTATCAATGATTATTCTAGAACGACTTAGATTACTTTTCTAAAAGAAAAAAGAAAATATTTTGAGAAGTTTAAAGAATTTGAGGCAATGGTTGAAAATAAAATAAGAATCTAACAATCAAGTGCTTGAGATCAGACAAAGATGGAGAATTCATTTTTGATAGGTAAGATGAATTATGTGAGATGCATGGGATCCAAAGACAATTTTCTACTCCTAGAAATCTTATTAAAGTGTTGTTACTAAGAGGAAGAACTAAACTGTATAGGAGATGGCTAGAACAATGTTGAATCAAGAAAAATGATCATATGTGTATTAAAGAGGAGTGGTTTAGACAATGGTTTACATTTTGATAGAGCTCAAATCAAACCAAAGACTACCAAAACACCATATGAACATTTGGAATCAAATGCTACATCAATAGGGATGAAGCAAATTTGGGTAAGTTTGATTCTAGATATGATGAAGGTATTGTTCTTGGATATATTCTATGACAAGTAAGGCATATAGATGTTATAAAAAAAGGTTGAAAAGGATTGTGGAAAGTATAAATGTAAGTATTGATGAGACAATATAGTCTATTAAGACTTTGGATAAAGAAGATAATGAATATTTAATCCGTAGTAGTGATTGGTTCCAAGACCTAAAGACAAAAATATCATTGGTACCAAAGGGGCCTTTAAAAATAAGTTGAATGAAGATGGAAAGATATGCTCAAGTTGAGGGAATTTATCTTGAGGAAAAATTTTCTCTAGTAGCAAGATTAGAGGTAATCAAAATGTTTTTAGCATTATCACCATTCAATAATTTCAAGGTATATCAGATGGATGTCAAATTTGCATTTTAAAATAAAGAGTTTGAAGAGGAAGTCTACATTAAACAACTAAAGGATTTTAGTGTTTAGATAAATAAAATTTTAATGTATAGACTAAAGAAGGCTCTTTATGGACTCAAACAAGCCCCTAGAGAATGGTATTCCAAATTAGATAGATATTTGTAATGATAAGGTTTCAAGAGAGGTAGTGCAGACAACAACCTGCACATAAAAAAGTGATCAATTACTAATTGTTGTTGTTTATGTTGATAACATCATCTTTGGAGGAAGAAGTGATGCTATGTGCAAAGAATTCCACAATGCCATGCAAAAAGATTTTGAAATGTCAATGCTTGGTGAGTTGTCTTTCATTATTAGTTTACAGATCACTCGATCAAACAAAGGCTATTCATTTCTTAGAACTGTTACATTGGTAGTTGTCGTTGCACCAAAAGATCAACCTATTAATGCCTGATACATCCACCAGATTTATACAAGATCCATGGGAGGCGGTTAAGCCATGTTATGAACTCGAGTGTCGCATTGCATTGAGGACACCAAGGGACACACCATCTTGGAACAATCATCCCAACGTAAGAAAGGGGTTCAAACCCATGACCTCAGTTTTGATACCACTTATTATATTGGAGGTTGTCATTGCACCAAAAGATTGACTTGTTAATGCTTGGTACAATCACAAAATTTATACAAGATCCATGGGAGGCGGTTAAGCCATGCCATAGACCCAAGTGTCACATTGCACCAAGGAGACCAAGGGACACACCATCTTGCAACAAGAACAAGTATATAAAAGAGATGTCAAGAAAGTTTAAGATGGAAGAATGTAAACTAGTGAGTACACCTATGGTTATTGGTTGTAAATTGAATAAGGATGATGAATCTACTTTGAAAAATTAAACTTTTTATAGGTCAACGATTGGTAGTCTATTGTATGTAACAACATCCAAACCAGATATAATGTAAGTATTAGGGATGATAGCTAGGTTTCAAGTAGTGCTTAAAGAAACTCATGACAAGGCAATAAAAAGGATATTTAGGTATTTGAATGCTACAATAAATTTTGGTTTGTGGTATCCTAAGAGTGAAAACTTCACATTAATTGCATACACATGCAAATTGGACTGGAAGAATAGATGACCGGTAGAGTACAAATGGTGGAGCTTTCTTTATTGGCGACAATCTTGTAGATCTTGGTTAAGAAAGAAGAAGGATTCAATATATTTATCTAAAATAGAAGCAGAGTACATTGTAGCAATTTCATGTTGCATGAGTAGGTATTATGGATGAAGCTGAACCTTAAGGAGACGAAAATAGAGTTTGATGAGCCCATTTCCATTCTTTGTGACATTACTAGTGCTATAAATATTTCCAAGAATCCGGTGATGCATTCACTTGGACAAAACATATTGCAATTATTATTTTATGAGAGAGAAGGTTACAAACAAAGAAGTGAAGTTGGAGTATACTGAGACTAAAGAGAAAATTAGAGACATGTTAAAAAAAACTCTTCCCAAAGAGACTTTTGAGTATCTTCAGTAGAAGTTGGGAGTGTTTTCTCACTCCTCTTGAATCAACATGAAGTATTGGGTGAGGGGGGGTGTTGACTCCCTACCACAATCAAACTTGATGGTCTTATGAAAAGATATTGTCAAAGGAGAGGAAAGGAAATCGAACTGCCATATCATATTTTATATTATCGTGTTTGAGTTAGGTCTAATTAAGGATCACCTTATTGATTGATCAAAATTATGTTTTTGAGTCACCTATAAATAATTTAAAATACAAGTCAACTTAAAAATTAAAAAATATGCTTATTAAATGACATGCCATTGTAAAGCAAGTCAATTATAAATGATTTACTGGTTTATAATAAATACTTGCAAATTAATATTACAAAAACTCTTAGATTTTAAAAACAAAAAAGAAAGTGTTGGGATATAATTTAAATCTTAATTTTCATATGTTACACATGTATATTAATTTGTTTTAAGAGTTCCTTTCTTTCTTAATAGAACAAAATGAACTCATGAATTAATTTAAAAAATAAAAGTGAGAAAACTAGATTTAGATGATTGTTTAAGTAATTTGAAAAGAAGTGAAAATCTATATCAATTTATAGAAATTGTATTTACCATAAAATCTCCTTATAAATAAGATGAAATATGATTTTAAAAAAAATATAATAAAAAAATCAAATTTGAAAACAATTTATTATACTTTAGGTTTGAACTTTTCCCCTTAAGGGATAAGTTCCTCTAGTTTTTGGTTTTCTTCACCTGGTTGAATTGTTGACCTATCTACACTATAGGTGCTTTCATTTGAAACATTCTAATCTCAAATGGTGCCTTGAACTTCAGCATTTCAGGTAAATTTGATTAAGGCCTTAAGTTATGCAAGTCAGGGAGGAGTCTTAAAGAATTTGTCTCCTACCGGATTTTCCAAAGGGGTGGTCTTTCAGAGAATGGGGTAGGGGTGTCCTCCTTTGCATCGTTTTCTCTGGTAGCTTCATCCTTCTCAACACTTTTCTCAACATCATCATTCTCTTCTGTAGTTTCTTCCACATCTAGAAGAGCATTGTCTTATGCATCTCCTTCATTTGTCTCATGCTCATGTTGAGCACTATCATCCTATACATATTCCTCAACATTCACATCTAGAGTAGACATTTCCTCAGCCATTTCTTCCTTGTTCTCCGGAGTCATTCCCAAATGATGAGCAAGATCTGCAAGTTTTTCTACTGTCTCCTTCTAGAGCCTTTCGAGATCATTTTGATGTCAACTCATAAGGATTTTCACCCTTTATTTTGTTCTAAGTTCTTTACTATATAGTTTGGCCAATGTGGCCGTATTTTCCTTAGAAAGAGGAGTACTTATCTTCTCTAATGTGTAGGCTTTCAATTTGGCCTCTTCTTCTATTTCTTCCTATCTTCTCTCAATCAAAACATTCCATAAATCTACAAGTAATTGCTTCCCTATATTCCACATATCAACTTCATGAACAATAATGTATTTTACAATGGCTTCAACTATGGTGGCCTTAGCCACCTCATCCGCCTTAGTATACAATGTTATTGTTTCTACTAATATTTCATGTTATACAATACCATTAAAAAGTGCATTAATTTTCATAGGACTTTGGGCTCTTACTAGAGGTTTCTTCTTTTGATTCTTCTTCTCATCAAGTGCCCTCTTCTTTCTTGCTTCTACTTTTTTCTCTCTTACCTCCATTCTAAAGCCTTCTTTTTCCTTTTCAACCTTGGCCTTGCTATCTGTTTCAACAGTGCCAAACTTCTTTGTACCTACTTCACCTTTTCTCTTGTAGACCAATTGAAGTCCTTCTTCTTCATCATCTTCATCTTCAACATTAACTCCAACATATTGCTCCCTAGTAGCCTTTGTCTTTACCCTCCTTCCCATAGGTCCAGTTGGTTGTACTACTAGAGTAGCCTTTTCTTTCTCATGCCTTATTTTTTGTTCCACCAGAGAAGTCTTCCCTTTCATCGGAGCACTTTCAGGTACTTTCCTCTTCTCTCCTACAAAAATCTTGATCACTAGAGGAGTGGTATATGTTCTACCAAATCTTCTTGCACTTGTTGATTTTCTTGGTGCACCAAAGATTGCCTTAGCTTGTTCCACTTGTTCTTTTGTGAGGCCTGTATCCTCTACAAACTATGCAATCATCCTTGTTGACCCTTGTTGGCATTGGTAGTGATGTTTGGCATAGATTTCAAACTAATATTTACAAGGTTACTTTGGAGTTCATCATTTTGTTGGACATTATTTGAGAAGTCAAGCACTTTGATTTGATTCTATGCACAAGTGTTTGAAGCATATCATGCTTTGATCATTGTTTACAAAGGGTATAATGATGTATACATTATTGAAATAAAAAAGGCAATAATGATTTGTTTGTCATTGAGGAAGCAATACTAATCGACTAAGGCAGATAATACTTTGCTTATCATGTAAAAAGAAAGACATGATGATGGAAAGACATAATGATAACCCTAATTGTCTTATCATTTCAAATACGCACAAATACAATTCATTATTGAGAGTATTGGTCGTGTTAGGGCATGGAATAGCTTGAGGACTTGGTGGTATGGTGGCTGAAAGTTTATAGGAATGGTTTCCAGATAGAGGATGGTTGATCTTAACTACCCTAGGTGATATTTGATCGCTTCATGAATGCTTGGTTTAGTTTTTTCAATGGGTAACTCATGCTAAAAACTTGGTTTATTTTTGTTGTTGAGGAATGCAAAGTAAAGGGATTCAAATACAATTAAGTGTTTATAAGGTTTTATTTGAAATCTTATTACATATGGTTTTAAAGGTTTCTAATTTTGGGTTTCAATGTCACAATGTTCTAAATGACTTTACATTGTCAACAGGGGTTTCATTGAGGCTTATATGTGTGTTCATTATATAGTTTTAATACCCTATTTGTTAGGGCAATAGGTCAACTTTCAATATGGGTATGTTTGTGTTTAATGCATTGAAATTTAAATGGGCATTATTGAATATGACTCATATTTTAGCAGTTGGTTAAAACTATACAAAGGATGTTCCATGATGATGTTGTTTAATAGTTATGTATTCATGAGAAGGCAGTTGGTAAAAGGTAGTTATACTTGCAGAATTTTTATGAAAGATTTATGTTACTTAAATGCATATAAAACAGTGACATAGTCACTATGTGAAGGTTCGATGGGTATGAGACTTATACTTTGCAAAGAGTCAAATTATTATGTTTATGTTGAAAGAATTGATGAACAATCTATTTTGAAAACATAAGAAAGCACTTTAAGTGTTGGTTCTATGTGGATACATAGAAATACAGGTTCGTGAGTCTCCAATAAAAATGAGACAATCAAGAAATTATTTGTAATGAAACAAAGATTATACTTTGTCCTTTTATTCACAGAATCATATTAATGAAACAAATTTGTATTTGTCAAGGTAGTTGTACATTTTTTAGTGAGGCATACTTGTAACCAATGAGGTTTCTTTGCCAGTGAGGATTTTCCAGTGAGGCTCTATAATCAGTGGGATTTTATTAAACTAGTGAGGCAATTTTTCTTGAGTGGTTTTTTATCCCTTTGATGTTTTTCCACTCATAAATCATTGTGTTATGGTTTCTCATTATTTGTGGTCTACTTGGTCTACATGTTCAAACATTCAGTCTTGTGTATCTTTCAACATTTGAGTTTCTACAGTTTCTTCAAATTTTATGATCTTCTTATGTTCTTTATGTTCAATCAAGCTTGATAGCTTTACATGCATGATGAAACACATGTTAGTTGAATTGTTCTGAAACTTGTATTTTATATGTTCAATTTTGTGTAAGATTAATTTAAAGTCTTTTTAAATTGGTATACTATTGATTCACCCCCCCCCTCTTAGTGGTATTGTACTCCAACAATCTTTTTCTAAAAACTTACAAAGAATTCCACAAGAGCCTCATCTTGTTCCTTTGTATCTCCTAGAACCCTCAAAAAGTCCTTGATTTGATGAGCAACAAGTGTCCCTCTCAACCATACTACACTTTTCATTATGGGGAGTTCTTTCAAGAAATCGAATATTAAACATATGATCAAAGCTCAAAATTTAGAAGGATACCTAGAATCCTTTATCTTCTATACATTCTCCATCAATTTCTATCTCAACAGCTTGCGCAAGTCATAGTTAGCACCTTTCTCAACCGTTTCATAGGCGGTGTTAATGGAAGTTGCTGAAACAAAGTTTTCTCTATTGGTGAAATAGAGTTTGTAGCCTATCATCATAGAAGTGTAATTAGTGGTAGGGTTTCTTATGTGCTTGATAGTCAAGGCTCTTCTATCATATTTAGCTCTAGTTAGCTCTGTGACAACTTCATTTTTTATTGATTTCAGTATTGGAACGAGTCTAGTTGAGAATAACCCTATAACTTCCATAATCACCTCCTTAGTGATCATCTTAGGGTAATCCATCCACATAAACTTATCATGGATGCGGCTCAAAGAAATTATTACATAGACATCATCATGCAAAAAGTTGAGAAACCTTTGCCAAATGTCAAGGTTCTTTGCAACTAGATTCTGATATTCCGGTTTCAATGGGAAGCCATCACTAATGAGTTTTTTTACCCACACATTTATTTTTGAATGATCATATTCTTCCAAATTTTCATGAATGTATATCCTTATTTCCTTTGTGTGCAGGACTCCATAAGGAACCCTCAAGAACACACCTTCTAGATCGACTTTGGTGGACTTTTCAGGATTCTTATTGAATTTGGGTCGTGGTCACTTAGACACATCAATAACCTTTGGTGTAGCCATAGAAAAAGTTCCAAACTACTTTCAAAGTAATTTCTAAAAAAATAGGGCACACAAAGATTGTACATACCTTTTACTTTGCTTTTCAACTAGGGTTTTTCCCACACCCAAAATCATACACTTCAATCACTTCACTTTGCTTATTCACTACTCCGCTCTTCTCAAATGCTCATGGGTGATCCCACAATATTGGTTTACAATTCCAATGAGGAAGGAAAATTGAAAAAAATCTCCTATGATTTTTTTTTTCTTTTTAATGGTTCACACAAACTGCGGTGTTCGAATGGACCCAAAAAGGTTCGAATATACCCTGGATTGAGAAAACCCTATTAAATTATGGGACCCACTTTTTTTCATTTTTTTATGATGAAGACAATGGAAAATTGAATACAAGAGGGGTTTCGCTCGAACCAGGGTTGATTCAAACCCTAGTTCTAGCGAACCTCCAAGGGGGGTTCGCTTGAACCTGGGTTCATTCGAACCCCCGCTTCTCCCCCTCTTGCACCAAATTTATGTATAAATTTTCTCTTTGAAGCTCAAGTTGAGGATGAAAATGGAGGAGAGTTCACAGACCCAACTGGATGATGGTAGTCCTCATAATGAGCTACCCATCAAATATAATTTTAATATGTTTTGGTTTTATTGTGTATTTGTTTCTTTAGTTTGATTAAACATAGGTTTTTCATTGAAAATCAAGCTCTATGTTCTACAGATGTGGAAACATAGCAGATTATCAATATAAAATTTTGAAAAATATGTTCAAGGTAGGTATTGATGTCCTTGATCCAGTAAAAAAAATTGAATTTTGATACATACAATTTTTTTTATGTTGTATATGGTTTGCCTATGTTTGAATTGTAATTGGTTTGACTTCAAAACTTGATTAAGGAAAAAATATTCAATAAATCAACATGAAACCAAATGAACTAGTTATATTTCATAGTTACAAATCTAAATTTAAAAAAAGTAGAATTTTATCCTTCATAGAAAAAAATATGTTGTATACAAAGAACATCACTCCTTAAAAATGGTGTTTACTAATAAAAAATAATTTTCGAAGGAGATGGAAAAAGAAGTGCAATCTGATTCCAAAAATTTTCAAAAAAATATATTTAGAATCTATAGACAAAATGTCACAAATCACTAGTTTGCATCATCTTCAAATTCCTCGCAGTTTAGCCACTATAGGTTCCCGAAAGTGAAGATTTAGTTAGAAAAAAATAGTTTAGTGTCCAGTTTGGCCAAAATTTGTAAATGAGTATTGTGGGATCACCCTCATTGTGAATGAATTTGATCAAGTAAAATCACTTATAACCCTTTCAAATTTGACCTAATTTTCCATAAATGCTTCACCTAATAAAGTTGTCAAACACTAATTGTATGCACATACACCTTCAAATTATTTAAAACCTTCTGATTATGATACTTTCTATTGAAATTTTTGCCAGTAGGTCAAACATATTGACCCACACCACATATCCTCATGTTGAAGCATCAACACCATTTCTTTGGTAGGGGATGAAAGATTTCCATTAAAGCTCCCCCTGAGCCAAAGCTCTCAACATAGTTTCTAAAGGAAACATCTACACCAAATGTTGATACAAACTCATCCTTAACCTCTATCTCTTCCTTCTTTTTCTAAATCTTGCTCATTTCCTTTTTTGTCTCTATCAGATCAATCTTTTTTACTGGATCATTATTCTTTATTGGATTGTCCTTCTTCATGTTTCTACATCTACAAAACTTAGAAATGTGTATAGATCTATTGCAGTCATAGCATATGACATTATTTTGACCAATCTTAGTTCCATTTATTCTAGATCTGTATTAATTATCTTTATGCACAAATCCATTGCATATAATAGTATCCATTGAATTGAACCATTCTACCATTGTTATAGCCATTCATCATTTGCCTTTTTCTTTCATTAGCTCTATGACCAAATATTTTGCATGTAAAACACTGATTGGGAAAAGATGGAACATTCTAATTCATCCTACTTCTACATTCCATAGCCTTATGTCAAAATCTCTTGCAAGAGTAAAAGATACCATTAAATGATGAGTACCTTTGTGCATTTGGTTGTCTGAACGGTGGTATTCTAGCTTCATTCCTTTGATTACAAATATGTTTTTCATTATTCCTCTTGTCTTTAGCTTTCTCTTATTCATTGATCTTCTTTTCAACATTTGGTGTTTGATATGATTTTGAACCTTCACCTTTTTCAAATCCTAATCCTTCTTTATCTTTGGAAACTTTCTGACTTTCAATCATTTAATCAAGAATGATGGAGCTCTTCTTGAATTTGTCTTCACAATTCTTTTCTTTTTCTAGATCTGATCTCAAATTCACCACCTCTTGTTCAAGACTTGTACATTCCTCATATTTTATTTTCACCATTGCATTCAAAAATTCTTCAACTCTTTTCTTTTCTTCTACTTGTACCTTCAAATCGATAATAGTTTCATTTGCTTGCTTCAACTGCTCACTGACTTCCTTATACCTTTCTCTAAACTTCTTGATTTTCTCTCTCAATTTTTTGATTCATCTATCTACTTCTTTGACATTTTAGTTTAGATTTATGTTTTCACCTTTACTTGAACTTTCTAGATCTTCAAGAGCAGCTTTAAGTTGTCCATCTATATCAAGCATGCGATCCTCTTTTGTGAATCCAACACGAATCTCTTTTAGAGGAGTAGGTAGTCTTCTAACAACCATGTGTTCAACCTCCAAGATCTTCCCCAAGTAGTTAAGCTCCTTCTAAGGAACCAAGCTTTGATACCAATTGTTGAACACCCAAAATACTAAGAGGGGGGGTGAATCAATATTAGATTGTAAACCATTTAAACATTTAAACATCCAACTTGCATAGAACATTCAATCGCAGTAATGAAAGAAATTATGCAAACATCCAACTACACCACATTAGACATGGACAATAAGATTTTTATGTGGAAAACCTGAAATGAGAAAAACCACGGTGAGGATTAGCTCACAATATATTATAACCGATTATAGTAATGCTCACTACAAGTGGACTCATTGTCCAAGTAGACTCACTTCCCACTGAGAAATAAAAGAGATAGAAGAGATTACAAAACACAACCAAATTTGAGCTATTACAATTACATCTAGCACATGCATGAAATATATAGTTCTTCTGACTTTCTCGTAATATAGACTCAACACTCTTCATTCACCTTCAGTTGGACATATGACCTTTGGTTGAAGTTTCTTTCAATTGATGGTATTTTTAACATTAAAACATTTTTATGTCTCATTTTTGAAGATGTCATTCTAGTGAAGGACCTTCAATTCAAGGTCACCTTCTAATGAAGGACCTTTAACCAAATATCATTAAAAATACATAATTAAATATCTCTATTTAGAAGACAAATTTTCTCTTATCAGTTTGAGTGGTGTCTAAAGGCTATATGCAATAATGGTCTTGGAGGCCTAACTAGGAGTCTCCTATTCAAAAAGAATAATTATGCATGCCCAGTTCAAATAACTAAATTTAAAGTACTAAATTACTATTATCAAGGTTTTTTTGGCTTACTAGCTATGAAATGAAACATTGAAAGGAAATATTGAAATGCTTAAGCTTACTAACTAAGAAATAGAGTTATCTTGGAGATTCTTTATTTGACCATGTAATTATTTGAAGGAAAAATACTTAAACAATCAAATCTAGAAACTTCAAAATAATATTATAAACTATGATAAGAAATAAAATGTTGGAAAGAAGTTATTTTATGAAACCAAGTGTGGTAATAATCCAAAACTAAGATATCAAGATAAAGGTTTTTATACTTTTTTATTTATTCTCAGAACCTTGGAAGTGGCATTAATAAAATAGTAGAAGACCTAGAACTTGGAATTATTTGGACCATTAACAAACCTATAAGTTACAAAAACACCCAATATCAATATTTTAGGATAAAATTCACACATGCAACAAGATAAATAATACAAAGTTCTAATCTATAATATTATCAACTCATTCTCCTCTCAGGTGAGTGACAACTCCTCTAGAAGAATAAGAGCCTTAAGGATCTCATGAAACTACTTAACTCATATAGGTAACATGAGCTAAATGTTTTATTTTATTGTTGATGTTGAAAAAACTTACATAAATATATTCAAAATTTATAGAAAAAATATCTTGCAAAAAATTTAGACCTCTTTTCTCTATTCATCATCCTTTATATGTAGATTATTCATATTCTTAGAATTATTCTTATAGCCTAAAATAAAGTGCATGCACATGTGTTTTATTCTCCTAGTACTCTAAAACTTTATTACTATATAGTAAATTTTAAATGAAGCAATTTCTATATCAATGCATGCCAAAGAAAATAGAGTTTTAACATTCAAACTTATTGGTTTCAAGATGACTTCTTGATTTTCTAAAGTCGCACCTTAATGGAACTAAAGGTTGAAATAAGCTATCATGGTGTTGGAGAACATATTCTGTTTTAAAAAAATGGACTAGATGCATGTCCTTTGATATTTGATATATGTGATTATGTTCTAGAGTTATAAAGTTTTCCTTTATTGGCTTTATAACATGTTTTCACTAGCTCCAAAATTTCTCTTCACTAGCTCCAAAGTTGTCCTCATTGGCTTTATAGTTTTTTTTAGTGGCTTTGGAGATCCTTAGAGTTGCCTTGTAGAGAAAGAATATCAAAATTTCACTTATTTATCAAAAATTGACAAATTTCAATCTGCCATAGCTATCAGTATTGTTAATAATTAAAATTTCACAATCAACAAAAACTAGACTAATGCACACATTTAATATCTAAATTCAAATAGGTATTAACCTCAAGTAGAAATCTTCAATACACATGAAAGCTTATGGTAACGAAAAGAAAAAATAGCTATGTAGTTATAATCAAATGAGGTAGTTGTAATCTCATCACCCCTAGACCTGTTGTCTTGCAAGTCCCCTTTAGTTTTTCTCCTTAGATGCTATTAAGAGGATGCTTGATCTTTTTCTTCTATTTAATCCTTCCCAAATGACACTATATTCATAAATCTAGTTACTCACATAAAAAATTAATAATCTTTTTCTTCTATTTTTGGTCCATCTTATGCTTTGCATACATTATAGATGTCAAATTTGTTTATGATGCTTTTATGACTAGGCTTGTAGGGTTAGGATGGGTGTACAACTTTTCTCATGATTTTTTGTTTAGTATCACAATCACTTGCAAGGTACATTCAATGAGATGTATAGGGTTCTAGGGCTTGCAAGGCAAGGCCAACCATTACTCTCTAGATGCTTCTTTGATTCCACTATATTTCATCCAGAAGTCATTATCCGATTGGAGAACTAAATAATTATCAACAATATTTTGTTAGAAGTTTAATGAATAAAAAAATTATATCTTCTCATATTTTATAGAAGTCTAGAAAGATAATGAATTTACATTTAATTCTATTTAAAAATTTAAGTGATAAGATAACTAAACAATTTTAATTTTCTTACAAATCTTATCAATAAAAATATATATCTTCTCATATTTAAATAAAATTTTAAAAATTAATATTTATAATAATTCTTTCTATGTAAAAATATGAATAAATTTCTTTAATTTTCTGAAAAACAAACGAATAAACATTTTTTATTTTTCTAAAGCAATTTTCTGTTCACATTTTCTCAATAGAAAAATATATCTTTTATATTTCTATAAAAACAGGAAAACTGACACTTACAATATTTGTTCTCCATAATTTTAAAAAAATAAATTGAATAGTCTATGGCAAATCTGATGAATAGAGAAGTTTAGATCTTCAATTTATGACTTTAATGTCATGTTTACTTTACTTTTCTAAGGCACTTCTCACGTCTCACGGCTGCCTTCGTTCATAAGGCAAGTCTGTAAGTACGCCTCATTTGTTTATCCGTCCAAAAATTTGAATAGTTGGGTAATGTGAAGTCTGTAAGTCCAGTCAATTATTGGAGACAATTTCCACAAGTAATCAGCCGTGACATAAGGAAATGTCTACTCAGTTACAATTATAATTTCCATACAAGACTCATCATATTTGAAAGAAAAGTCTATTCAATACAAGGCTTAAGTCTTATTTCCATGAAAACTATGTGTGAGTCCAGTTGCATCGAAATTGTTGGTAGCCTCACATGTGAAGTTGTGATTGTACAAGGCATCACCAAGTGCTATTCTAAGAATCTTTTAACCTTCATGGTATTTTCCCCAGTGGTGAACAATTTGTGGGTTTCATTGCATCACACTCTAAGTTTTTATCAAACATTTAAAATGGTCAAATTCTTCAACATGCAAGTGTGTGTGATGGGTTGTCATGTGTAAAGTGAATAGGGGAGAGGACCCACTAGTTGAGCATGTTTCAATAGTAGTTGTTTATATAATGTCCAATAGTTGAGATATTAGTTGTTTATATAATGATCAATAGTTGTGACATGACTACTCATAATTAAAAAAACTGTATTTCTTTGATCTAAAAAGCAACCAATCATGTGATGCCACATCAACGCTCAATTACCATAATGAGAATGCATAAGTACTGGTCAACTACATCTTGACAAAAAGCATGCTGATGTGGCATCATATTTGATGATGTGGCCCTGAAACAAAAGCTATAAGTAGGCGACTTGCCAAATAAGCTTCTGTAAAAAATTGGGAGTGATTTGAAATTTCCACGTAGGATAATTAGAAAGGTGAAGTTAAGGTGCTCAACTACTAAGACCTCTCCCCTAGTTAACTGTTTGGTGGGTGTAGCGCTAGCATCATCAACAAACAAAGCCTTTTCATTATATCGCATAGCTCAGAATTTTCGTGTGATTGAAAATAACCTTTGTCTTGAGTTCATGAAGGTACAACTATTCGGCATGAGGAGCCTATTTATTTTGGGCTCGAGTTTCTTCCCCACAATTAAATTTAATGCACACAATGGTGCCTAGGTTTTACATGTCATGATACTGTAATCCAGGTTTTTATCATGAGTTCTTATGGTTGGGACAACTTAAAGCAACAACATCACAAAATGATAACTTCTATCCTATTATGGGCTATATAGGCATAACTGTCCAAGCTTTCCTAAGATTGTGTGGGGCTACCTCTTGGAAGTTTGTTTTTCATTGAGAATATTGTTGAAAGTATGGATATGGTGTTGTTATGGTGTTGTCTCTGATGTCAATCCATTGTATAGATGAAGAATTTTTGGTTTAGAGGAGACCAAGTGGTTTGGATAATTGTCTAAGTCTCAAGTGGAGTTTCAGTGTTACAGTGAAGATCATTTTGTGGTCTACATTTCTCTACTATGTAAAATTTTGTCATGTGGTTTTGAGGTGTTCATTGTGCATGTTGAACATGTTCAAATCCAAATTTTCATGTTTTTTTGTCTTCCATAGTTGAAGATATTATTGATAGTTTCAGCTAAGTTGTGACAGAGTTAGTGGTATAGAGTGTATGTTGGAATGCTCTACATTCCACTATGGGTGAATATTATGATATGTGGATTTGTGGTAGTGTTTATAGATGCCAGAAGTGTGTGCACTCCAAGTTGGAAGTGTTTTGGTGGTTCACGTGTAAAGTTGGTTCATTCAGTTATTACTTTACCAGTTTTGCTATCCAATGCCAAACTAAGTATTTTGGGGTTGTGAAAAGTTGAGTTATGTAAGGAGTGGATTCATGGGATTTAAATTAGGTCATGCCAACCTATTTTAATGTGTCACAAGCTTTTATTCCCTTTGCAAGGGATTTTGTTCGTATTTTGAGTCAATGGGTTATGGTGTTGCACGTTTCATCTAAATAGGCCAACCTAATTGATGTTGCAAGTGTTAGCAAATGTTGTGCATATTAAAATAAGGTCAAATCAATATTGGATGCATGATATATGAATGACATATGATTTTGATGCAAATGTGACATGGAGTATAATATTGCAGAGTGCAAAGAGGTTGATAAGTGGTGAAGTATGAAGTATGTAAAGTCAATTTTTTTGAGTCTAATTGGAACTATCTTCAACATGTTATAGATGCATTTTAATCAGTTCAATCTCTAGTAGTAAACCACTGTCTTTTCTATTATGGCAATAAGATATTTCTTCTATTCTCTAGATAGTGAGTCCATGTAGTAGTGAGCCATTCTATAATATTTTATAATTGGTTACAATATATTGTGAGCTAATCCTCACCGTGGTTTTTCCCTTTTTGGGGTTTCCATGTAAAATAGTGTTCTTTTGTTTATTGATGTGATGCATTATTTTAATGTTTTCTTCCATTACTACAAATTGAATGAGATGTTGTGAAATGAATTTTAAGTTAATGAATTTCAAGGAATACATATTTACCCTCCTCTCAATATTTTGGGTGTTCAAAAATTGGTATTAGAGCTTGGTTCCTTCAATTGGCTTGACAGTTGTGGTAGATCTTGGAGATTGAACACATGACAGCTAGGAAGTATCCTATCCCTCCTGAAAAAATTCCTATGGTAGGATTTACTAAAGAATATTGTATAGTTGACATGAAATGAGAACTGAAATAAGCCCTTGATGATCTAGATAAAACAAAATGTGAGAATGCATATCTGAAAGAAAGTATTAAGGAAGCATATAAGTGCATCAAGAAGTTGAGGGAGAAGAACAAGAAGTTTAAAGAAAGATACTGTAGGCAAGAGACACTACGGGGATCACTTGGTGTTGTCATTGATGGCAACCACAATAATCTATAAGGTCTGTACTCCATCATTTTCTCCTACCGGAAAGAAGAATCAGAAGTATCAAGCAAGAACAACGTATCCGGTAACACAATGTTCTTCGATCTGTAAGATCATCTCCGACTATTATTTTTCTTTGAGCATCCCAAGGAACATTTGTTGAAATATTATCCTTATTTATTCTAAATCGCAATGGCTCGTACCAGATCATGTGAAAGTTAAAAGATACAATTGTTGTGTTCTTAGTTTTTCTTGTATTGAGGCCGACCTCTTGAATGTACTAAGTCACAGATGTATGGGAATGAAGTAATTAAGTATATCTATGTTTGTATGTCATTGTTTGGGTCCTAGCCAAGTAATGGCCGACCTTTGTGGGTACGCATTGTATATTTCTCATAATGTGAGCCGATAGTGTGTAAATAAATCCTATATTGCGGATATATATACTTGGTCCTCTGTATCATTTTTCATGGTGTAAGAGTTGTATTGTTTTCCGAACAACGAGTTAGAGCAGAGAAGAGGTGTGATAATGTGTAGTTTCACTTGCACATAGATGATTTGTGTTGTGTGCATGAGCAGAGCATAGTAGAATTGTAGATTCAGTCTCTAGAAGAACAAATCCATCGTTGTGCTTAATTTGGAACTTTAATCAGGCATTCTAGATGCTAACCTTTCAATTCAAATCTTCAAATGGTTATAATCTAAACTCTTGGGCAGCAAGCCCTTTGTTTCTTGAGCAGTGAACTCTAGGCAGTGCACCTAAATGCAAGTGCATTCTCTTGTAATCTTCACTTTTGAGTATACTTAGAATCATACTTGTGGATTGGCCATCCATCGTGGTTTTTCCCCTAACGGGGTTTCCACGTAAAAATATTGGTGTTATGGTTTTTTGTTTCCTTTCTTTTTTATGCATTGTGAATGAATGTTATTGATGCTTTAAAGTTAAAGATTTCTAAAGCTAATTTTTGCACAACACTGATTCACCCCCACTCTCAATGTGGCTTGTTTCCAACAATTGGTATCAGAGCTAGTTCCTCTAAAGAAGAAGAAGTCTAACAACTTGGGGAGATCTTGGAAAATATGTCAATGGATTCAAACAATCTTGAACAATAAGTTATGGTGGCCCTAGATGATCTTGATCAGTCAAAAACTGAAGTCTAGAAACTACAAGCAAATCTCTAAGATGCAGAAAAAATCATTTAGCCCTTGAAATAAAAAATCAATAAGTCAAAAGAGAAGAGAAAGGAAATCTATGATCAATCTAGTAAAACCCTGAAAGATAAGACCGGGGAGTGTGAAAAGCTTACTCAAGAGAATATAGTTCTCAAGCTTGAAATGGAATTCATCATGATGAAGATGACAAAATAAATTGAAGATAGAAAGAAGAATGAAGAAATTCTGGCTCAATCCTTGAAAGAAAGATCTGAGGTATGTAGTCGATTGAATGATGAATTGGAAGTATCCAAAAATAATGAAGAAGCACTTGAAAAATAGTTGGATGATGTAAAAAATGAACTTGTTGATGCAAATGAGTACAAGGAAAAGTTCAAATCCAGTTCAACCATGCTCAATGAACTAATTGATAATTAGAGGACTCATGGTGACAAGAGAGGTCTTGGATTTGAAGAAGGAGAAATCTCAAAAATAGGACAAAAGGATTCTAGACAAAGGCAATTCAGGAAAAGAAACGAGATGAACAAACTTGGAAGGCATCCAGTAAGACAACCTAATGCTCATAAATTTAGTGGATAATGTTTCAAATGCAATAAGTTTGGACATATGGCTTCTCAGTGTAGAAGTAGGATGAATCAAAGTGTTCCACATTTTTCAGGTCAGTTTTTCAATTGTCATAAGATAGGTCGTAAGTCAAATGAATGTAGAAGCACGATAAATCAATTTCATAAAATTTTAGATGTTACACATGCAATAGATTTGGTCATATTGCTAACCAGTGCAGATCAAGAGGAAATCAATGGAACAACTTTTCTGGAAAAATAAATGTTGTATGCTACTACTGCAACAAATTTGGTCATATAGCAACATATTGCTGGAACAGAAAAGGTCCGGTAAATCAAAAGAAAAATGTGCAGAAAGACATCAAAGGAAAAGGGAAAATCATTGCAGATATACTGAGGCAACAAATGCAGAAGAGATGGGTAAAGAAAGAACCTTCTACTGAAGAGAATGTGCTAGCATCAGAACCTGCTTCTGGTAATTCCTTCGGGAATTAGTCTCAGGCCTATGGCCTAGGGGGAGTTGTCAAAGAAAATCAGATGAACCCCTAATTGGAAAGTGACAGAGGATGTGGATGTGTTTAGTAGATGCATAATCAACCAACAAATATTATTGAACTCATAAGAGGAATCAGTATGTCGAAATGGAGGTTCACAGATGCTCTGTTTGCCACTGTGTACAAATATAGTATAACCAGATGTATTAGGGTTACAACATTTATTGTGACTAAAGTGTTAGGTGTGAAAAGGATAAATAGTCATTTCTCACCTTGCATTTTGAAGAAAATAAGTTTGGAGAGCTCACAAGCGATCTTTGGCTATTTAAGGTGAAATTCAAGTGTCGGAAGAGATTCAACATTGCAATTGTGATTTGGCGAAAAAGGTATTTTATAGAAACTCTGCAAATTTGTAATTTTGGGAAAATGAGTACTCCTTTGGTAGTAGAAGTCAAGGATCATCCTTGACCGAAATTTAAATGGCATCCCTATAAATCTCTTGAGACTGATCCTTTAGGAGCCTTTTCATCGGTCTCACATGGAGTTTTGCATATAGAATATATTAGGGTTTATATTCATGCGAATATTAAAGAACTGGGTAGCTCCCAACTTTTGCATCTATATAGACACCACATTGTTGATGAAGAATTCCATGTAAAGCCAGAGCATAAGATTTTAGAAACAAAAAAAATTGTATAGATGGCTAAATTTCCTGTGTTTATGGAATTGGAATGGGTCCAATATGTTCTAAGTCAAGTACACGATGAATTCAAGTGGCTTACTATTCCATTCAAAATCACTAAGGAAGCCATCAGTGTCGTAACTGGTTTGAATTATTTATGTGGGTTGCCCATTCTCAAATCTGTGAAAAATCAAACTATCACAGATGCAATAGGATCAACTTACAATAGAAGGGCAATGACCATAGACAAAATAATTGATATAGATATAAAATTTGCATCCATGGTCATTGGTTACAAAATCTACCATTCTAGCTGAGAAAATTCCATATTCCACACAACAATTTATACAGCCTACCAGATGGTTAAAGAAAATGCCGACTACAATCTATGTGAGTTGTTAGGATTCGACTAATGGAAAATCTAGCCAAAATAAAGAAGGATAAGAAAAACTCATTCAAATATGGTACTCTGCTTCTATGCTTGTTCTATTATTTCATGAATGAGATTCCGAGAGTTGGTAAAGTTCAGTGGAGAAAAGACACTCTGGTAATCGAACAAATCAAAGATTTGTCATATAGTACCGGGGACACAAAATCAAGGAATGTTGTTATATGGGGATATTTCAAGGATTTCCAAGGTATAATGCAAGCAAGAGAGGATTCCTACCTCTATTGTGGAAAAATACAAAGATTCCATTTGTTTTATGGTGAGCATTGATCAGTGTATGATGGAGGCCACTGATCCTAGAACGGTCTGGATTATGCCTATGGGTTATGAAGTTGATGAAGTAGTCCTGGACATGTATGCTCAACATATCCTAAGAAAACCAATTGATCCGATAGAAGAAATATTCAAAACTTATGTTGAAAAGGATAAATAGGTACACAGTGAGTTGAGAAATCCTATTGGCACTAAGCGTGTGAGAAAAGAAGTTGAGATTTTTGCTGAAAGCATGGGAATATCTCCAAAGTTGATAAAAAAAGGTAGACAAAAAAGAGTTGAAGATGAAGCAACAAGACAAGCTTCTAGAGAGGCATAAAAAGCAAAATTAGTTGGTCCAACAGTGCCATCTAGCCAAACTAGGACTACAAGAAGCTCTGTATCCCAGTCAGTCCCTATAGAAAAGGTCACTCCCATAAAATCTGAGCCTAAAAGATCTGGAAAGGAAGGAAAGAAGAAAAGAAAAATAATATATATGGCTATCTCAGATGATGAGACAAAATCTGATAAAGAAATCAAGGAGATCTGGAATCAAGGTACTAAAGCAGCTATAGTCACACAAAACAATCCTTCTGGTGAAGGTGATCAAGCTAAGAAGAAAGAAAAGACAAATAAATCAGGTATGTATGTGTAAGCTATTGAGAAAGCTATGGTTCAGGATGGAAATTTAAAATTGCTTTTGAAATGGTATAAATATTTCAATGTTTCTGATAAACGAATTCTGGAAGAGGCAACTATAAAACACATGAATGCCTTCAATAAAGTTCTGGTTGAAATAATGGATAGTTTTCTGAAAATTTTGGATGGCATTCTAGAAGCTAGGAGGTTAAGTGTTAGAAATGAAGAAAAGCAAATGAGAGAAAGGATTCTAGCTGAACTATCCCCAGCTATGTCTCTAAATGAAATGAAGGCACTCCTGAACAAATCACAAAAGAATTTCAAGAGTAAAACAAGGGTCAAAAAACTTATGATTGGTGAAATAGAAGAAGCCACAAAGGAAACTGAGAAAATTCTAAGAGAAATACTACTAAATGAAAAAAATGATATTGTGACTGAGGAAACCCATGTTGATAATGTTTTACCTGATTCAGAAAATGAAGTAGGAGAAGGAAATGTTGATAAAAATGTTGATGATAATGCTGATGATAATGTTGGTGTTGATGCTAACACTAAAATTCCCATGGAAGTAGAGGCACCTGAAAATATTTCAGTTGAAGAGGTAGAAATACCTGAAAACATTTCAGTTGAAAAATTTGAAGTCAATCCCACACCTTAAGCTGGGGAAACACTTGTTAAGGAGAAGGAAGAATTTTTGATTGCTACAAGAGACGTTGTTGAAGTTGTAAAGCAATTTTTGGTTGCACAAAAGGAAGAATTGGATGCAAAATTGATCGAGGTTCCCATTCATCTATCCACCTTAAGCCCAGTTCAAAAGATGAGAGTAGCTACATTCACTCAAGCTCAAGCAAGAGAAGATCTACTAAAATCTCACATTGAGGAAAATGAACTGTTAAATCTGGCATCCAGGGTATTGGAGAAATTAATGTCATCCTATGTGAAAGATCTGGCTAGCTCATCCTCTTGTGAGCTAAAAAGGCTAATCAACTCTATTGACACTTATTTTGAGTCATTTGAAAAATCAGCCATGACAAAAGTACAAAAGGAATTCAATGCTAAAAGATTTAGTAGCATGATAGAATTGATTCATCAAGATAAAACACTCTTGAATAAATGCACTAAGAGTGTGAAGGATGTTCTGTCTGAAGGCAGAAATATTTATAAAGAAAACCTATCTTTCTCAAAATTTATAGAGGAAAATGAAAAGAAGGTCAAGGAGCTGGAACTCAAAATAAATTCTATCTCAGAAGCATTTGATCGGGTAACCAGTAGTGTTGGGAAAAAAAAAAAAAGTGATGTCTCTGCTCAATAATATACAGGGGTTGAAATATGAAAATGAGAAAATTATTGCCAAAAGTTGTGAATTCCAGAGCATCATCTGTTCAAAACTTGACATATTGTCAAGTGCTCTCAAAGAAGGAGAGGATTCTTTAAAAGTTGCAGATCCATCCAACTTGGAGTCCATGAAGACTCAATCCTTTTTGACTTGTGGTCACATCACAATTTTGGAAAGTCTTAGAAGGATTTGGGACACAAATCTGGTTCAACTAAAGAAAGACTTTGCTGATATTTTTCAACTCATGTAAGTTACAATTTTTTCTCAGACAACTTTTGTGTATCAATACATTTTTGGCATTTGATACCTACCTTTTCCATTGATGCCAAAGGGGGAGAAGGAATAGAGTGAAAAATGATTAATCGTCTCAGGTGGAGAATTGGAGAATTACATTTTTGAATTTTTGATGAGCGGTACAGTCTATCTTGGTACTGATCCGACACAGTAATTTTTCACTAAGTGTTGCCATCAAGGCCAAAATGGGAGATTGTTGGCAAGAGACACTGCAAGGATCACTTGGTGTTGTCATTGATGGAAACCATAATCATCTATAAGGTCCGCACTTCGTCATTTTCTCCTACCGACAAGAAGACTTAGAAGTATCAAGTGAGAACAACGTATCCGGTAACATAGTGTTCTTCGATCTCTAAGATCATCTCTGAATATTATTTTTATTTGTGCATCCCAATGGCCATTTGTTGACATATTATCCTCATTTCTTCTAAAGCACAGTGGCTCATACCAGATCATGTGAAAGTTAGAAGATATGGTTGTTGTATTCTTAGTTTTTCTTGTATTGAGGCCGACCTCTTAAATGTACTAAGTCATGGATGTATGGGAACAAATTAATTATGTATATCTATGTTTGTATGTCATTTTTTGGGTCCTAGCCAAGTTATGGCCGACCTTTGTGGGTATGCATTGTATATTTCTCATAATGTGAGCTGACAGTTGTAATTTTTTGTGCTTTGTTGAAGCCAACAGTGTGTAAATAAATCCTATATTGCGGATATAAATACTTGGTCCTCCATATTATTTTGCATGGTGTAAGAGTTGTGTTGTTGTCTGAACAATGAGCTAGAGCAAAGAAGAGGTGCAATAATGCACAATTTAAATTGCACATAGATGATCTATGTTGTGTGCATGAGCAAAGAAGAGAAGAATTGCAGATTCAGTGTGTAGAATAATAGATCCATTATTGTGCTTAATTTGGAATTGTAATCAAGTATTCTATATGATAACCTTTCAGTTCAAATCTTCAAATGGTTTTAATCTAAGCTCTTGGGCAGCAATCCCTTTCTTTCTTGAGTAGTGAGCTCTAGGTAGTGCACCTTAATGCAAGTGCATTCCCTTGTAATCTTCACTTTTGAGTATACTCAAAATCATACTTGTGGATTGGCCATCCACCATTGTTTTTCCCCTATTAGGGTTTTCACATAAAAAAATTGGTGTTATGGTGTTGTGTTTCCTTTCCTATTTATGCATTGTGAATGAATGTTATTTATGCTTTAAAGTTAAAGATTACTAAAGCTAATTTTTGCACAACACTGATTCACCCCCCTCTCAGTGTGGCTTGTTTCCAATAGATACAAGGAAGTAAATGAGTATCTTAAGCAATCAAATGAAACAATCACTAGTTTGAAAGTGCAGTTTGAAGAAGGAAAAAAGATTGAAGAATTCTTGAAAGCCAAACTGAAAGAAAAGTCTGAATAATGTTCAAATCTTGAACAAGAGATTGTGACCTTAATAATAGATCCGGAGAAAGCAAATAATCAAGAGGAAAAATTCAAGAAGAGATCCACCTTGCTTCATGAAATGATTGCAAGTTAGAAGGCTTATAAAGACAAAGAAGGGTTAGGATTGAAAAAAGGAGAAAACTGAAAGACAAATAAGATTCCAAACTATTGCAAAGATGGATGTTGTTGCACCAAAAGCTCAACCTATTAATGCCCAACACAATCACCAGAGTTAATGAATCCAAAAAAGGCATTTAAGTCATGTCACGAGCTCGTGCACTGTAATTCATAGCACAAGAAGACCAAGGGCACACACCTTGCAAAAATCCCCCCCATCACAAGTGAGGGATTCAAACCCATGACCCAAGCTCTTATACCAATTGTTGAACACCCAAAATACTAAGAGGGGGGGAGTGAATCAGTATTCTCTTAAACCATTCAAACATTAAAAATCCAATTACTAAATAATATTCAACTATAATAAGGAAATAAATCATGAAACATTAACAACACCACATAACACATGAAAACCAATATTTTTATGTGGAAAACTGAAAATGGGAAAAAAACACGGTGAGGGTTAGCTCACAATATATTATAACCGGTTATAGTATAATTATAAAAGCTCTCATTGTAGGTGAACTCACTATCCAAGTGGACTCACTGTGCACAAAGAAAAATATAGAAAAGAGATGATGTCTCATAGCCTATTTTAAATTGTTACAATTTCATTTAACATATACATGAATAGAGTCCCATTGAAGCACAATATATAGACTTTATCTGATTTTGATTCAACACTCTGCCTTGCTCTTCATTCACCCAACTATGATCATCAACTCAACATTCACAACTTAACTTCACACTACTTTGATCAAATTTTCATCTCACATCATATATTCATACCATACTCCAAAACACCAAAGAGATCTAATATATATTTTCATCAAGTGTAACATCAATTAGGTCGGTCTAATTAGATGTAACACCAAAAATATAGCTTGTTAGCTCCAAAACTTTCATACACATCTCATGCCACAATTCAAAACTCAAAACAACTTGAAATAGATTGACATGGACCTATAATAGATCCCACATAGGATTGCAATACTTACTTAACCTTTACACAACATCAAACATGTTAGGTCCACATGGCATAAAGCTTAAAAGAAAAAAAAATTTCAACTATGTATCCACATGCGCAAACGTGGACCTCAAAACTCGATGCCATCTAGAATCCATGCTCTATTTCCATTTGGCAGCTTATCCTCAAAAGTGAAAAGCTAAAACCTCATCTACAGAGAAGTGTAGAATCTCCCACACAACTATACTGTACAAAAAATAACTATAGTTTCCAAGCCAAACTTTTCTAACTTATAGCTCCCAAACTACTTGTCAAAACATGATGAAATATTAGAATTAGATACATATAAAATCCACCAAAATTATGTTAGAAGCACAAAATGAAACCTTCATTAAATTGAAGTGGTGCAATCCCAAAAACTGGCACACTGTTACACTAGATCAATAGTATTGGTGTTAGATTTAGGATCATAAATAGAAAACATAAGACAATGAACACAACAAGATACCTTGGGAAAGCCCTCCTACTCGAGGGAGAGAAACCCAACAACAATATATCTCTTATATATTGAAATATGAGCAATAATTCTCTTTACAATGAGACCAAACTCTAGGTCAAATTTCAGCATCACACTTGATGCAAACTCAGATAATAAAACCACACTCCTTGATGATCATGAACCACTGTAGGTGAATTCACACTTTGTAGATGAAATGGAATGAACTCAACTTGATGATGGGATGAAAGGAAATTATCTTTCTTATATACAAATCGATGGAGAGGACACACCCCTTCATAATGCAAGGTCAGCCACCAAATAATATGTCTCATATGAAATGGTGCGAATATCAAGGGGAAGTTGGCCCATAATAATTAATATTTATTCTCCAAGTGAAGTGCCTCTTCACTAATCGATTTAATCAATAAATAAATAGCCAAAGACTATATGTGATTTATTGTTTATCAAACATAAAGCAGGAAGTATGTAGCCCATGTCAATAAAATTAACAATTGGCACTTAATCAAATTTTTAAACAATTATCTTTACTAGATAATAGATTTAGTCCCCTTGGGTCATATACTAGATCAAAAACCCAAAATTGTACTAGAAACAACACTATAAAGTCTGCATATGTACATAACCGCCTTATGTAGATTCATTAACTCTAGCGGTTGTATCAAGCATTAACAGGTCGATCTTTTGGTGCAATGACAACTGCCTTTGCAACACAAATAATGTTGAATAGAAGAATGACAAGACGAACATTGTCAAATAGGTCTAGAACTAGAAGAAAGAATTCAAAAGGCCTTGTATCAGACACCCTATTGCATAAAGGTATTCATATTTTAATGGTTACTATTATTCCTAAAATAAATTTGGACATAGAGCTATATAATGTAGAATCAGAAATAATTGTTATGTTCAATCATTTCCTAGTCAATGCTACACATGCAATAGATTTGGTCATAAATTTAGTGAATGCAAATATTAGATGATGAATGGTTACAATAATTTCATGATGTTTCAATATTTCAATGGATACTATTATACATGCAATGGATTTATGCATAAAACTTTTGAATGCAGATCTAAAATGGCTAGAAGTAAGTTAGTTCAACAAAAAGGTCTCATATGCCACAATTGCAAGAAATCAAGACACATTGCTAAGCTTTGTAGAAACAAGAATGTGAAATGCTCTATTTCACATAAGATGTTTGATCCAATGGCAATGAAGAAGGAAATGAATAAGATTTGGAAGAAGAAAGAAGATAGTGAAGTGAAAAGTGAGTTTGTGCCAACTCCTAGTGTAGATGTTTCCTCTGATAAAGAGCCTTGGCTTAGGGGAATTTCTAACATAAAATCCTTAAAGCCCCACCAAGGATGTGGTGTTGATGCCTTCAACACACTAGTACATATGTTGGGTGACATGATTAATCTATTGGTGAGATCTTTGGTATGAAATATCTTGTTGCGGAGATTTTTGGAGTAATTAAAGGAGACTATGTCAACATAGTTAGGGCTTATCATCTTTTTGACCTCACTTTATTTGTTTCATTTAATGCAAATTAGGTCACCAGAAAAAGGTTTATATTTCATTTTGTACAATCAAAAGTCATTTTTGATCGAGAAATTGAAGTAGATAACAATGACAAGGCAATCTGAAGCATTTGGTGTGCTATGTGAAACCCTAACTGACAAATAATTCAAAAGGTATTTAGTATAGTTTCTTGCTAAACCCTAGTTTTGTGAAGTTTTAAGAATTTTACTCCTCAAGTAGTTGATGCATTGGAACGAATAAGGCCTAAGTTCAAGAAACATCCATTCAAATCCATGGAGATATATCCAAAAGGTGCATTTTCCAAGGTTCCCTTCAGATTAATTCACTGAAAAGTTGTAAGAATGTACATCCATATGAAGATGGAGGAATATGATCACATTAAACTGGTAGATTTCAGACACAAACATCTAACTAGAGATGAGTTCAAGCTAAAACTTGAGTAGAATAGCTTAGAAGACAAGAATTTGAAAGTATGGAATGATTTTCCTAATTTCTACTACAAGAATGATTGGGTAAGATATGTGCTCAACAAAATTCATGACAAGTTCATATGGTTGGTGTAGACAATGAAAAATTGGTCTAGGCCTGCGAGTACCACTTTCGACATAATATTCTAATGTCCATGGTCATGATTAAATAATCTTAATTATTTAATTATTTCCTAAACACATATTTCTTCTATTAATTAAATAACCTTTTAATTATTTGATTAATTCATTATGATCCTTATTCAACTTTGATTAATTAAATAAATCTTATTTATTTAATTACGTCTCAAATTAATTAATTTTCTTTCTGAAGTAAATAATTTATTATTTAATTTACCCCTTTATCATATTTCGACTATAATTAAATATTCTTTTCGAATTATTTAATTATTCAATTAACCTTTTCAATCAATTAAATAAATCATTATTTATTTAATTAAATTATTTCAATTTTGAATGTTGAATTAAATGAACAATTAATTCATAAAAAGAGTTATTTTTGTCACATTTTTTTATCGCCCACTTAACTAATTATTCACTCACCATCTGACTCAAGATCTATTTAAATATGTCAGTTATCTCCTGATTCGATATCTGATCGTCTCTACGAAGAAACTCTCTATCATAACTAGTCAATTAACTAGTTAAGACTCATATGCATGCACATTTTATTAATTAAATATCTTTAATTAATTAATTAATTAATTCATGTGTGCATTTGAATAGATCGTTGTCGAGTTCTAACTTTATCCTTTTCATTCAAATTCTTATTCTTCTATTTTTGAAGACTTTCAACTAAAGATTAAATGATTTATTTAATCTTGATCTCTTATTCTTTCAATTTTTGAAGAGTCTTAACACTAGATTAAATTATTATTTAATTTAATATTTATCTTGCAGAATTTTCCAACTCACATTCTAATTGACACAAATCTCACATCGCATGGCATTCAAAAATATCGATCATTGATCTCTCTTTCGAATCTGAGCCGATCATTCAAAAACCAACTTTCTATAAATTGGCTCACCTTTGTCATTATTCCTCCTCCTGGAATCTATATACTTTTAGAAGAACTTGTGAATCTTTGATATTTTTATTTAACACATATGTCAAGGCTATGCTTGCATACATACTAAAAATCTAAGGGAAAGAATACCATCACAACAAAATGAAGGACAATCAAGATAATTCGAAGAGGTGGACTGATATTTGGTGAGATTGTTTCATATTATTGCTTTATTTACTATTTAGTTCATTTACTTTGTACTTTGTTGTTTGATTTAGATTAGATTTAACCATCTTTGATTGTATTGCTATTTTATCTACGTTACATTTGGTGAACCTGATGTGAAGACACTTCAATCTTTGCAAATCCATTTTGCTTTCTCAATTTTTATTTTGTAGGTATCATATGGATAACCGCATTTGACTGATGAAATGACACATCTGACCTCATGAACCACAATTGATAAACCCCGAGACGCATCTAAAGACATGAGACACATCTAAGACTTCTCACAACACATCTGGCTAATAACAATGTGACGCATCTAACTGGTAACACTTTCAAATTTCATTTTTTCGTATTTTCATTTTTTGATATTTTTCGTTTTGTTTTTTCGCTAATCTTTTGTTTGTAGCAGGTGATTTAGGAGGATAACATTGTTTTTGCAGGATGAAGTGTAGAAGATATTGAAAACCAAACCCATTTTCTTGTAGGACGAATGATGAAGACCAATAAAACTACTAACAAGTTGCATGCAAGACCTAGTGTTGAAGACTATAAATATTTTAAATGAACTTTTGTGTTTGGTAGTTAGAAAATTGTCATTTAGCTTAAAATTAACTAGTGTTCTTCATGTCTGTTTATGTTTATTATAGAACCTTGACTCGGTATACCATAGTATCCCCTCCCCTTGCACATTTGTGCGATCCTGGGTGTAAGAGAACCAATTACTGACTCTAGAAATTTAGGCCTGTGTTGGTGGTTAAGAGTAACCGACACAAATCAAAACCAATGATGGGATTTTTCGCCAAGCCACTCCCAACCGGTATACAAATTTTAATACTCAAGGAAAGCTTAGTATTACGAGGATCCCAACGGACAAGCTATTGATTCCCCAGTACCCTTGAGGTGCGTTGAAACCTGCAGAGCCTAACCTCTGCAGACTGGGATGATATTGCCTCTCACATGGCTCTTTTGAATGGGTGCTTGAACTAAAAAGCCAACTTGTTGTAGTTTTTGCCAAAATCCCATCTATTTACTAGTACAGCAAGTCAAACATGTGAAGTTGTCTCAAATTCTTACGGTTCATGTGTAGAGATGAAATGTATGCCATGGGAGTTTCATGGGTATAGTAGCTTGGCTACCCCGTATAAGTGAGTGCCATAGAGGGGATCTAGTAGGGTCAAGCTACTAGTCATCCGCCTTGAATATGCGTAGCTGGAGAAATCCAATTGAGAACTCAGTAAATACTATCCAACACAGCCTAGGATTGTACTTGTCTTCTAATTTTAACAGATTCATACACATCAAATTGAAAAAACTTTGTATTATGTGATTGTTTTTTCTTAATTCGTCAAACTTGATCTTAAAATTGAGTCAGTCGTAACTTTGTCATCAAAAAACTGCAATTATAAACAGAGTCGCAATTGTCAAATTTTGAACCGCATGTGTCTTCACGAGTCACAACTATCAAACAAAAAATTGCATCTGTCAAAGTTTAGGTATTGTGTCGCATATGATTTGTGAGTCACATCTATCATAACTTAAACTACATCTGTCTACGAAGGTTGCATTTTTCTATCAACATTCAAGACTAGAATTTATCAGTTACTCACATCTAAAATTGGAACCACATCTGTTAAATCTATCAACACATCTAAAACTTGAGTCGCAATTGACTATTAGCAGAAAATCTTGAAAAATGCAAACTTAGTCCGAAAAAAAAACTATCTTTTTCACTTTTGTTTCTTACTGTCAACCTAGGACAAAAACTAGAAAATTGCTCAAAAACCTTGCATTAGTTAGGTCTCATTTACATCTTAGAGATAGTCATCTTAGTTGCAAAAACTTAGTTACCCCATAGGAATTTGCATATCATAGAATAAAACAACTTTGCACATCATTGGATGCGTTCATGCTTCGATTTGTAATTATCATTGAACCTAGTCATTATTGTCTTACTAAGTGGATCCTTCTAGCTCACCAGTCTAGTTTGGGAAATTCACCTTATCAGTTGTCTTTGTCCTACATCAGCTTCCTTGGTAAAGTTAAGTCATAGCTTTGGGTTATTCCATAGGTAGTAAGTTGTAACCGGTTAGAATCATTTACCGTCATAGCATATGTAATCCTAGTATAGATCATTTTATGAATCTTTGATTTTAGTAACATCTTTTATATTCAAAAAATCCCAAAAACATAGAAATAGACATCAATTTCTAGACATAGTTTTGCATTTCCCCCTTTTTAGCAATATTTTCATGGTTGAAATAAGGGCTAAGAAGAAACAAAGAGAAATGTTAGACCCCAATGAATTCATCAATCCTTTCAGAAACCAACTATCAGGAAAGAGAGACCACATAAAACTTTTCTTGAAAAATACGTCACTAGAGATGCACAAGGAAACGTTTTTTTTGAAGACATAGATGCTACTGTACAAGATCTTGAGTTTGCATCCTTTATGGATGAGTGTTTGGAAAATTATCCCCAACAATATCTAGCAAAGTTGCTAGTAGAAGGTGCCACACTACCACCAAGATTTGACGTTCACACTTTGAAAATAACATCTACTTAACCAACGCAAGCCATGATGTCAAGTGTCTTTGTTCCTCAAATTACCGTAGCAATACCTACTGGCATACCTACTCAAACATTGTTGATTGTAAAGACAACCCCTTTCAACATAACACAAGGTTTAAATTTTTCTGCGAGAGCATCCTCATCAAACCCCTTTGGCATGAACACTACTGGTAAAAGATCCAAAGTTAGCATGAACACAACTATACCTCATACAAACACCAATATTGCCATTCCAAAAATAGGGGTTACACAAAACATTCCAATAGGAAATATTCCTATACCAAATCAAAACATTCCAATAAGAAATATTCCTATACCAAATCAGAACATTCTGACAAGAAATATTCCTATACCCAATCAAAACATTCAGACAAGATATATTCCTACACCGAATCAGAACATTCAAACAAAATATATACCCTAGCCAAATCACAATGCATCACAAAATATTGTATTCCAGAACACTTACATTGATCCAAACAACAAAAACAACATATATTTGACATAGGTAGATGTTCTACAAAATTAAATGTAAATCCTTCAAGAACAAATGGACAGTATGTCTATGTTAGGAAAATGAACTATCTTAGCACAAGATTTATGTCCATGTTCCATTGACAAAGCGCTATACATGACACCCTTCCCACATGGATACATTATACCGAATTTTCCTAAGTATAATGGGAAGAGGAATCCTTTAGAACACATCAGAGAATTTTCAACAACATGCATGGACATCTCGTATGACCCCACGTATTTAATGAGACTGTTTCCGCGAACCCTTGTCGGGATAACACTTGAATGATTCTCTAAACTACCATAGGGCATACGATCATGGGGTGAATTAGCTCAAAAATTTGTCAAACACTTTTCCTTTAACATAGACAATGATATAATGATAGCCTCCTTGTGTCACACCACACAAGAAGAAGGTGAAAACTTCACCACTTTCTTTCAAAGATGGAGAAGTTTAGCTAGTCGATGTCCAGTTGAGATACCAAAAAAAAAAGTCACGATATTCCTTGAAAATCTTCATTTGAAACTGAGAAGTGACTTAACAGTACATTGTTGTACCTCATTCCTAAACTTGGTGCAAAAGGGCATTATACTAGAAAAAGGCCTTATTGAAAAAGGAGACATTAAGGTACCAGGCAGGAACCCAGTTATTTAACATCAAAATGCTCCCAACGATAGAAAAAAGTTCTAGTCTAGAAACAAAAATGTAACAAATGATGATATTGTTGATGCTAAGACCCTACATGTAGGACTGGTCATCACACTTAGAGGTTACAAATCCAATCAAGACATGACAAGTAATCCAAATCAAACGGAAAATTTTGTCCAAAATTCGCAACAACAATGACCACATAGGAGATTTCCTAAACGTGAATTTACCCCTTTGGGGGAACTAACAAGATAGTTTTCAAAGAACTGATTAAAAATAATCTCCTAAAATCTGTGGAACCAAAACAATATGATCCTGGAAAGTTTAAACCCTCATGGTAGGATGATAATTCTTATTGTGAGTACCATCAAACAAAGGGACACAACCTACAACAGTGCCAACAACTGAAAAATATCATACAAGATTTTGTTGAAGATGAAACCATAGAAGTCAATGGGTAGAAACATACCAAGAATAGTGATCATAAGGTCTTCATGGATCCATTACATGACCATGGGAAAGGAAAGGCCTCCATTTCGGGAACTAATAATAATACCTCGACCAATTATAATAGTGCTAAGTAGATTATAAACCAAGTACCATCATCAATCATATCTGAGCTACTGATAAAAATATCCATACCATTCCCATAAAGAAGTTTCCTAAATGTGCGATCAATACAAGAAGAACCAAGATAACCCTTCCAAGTCCTTCTTCAGAGCCACCAACATAGTCTTCCAAGCCTAAGTACAATTTGATTGACTAGCTGGGCAAGACTCCAGCATAGATATCCATCTTAGAACTGCTGACTATATCGCCAGATAATCAAGCCATTCTAGACAAAACCTTACAGAGAACTACTATACCTACCAATTAAGATGTCAATCATTTCAAGGAAATGGTAGAATACTTAACCAATTCCCATCACACCACATTTTTTCAACAATATTATTCAACTAAAATGACCCATCATAATGATCTATTACACCTTGAAGTTCTTGTCCATCAAACCAAAGTCAGACAAGTCTCGGTAGATGGAGGAGCAGGATTGAACCTTTGTACCTTGAAATTGGTTAAGGCATTAGGATTCTCAAAAGCATGCATGGACACCACTAAGAGTATAGTCATTAAGGCATATGATGATGAGGAAATATCATCTAAAGGAGTTGTTACACTCCCCATTATAATTTTCCCTGTAGTTATGGACACTAATTTCCAAGCCTTGGATCTCACCCTTCCATATAACCTTTTGTTAGGTAGACCTTGGATACACACAATGAAAGCCTTACCTTCCACATATCACCAGTGTATTAAGTTCCCGTATAATGGCACCAAGGTCACCATTGATGCTGATCCAGATCCTTTTCAATATTGCACAAGCCTACGCAAAATACCACAATGACAAGTGCCAGCTAACCAAGAAGCCTCATCATCTACATTATCCATATATGTTGATCCATCAACTCTTACCAAGTCCATTTCATCACAAACACCGCCATCCACTCCTAAGGTCGAGATCCAAGACAAGGGCTATGGAGAATATCACATGAAGGCATCCTATTGTGTTAGTCAGCTGGTTCCACCTAAGTCATATGGTTTACCCACAACAGATAGGAAATAATCAGTTGTCACAATACGTGTCCCTCGTACAATGACATTCAAAAAATGGGGAGACTTAAGTAAGGAAGCTATGGACCAAGAAGATGTCACCTCCTGGTTGTATAAAGAAGACAATGAAAACCCTTCGTCGTCTATTCAAATATCTAAGGATCAATATGGAAAAGGCTTCATGATAATGCAAAGCAAAGGATATGACATACATAGTGGGTTAGGACTACATCAAAATGCAAGGACTGTACCAATCATTGTCTCAAAAAGACCAAAAGAACTAGGCCTAGGGTTTCAATCGATTAGAATTGGTTTTCCTAGTACTCCATTATCGTTACAAGAGGAAGTGAGTGCTTCTTAAGACATAAAGATCTATCATGAACCACTTGACCTAGTTTATGATGACTCCCTAAACTCAAGAAACTACAAATGGGATTCCATATCCTCTACCAGTATGATGCACCTAGATAAACTATTTGGCGAACTTGATAAAATGTTACAACCCACACCAACTCCACCTAGCCCCCATCCTAAAAGGTCCTTGTCTAAAGAAGAATGGCTTAAAATTTATTATTGGGAAACCCTTGATCATGAATCATGGGCACCTAATGAGCCATCTTTTGATGACCTAACCCTTGTAGTTATACCTCAACCAAGTTTACCTGTCTCTAGGAAGAAGAACAAAAATGAGTTAGTCTAGAACTTCTATGACCATGTTAACCACTCTATATTCACCTTGTCAGCCTCCAAATTTGATAACTCTAATGATGACATGCCCCTCATATATCCCCAACTTATTGATTGGGATCAACAAGGTACACCCATCTTAGACATATTTGAGAATGACAAAGCGATTGATGAGTTCATGGGACTTCGAGAAGGCATGCCTAGAGGGGATCATAAAGCTGGATTTACCATAGACTTGGATGATAAAGCATATTTTGGGGAGTCTGTTGACACCTCTAGTCGCAAAAGTGAAAATAAAAATAAAAACAATGAAAATGACAAGTCCCTAGGTGAAAACCGAAAGGCGCCTTTAGACAAAGAAATAGTAAACATAAAGGACGTATCCAAGGGTGAAAACCTCTTTGAGGCACCCAAGAATGGAGGTTTGATTATTCTCCCCGTTGCTCAGGAAATATCACCGATGTTAGTAGAAGAGTTTGTGAAGATCAACATAAACACATAAGAAAAACCTTGGGTAATATATTTTGTAGCATCTTTGACAGAGACAGAACAACCAGAGTTTTGAGACTTCTTCACAAAGAGACAAATAAAATTTGCATGTTCATATGCTAACATGACTGGGCTGGATCTAGACTTGATATTGAACCATCTACCATTACAACCAGGTATTAAGCCTTTCAATTAGAAGCTAAGAAAGATGCATCCATAAATAGCTCTACTAGTCAAAGTTGAACTTAAGAAACTATTGGATGTCGGATTTATTAGATCCATAGACTATGCAAAGTGGATATCAAATCTTGTACCAGTGACCAAACCATCTGGGGGCATTCAAATATGTATAGACTTCAGGGATATCAACAAGGCATGTCCTAAGGATGACTTCCCTTTAGCGAACATCCACATGATAGTAGACCTTGCAACAAGAAATGAGATGCTATCCCTCATGGATGGTTTCTCTGGGTATAATTAGATCAAAATTGCTACTAAGGACCAACACATGAAAACTCTCACATGTCCATGGGGAACATACTGCTAGAACGTTATGCCTTTTGGGCTCAAAAATGTAGAAGCTACATATCAATGTGCAATGATGACTATTTTACATGACCTTGTACATACTCTCATGGAAGACTATGTCGATGACATAATAGCCAAATCATTAACAAGAGTAGATCATTTGAAGGTTCTAGAAAAAATATTCCAAAGACTAGAAAATTACAAAGTCAGATTAAATCCAAAAAAGTGTGTCTTTGGTGTTAAATCAGGAAAAATTCTAGGATATATCATTTCTAGAAGAGGCATTGAAGTGGACCCTGTGAAGGTAAGAGCTATAGTGGATATGCCTCCACCAACCAGCATCGATCAACTAAGAACACTATAGGGGAGATTACAGTCTATCAGACGATTCATAGTACAATTGGCAGACAAAATACAACCATTTCAACATTTGCTTTAAGAAGGGAGTATTGTTTGTATGGACACCCAAATGTCAAGAAGCTTTCCAAAAGATCAAGGATCATCTACTTGCTCCACCTGTGTTGATGCCACCTACAAATGACAGACCTTTGATACTTTACATTTCAACAACTTAGTCAACATTAGGAGCCCTAATCACACAAAATTATGATCAAGGTCATGAAAGGGTAGGGTGCTACACCAGTCGTACCTTGGTAGGATACAAAATAAACTATAGTAACATAGAATGTGCCTATCTTGCGGTAGTATTTTCTACTCAAAAACTTCGGCACTATATGCTAAACTGCCAAACCATGTTGGTTGCAAAGATTGATCCTCTGAAATATCTCCTAAGTAAAGTATCATTAACAAGTCGACTGGCTAAATGGGTGATGATACTTAGCGAGTATGACATTCAATATGTGGAAAGGAAAGCTATAAAAGGGCAAGTAATTGCAGATCAATTAGAAGATGCACCAATTAAGGAAAACCATCCTTTAGTGGCAGATTTTCTTGACGATTTTATCTTCAAAGTTGACACTAGAACCAAATGGAAATTATACTTTGACGGGTCACATACTAATTGAGGTTCAAGAGTAGGCATACTATTTGTTACACCTCAATGCAATACTATTCCAAAATCATTCAGTATTGCTTTCGCATGCACCAACAACATAACAAAATATGAAGCCTTAGTGACAAGACTAAGAATGGAAGCCCAATGGAAGATCAAGAGTCTACATGTTTATGGGGATTCTTAGCTAGTAATCTAGCAAGTCAATGATGATTATGAAATAAAAGATGAGAAAATTTCCCCCTACAAGTGCATGGTTGGCAATTTCAAGCAGTACTTTGATGACATCACCTTTCAAAAAATACCACACATTTAGAAAAGGGTAGTAGATGCTATGGAAACTATGGGTTCCTTATTGGATATTTGTAGCAATGTGCCTAAATTCAAGTTTTTGGTCGAACAACTTTTGGTCCCTACCTACGATGTCCCCGATTCTACGATGCTGTGTATGATTGTTGGTCCTAGTTCCCCTTGGTACAAGGATATATACGACTATCTAAATGCCCAAATACTACCTTTAAACCTATCAAACAACCAACATAGAATCTTTATCCGTAGGTATGCCAAATGCACCATCATCGGAGAAACCCTGTATAGATGTACCTTAGATAATGCCTTGATGATATGTCTCGATGCTGAAGAAGCACAAGCAACCTTGTGAGCGATACATGAGGGTATATGTGGATCCCATTCTAGCGGTCCTACCTTAGCCCACAAGATTACGAGATTAGGTTATTATTGGCCTACTATGGAAAAGGACTCATATATCTTCGTCAAGAAATGTCGACAGTGTTAGATACACAGAGATTTGATACGCGCACTAGCACGGGATCTTTGTCTGATTATTTCACCATGGCCTTTTTCCCAATGGGGACTTTACCTCATAGGTAAGATACACCCTCCATCATCTAATGACCATAAGTTCATAATAACCACCACTAAATACTTCACCAGATGGATTGAAGCTATTCCCTTGACTTACATCACTGGCACACAAATATCCAAGTTTATCCTAAACTATATAATCTATTAGTATGGTGTTCCTCAATCCATCATCATAGACAATGGTTGTCCATTCAAAAACCAAGAATTCCACCATCTCTATGAAGAATTTCATATCCAACATCATTTTTCCACCCCATATTACCCACAAGGTAATGGCCAAGCCAAGGCATCTAATAAAACCATCACCAGAATCCTCAAAAAGACTGTTAATAACGTTGGTCATGACTAGCATCTACAACTTAATCCTGCCTTATGGGCCTATCGCACAAGCATTCATACTCCCACTAGTACCACTCCATATTCCCTAGTATTCGGTTTTGAAGCTCTCTTACCTGTTGAGGTTGAAATTCCTTCCCTAAGGGTATCCTTGAAAGGTCATATTAATGATGAAGAATATTGTGTGTCCAAATTGCATGACTTAGAATTCTTAGACGAACGAAGATAGAAGGCTCTAGATCATTTGCAAGCATATTAGAAGCATCTTCGTTGCAACTATAATAGGAAAGTTCTAAATTGACACTTTGACATTGGTGACCTAGTCTTAATGGAAAATCCTAAGAATCAAACAGAAAGAGAAAAACTAGGTAAGTTTGAACCTAACTGGTTGGGGCCCTACATTGTTAAAAAATATTTTGGATCAGAAGCATATCAACTCTCTACCCCTGAAGGATAACTAATTTTATCACCAATCAATAACCTTCATCTAAAGAGATTCTATGCATAGCCTCTAAGAACCATGTCTTAATCATAAAAAGTCAAAAAAATGGAAAAAACAAAAAAATTGTTACCTTGATGAAAACCTAGAAAATAGGAATCTTTGTAACACCAAAAAATTAGAAAAATCAATAAAATAGTAAAGAGAAATAATCCATCCAATAGTGAAAACCACTTCGGTGGTGCTATGGATAAGTACTATGGTGAAAACCTGGCAAACAGGCGCCATGTGTAGTTGACTTTGCTCCTTCGTCTACCATCATTCCAATCAGACTTTTTCACTATCATTCATAATAAATGGTTGTCTTATCCATTACTTGGAATTATTGACATCGAGTCCACTCTGTCTCCCCACTCCATCTTATAGGTCTTATTCCTGACTAGGGGCAAATCCTTTATCTGCGTCATTTGGACCTTGTACATAGTATTCCATTGTCAGAAAATATCTTGAAAAAATCTCAAACACATCATAAAATGTCCTGAAAAAATCCAAAAAACATAAAAAAACTCCAAAAAGACAAAAAAATATCAAAAACATGTCAAAAATACCAAAAACATAGTCAGATTCAGTCGGGTCAAGTCAATCATAGACCTTGTCGAACTACGTTGCCTCTGCGACTAAATGTAGGCAAGGCCATCTATTGATGTGCCCTCGAGGCATTAGGTCCGTCTGTCTAGGTTTTTCATGTATCACACACATAAAATCATGAATCATTCTTTGTATATATCAAATTCACTGGCCGTGTCGAACTACGAGGTCTCCACGTGTACAACATAGGCAAGGCCATCAATCGATGAGCCCCCGAGGCCGCACTAGGTCAATCCATTAGGATTTATTACACTCACTATCACATGTGTCGCATAGTCATCCAACATTCATGTAAGTCAGAGTCAAGTCAAACTACGAGGTCTCTGCGTATATAGTGTATGTAAGGCCATCAATCGATGAACCCCCGAGGCTGCACTAGGTCAGTCCTTTAGGATACATCATCTCAAGTCCACATAAGTCAACACACACAAACTCATAACAATCAAGGCATCAAAACAAGTCATGCATCAACAAGGAAAACAAGTTAAACTATCATCAAGTCAAAATCAAACATATTGTCAAAACAATCAAATTATGTCTTAAGAAATATATGTCTTTCTTGTCAACAAACATCATCAAATGTCATAGCCTCATGTAGCTTGTCACATCAATGACATCAGGCTCAATGTCTTATATGACACATGTCATTTTGAAACCAGGGTTTGTCATGCCTTATACAAATGGTCACAAATTTGAAACTAGATTCAATGTCTTATACGGTATGTGTCATCCCTCACATTGAGCTATCTCAAACATTAAACAATTACACAAGATCAAGTTTTGGCATATACTTTTATTGGCTTTTAAATTTATATCTTATTCGTGTCTTATCTTTTTATGGATTTGTGCATGAGTCCAGTTACTAGCTTTCTCAAGGATGTCCCTTGAAGGATTTAGAGAAGCAAGGATGTCTCAGGACTCTTTTTCTTTGACTATTGTTTGTCAACTATCTTTTTAACTTTGCATTTTGAGTCATGTTACTAGTTTCCTTGAGGATTCCCCATGAAGGATTTAGAGGAGCAATGACGTCTCATGGCTCATTTTTATTTATTTTTTGTATGTGGTTTGTCTGGACAAAAAGACTGGGGCAATCTTGCCCTAAGTATGAGTTAAGACACTCTTTGTCTACAAGTGTCTGTTTTTCGCAAGTGGATGACTTTTTACACTATGGTCTATCTCATATCATGGTGTGTACTATCCATTTGTGTCAGTCCCACCCCATGATGATAAAATGAAAATCTTAGTATAAATATGAAAAAATATCAAAGATTATATGTCCTTCAAACAACCTTGGATTTTCTGCATATGATCAACAAAGATTCAATTAGGTTTGTAATTGGTTTGTGCCCTAATGGACCTATTTCAACACTAAAGTCTATGAAAATGATTTGATAATGAAGCTCACTAGTGCTAAATATGATAAACATGCCCTAATGGTGAAATATATTGAAGATATGGAAAATGAGGGTATGCATCCATGATGATTGGTTATAAGATCTTTTTCACAAGTTTAGAGAGAACTATGTTTTAACCACCATAATCCATGCAACTTACCAAATAGTAAAGGAAGGTGAATACATAGATTTGTGTGAACTCTTGAGACAACAACTAATGGAGAATTTGTAGAGAATAAAAGAGTCCAAATATCCATTTAGGTATATGAAATTCTTATCATTTTTTGATGTTTTACTTTCCTAGAAAAAATCTTGGAGCAAAGAATGTTGTTTGGTTGGATAGTGTACCTATTTATAGAAAAAATAGAGATCACATGAGAAGGTTCCTAGATTTCTTAGTCTCGGAAACAAGAATTGCGGGTATATTTCAATATAGGATGCAAAGAAAAGAGAGGATTTTGGCAAGTGTGGTAGATAAATACAAGAAGGATATCACATTCATGATCAACATAGATTACTTCTACATGAAGGTAGTGTAAACCATAATATTCTAGATTCCAAAACTTGGAAATGAAGTGATAGAAGATGAAATCATCAAATTTGTAGAGATTATGTTGAGAAAACCAAGAGACCTTGCAGTAGATAGGTTTGGAACCTATAAACATAAATCTAGTGAATTGCACTTGCAACAAAAAGAAAAGGAGATAAAGAAAAATGTTGAAAAGATGAAGGCACATTTGGAGGAGATTGTTGGTTCACCAAAGATCCCTACGGATAAATCCAAAGGCATACCTACTCCTTCAGAGGCTACTCCAAGCACAAGAAGGTCAATTAGGACCTCAACCTCCTCCCCTATTGTTCCTAAATCCTCTGAAACAAATATTGCAAAGAGTTCCAAGAAAAGAGGAACATCTAGCACCCTAGTACAATAGAATCTTCCGCAAAAGAGAAGAAATGAAAAAATCTATGAGAGAAAAATACATCAGCTATGAAGATAAGGAAGATGTGGAAGAGGATGGACCACATCTAATTTGGAAGAAGATGTCTCAACCCTCCATGGAAGAGACTAGTTTCAAAAATAACTAAGGTTGATGAAGTAGATACAAAAAGTGAAGAAGTAAAAAATAAAAAGAAAGACTTTATTATCAAAAAAAGGGAAAAGAGTTTAGGAGAAGAATCGGTTAGAAACAAGGGAAAAGGTAAAGGAAAGAAGAAGAAGACTCCTCTAGTAAGGGAGCATAGTCCCTTGAAGCTATATGATTTATTTAATAGTATTGCAGAGTTTGGTCTCCTAGAAGAGACAATAAAAATGTATCTTGAAGAGAATGATGCGAATAAGGCTACAATAGAAGAGGCTATTGTAAAATACATGGTAAATTTTAACACCATCCTTGGAGAAATTAAGAGTCAATTTCTTGATGATCATAAGGTTGTTTTGAGTGCTAGAAGGAAAGAAGCTTTTGATGAAGATTGAAAAATGAGAATATTTGCCTTAGAGAAGATTGGTTCTTCTCTTATAGATGAGGATAGAGCTAAGTTGGCTCAGGTGTATAACAAGGAGTTGAGGAAAAAATAGAGATTTAGCACTCTGATGGACAAAGATAAAGAATATATTGAAAGGTTGAGGAATGAGACACTATAAAAGTGCAAATCTGGAAAACAAATTGGGAATGTCTCTAGAGAGTGAAGCTCAAATACAACATGAGAAATATTTCCTAAAAAGTAATTAGCATGTTAATGCACAACCTGAACGTGCGCCCAAGCCTGAGAATGAACAAGATAACATGGTAACTGATAACACCCCTCTAGATATGGAGAATGTTGTTGATGAAGAGAAAAAACAGGAGAAACATGACATCCTAGAGAAGAATGAAGATCAAAGTGAAAAAAACTTGCCCCCTCTGGATATGAAGACTAATGTTGAGTAGAGAGAAGAAGTTAAAAATGATGTCCCAAAGAAGGATAAAGTACAAAAGGAATAGAGTGTACCTCCTTTGAATAGTGAGAAGTCTACAAAAGGAGAGAATAATACAAAAGAATGCTTTGATAGAAAAGAGAAGGAAAAGAGAAAGAACTTGGAAGAAGAGATTGTTCAAAAAGTTGGCGAATCCTTTGAAGATTCTGGAGATTCATTGAAAATTATATTTGATATGCAACTATAGTTCCAACTAGTGGTATCTACATAGTTATTACAGGTTCCCATGCAACAAGGACAAGTAGATATGGATAAAACGTCTCCCCTACATAAATTATAGCTTAGTATCTATATTTCATGCCTCCGTAAGGAAGGAGATACATTAGACACACCAAAAGAGTTCAAAAATGATTGATGAAGTAGTAAAAGTGTTACACGATAGTTTTCCTAGAGAAAATGTTGATAATTCTCTATCTGGTGTGCAACAATTGAGGCTATTACTTGATTCATTTAAGGAATATTTTATCATTTTGAAAGAGAAGCTGGAAAAGGAGATAACAAAGAAGGTAAATGATAAGAGGTTAATAGATGTTACCAATAAATGTGTTGTTTCACATGGTAAGTTGTAAGGCAACTTAAAAGATGTTCATAATTATGTGGAAGAAGCTAATTTTTTATCTCAATTTTGTTTAAAAAGGCCTAATTCTACAAGGAGCATAAAGGACCAAATGGAATCAATAGAGTCACAAATTTCTCAAGCCTCTGGTGTTTATGACCTGATAAGTGATGCATATAGTGAAACAAGGGAAACAATTAGAAATTTGCATGGACAAGTTTTACAACTACAAGAACAAAAGGAAAAGATCATAATGCAATATACTCAACTTAGAGACTTGGTAAGTGCAAAGCTTACATCTCTAACTGGATTCTTAGCTAATGCTAAAAAGGTGTTGCAAAATAATCTAGTGCCCAACTCTTGGGATGAAGGAGAATACCTCCATGTGAAACTTGAGAGTCGATGTATTATACAAAAGCTAAACTTGACTCCTTCCTAATTGAAGGAATGATCACAATTAATTATTAATCCCTCCTTATTTACTGGTGGTTGGCATATTAGCTCCTTGGAGATTGTGTAAGATTTTTCAACTCATGTCAACCCTTATGTGTCACGATAGATTTTGAATAGCCCATGATTTGTCTTTTCTCCTATTTAAATTCATTTTTATCTGCCTTTGAAGGTTCTAAAGTCTTTACCTTCATGTCTAGCTACTTGCTTGCTTATCGAGGTGTCTTGTTGCCTATTAGGCCTTAAGACTTTATTCATATGTAATTCCCTCAATAATAATTTACCAATCTGAATGCATTCATCATTTTTTTCTTTATATGTAGGTTTCATATTATCTTCCCTGTTAGGAAATATTGCATTTAACCCATGATCTTAATCCATTTCCTACATGCAACCTGTGATAAATATACATGCATACAAGTAACCATAATGAATAGATCAAATAGATAAAC
>CM021108.1:7399819-7600587 GCA_007115665.2 Sequoiadendron giganteum
AACAAAGGCTCTAACCAATATGCTATTAACTATAAAATCCACATGATCAGAAATAACATCCACAACACATGCTAATACATCCAACCATCCATACCTCCAAGGTATCAATACATCAGTAAAATGATGCCAAGAACATATGTAACCCATAAACTAAAAACAAGCTCCCTATATCAAACCTACCAATCAAGAACATACATATCTAGGAACTCCCATTGCAGAGGTAATGCTAAAGCATATCAAGTCTACCTATCAACACTATATATCAAGGTGTGATAAAGAAAACACAACATGAAGTACCAAGAACAATAATAATGATCCACACATGCAACCCAAAGAGTGCATAATATCTCACATCATGTTGCCACTATCCTCCCAAAAACATGTGAACATGAACATATAGGAAGGAACCATGATGAAAGAAACCTGTAAACCATAGTGTCCTCCTACCAACACCTCAAAAGTTTACTATTGTGTCAAGTATGATCTCCTAGCAACCCTAAATGAAAAGCCTCAACTATAGAACACATGAAATAATAAGAGGCGGGGTGAATCCGTATTCCATTAAACCATTGAATTCCAAACCATCCAATTATTAAAGCATATATGACTGCAATTAAGAATAAAGACATTGAACATAATGCAACACCACATGACACATGGACACTAGAATTTTTATGTGGAAAACCCAAAATCGAAAAAACCACGGTGAGGGTTAACTCCCAATATAATATATCCAGATATAGAATATTGCAATGGCTCACTACCAAGACATATTGTCCTTGAAGGCTCACAATCTGAAGTAATTTACAAAACAAAATATGGCTCACTGCCAAGATGTGAACTGATATAGAATGCACCTTCCTTGTGCTAGGGTTCAGTTCTAATGAAGCACTGAATACAACACTTCTTTGTACAATATACTCAACAATTATGTCTACAATTTCACACATTCACACTCTTTAACTTTCATCCTTTTCTAATCTCTCATCTTCGCTCACTGGATTCTCTCTTTTTCCTTCTCAAAAATGTCTCACATATATATATCATATACACTCGCATACACTAATTAGGTCAACCTAATTAGAGTAGCCCTATTTCAAATCAAAACTAACTCTGCTAGCTTTATCCTTCAAACATATTCATCTTCATGTCTAACACAAGTGCTTAGTAAATGTTATTAGTCAGCACAGACCTAAGATAGATCCTTTTAGCATTCACTAAACATATTTAATCTTCTTAATTCAAATTCATAATTAGGTCAACCAGAGTTAGACCTAAACATCAAAGACTTCAAAAGTATAAGCAATTCATTCACCAAATGTGTAATGCCAATAATTATTAACACACCAAATTCTCCTTTAGATGGCATCGAGTAATGTATATTCAACTCTGCATGCTAAAACAATTAATCATGAGAAAATTGAGAATCTCCCACATTAGTATGTTATACAACAATTTACTGTAATCCTTAAAACATAACATTGTTATTCATATCTTTTGAGTGCATTCACAATCATCATAAAAATTCAAGGTAAGATGAATCTTATAGCCAAGAATCTATATACAAAGTCTTGTAGCAATATATTTCTTAATGGTAGAATCCAGACCAAAAAACTGAAACATTGAACCAGTATATAAATAGAATATACTGTGTGCCAATCTTCTACTAACTATATCTTTCCAACCGTATAACCAAGCCAAATAAAATATTGTCTATAGATGCAAATGATGTTAAGATAAAACATATTATCAACTTCTAAATGAATCTTATAAGATACTGGATTAATTTGACACGCTATGGAAAATAGTTCCTACTTATCAATAGATTGATATAGTTTGATGCCATAAAAAGAACTAGCAAAAAATCCTATAATAAATGTAGAAGTTTAAAGTTTTTCTTGCACTGAATGCACAAAGTGACATAATAATGGCAACAAATGACAAAAAAGACACAAAACCTAGTAGAGATCTCCTCAAGACAAACCATCCTAACCCATTCTAATACATTGAATGTATATATTGATTAAATTGTTGTTAGATTTCTATTATGTTATTTTACTTATTATAGATCTATGTCTCTTGAGCATTTGCATGCCTTTCAAATCTAACTCTATGAGGCTATTTTGATCTTTAATAATTTATATTTACAATTTCATTATATTTAATCCTTTTAATAGATTATGAGTTAATATCTATTTTTATTGGTGTGAATAAATGTCTTGTACCTAGTTATATTTCACTTACTAGGGACTCAGTGGACATATTCACACATGTTAAGTTTACTTAGGTCCTAAGATTCTTTCTAGAAGATGCTAGTTGTCACTAGTTGTTATCTTATCTTTTGAAAAATACTACATGTGACCTAGGTAGTTGTGTCAAGTTGTCTCATGTCATATGATTAAGACACTTGTCATAATCCCATGACATCTTGTATCTCACCTTGGCTATATAACCAAGGGGTCTCTACTACATTGTATACACAACTACATTGATTCTTTTTGCATTCATTGATAGGAATACAATTTATTCTTGTCATATTGATCTTCTAATTATTTTGTTCTTTCCATAGGCCTTTAGATCTTGGGTAGCTATCTCCATAGCCAAATCTTACAATTTTATAAATTATAACATGGTATCAAAAAATTAGTCTTAAGGTAGATCTTTTAGTTTCTATTATATGAGATATTAAGGGGGTAAAAAAATTATATATATTTTCCTAAATATTCTAGCATGATCTTATCTTGCATCCTTGGATGATCTAGAGAATCAAAATGGTTTGAAAAAAAACTAAAATCTAGGGTTTCAAGTTTTAGTTGTTCCATAGCATCCAAGCGTCTTGATAAATTTAAGATTAGATTCCATTCTCTAAAATTGGAGTTTGAAATGCTAGTTTACAAATGGAGGTTTGATTGCAACATTACTTAAATAGTTGTAGTGGAGGAAAAAATTACTTAGAAAGGCAATACAATCCCTATGCAAACATATAGTAAAAAGAATTTTAAAAAATCACTAACCACTAGTAGTTAGTGTAGTTCATGGGTTGACTGCTAGTGCCTAGCATTGTAGTATACAAACAGCTACCATCATTAATAGTTTCCCAACCTCCACTATGTGAGTGACACACCTACCACCATTGTTGTTACATGGTATCTATGCCACCTAAGTGTCTCTCCTGTAAAGCATAACCCTAAAACCACCCTTGGCCTCTAGTGACCAACCCACTCACCACTACAACCAATGGATCTACCATTCTACTATTTGATTATTTATCCTCTAAAATTAGGGTCTCTAGCCCCTCTCTATTAGATTTTTATATTTATAACCAAACTTGGGATGTTCCTCTACCATATGATTTATTTTGGGATTTTTTTTGGAAATGAAGTAGAATTTTATGCTCTTCATCATGGTAAAAATATTTTTTTGATTTGATGCTCCAATTTTATAGAAATTGAGGTTTCTTATAAGTTGAGACCTTTCGAGGGCAATTATTTGTGAAAACAAACTCCTTTTGGATCATATTTGGACCATATTTACTTGATACTAGTATCCTCTAATTCTTCTAATATTATATTTGGACCATATTTTCATCATTTTAGTCACTTTTGGACCTCGTAAAGCTTGAAGAAAATAGAATTGCATATTTTAAATTTACTAATCATAAAGTGCCAAATATTGTCATTAATGTGGGGGTTATTAAATAGTAACTAGTACTAGAGGGAGTTGTCCTATCATGGGTTATTTTAATTATGAATTGAAACACAATTCTACTTTTTAAGTATTTTATTATGATATTTTGGTACTAAATTTCATCATTTTTTGGCATGATTTTAGAAAAGAAATTGTTCTAGAAACAAGGGATACAAGGCTGATATATTATGTGGTATCAAATACCTTATCTCCTTGGATTCATTATTGAGCCAAATGATCATAAGGATAAGATTGAATGGTTAAACAATATTGGCATGACCTATGGGCTAATATGTCTCACTATTTGTGAGGGTATTTAGCATTAAATTGAGTACATTGAGTGCTCTTTCATTGCTTGGACCTTCATCCAAAAACTATATGGAGACCTTGATTCTCCATTTGAGAGTGATGCTTTCTTGGAGAACCTTTCACATGTGGATAATATTAATTACTATTCATCCTTCTCCTTCTTTTGATACCCTATTTGTAGTTAAGAATATTCCTCCTATACTAGTTACTATTTTGGGGCTTAGATTCATTTCTCTAGGAGATCCAAATTATTATTTATAGAAAGATTATATATAGCTTATGGATTCATATCACTGGGATACATTCGTACAAGAGATATCTGAACTTTATTTATAGAGTGTCATATTTTAGACTTGGATGATACCATTGAGGACATATATTTCTTCTTATAATATATTCCTCCATCACTTATTATTTTATTAGAGCTTAGAGTCACCCCATGAAGGGATTCTAGTGATTCTTTATAGCAATGTCCTTCATATTAATGAGATCCACTTTATTAATAGTTCTACTTACTAGAAACTCTACATCTATTTGTGTAATCTCACCTTTCAAATCTTAGTGACACTATTGATGTTATTTTTGTTCTCTTTGATGGAAACTTTGATGGTTTGCATCTACTTCTTTGGATGCATTTTCTTTTCCACTACATACTTCTATTATGACACAACCTATAGCTCCTAAATCCTATAACTCACCTTCATCAACATTAAAGTTGAAACCTTTGTAGGAATAGTTATCTAGGCCATGAGGTTACACATAAACCCTCTCACTCACTCTCCTCCATGTTGTGCCTAATGCACACACGCCCCATTCGGAACGGGGACCCTCTCTTTCCTCTTTTCTGATTGTCGGGTCCCTTTTTGTTTTCCTCATTTTGTGTGCCCCATTTTTGTGCCCTAAAAGGTCAGCACGTTCCCCAAAGTCATATTTTAAACTTGACCAAAATTGCCCCCCTTTCAAAATGCTAAATCTAATTCTAATTCAGGTTTCCCTTGTCAAAATGCCTTTTTTGGCGTCCGCTGCGCCCTCCGGGCCCGGACACTCAGGTTTCCCGTGCCAGATTTCCGCCCTGGTTCTACCGTTTTGAATGGTGCCAGCAGAACGGCTTTCTGGACCCTAGATTTTGGATCTCGGGTTTCCCCTCCCGGAATTCCTCTTGGACTTTGCTGTTTCTGAAGGCCATGGCTGGACAGCTTCCTGGCCATCGGACTCCGATCCTCCCGCCGCCATCTGCGAATTTAAAATCCACCAACTTACCTATTGCTGTACGACTGAATTTAATGGCTGCATTAATGAACGTTTTGGCTATTTAAGCGAATTTTCCGGCAGTCATTATCAACCGACCGAGTGATAGAAAATCTGCACAGCTCCCAATGTCTGAGATTTTCCACCTGAAAGTTCAAGCGCCTTTTTCCAACATCTCCCGTGCATTCAACAGTTTATTCTTCAAGATCTTGAGGTAGGTTTTTCGTCCGTGCACCTCTTCCTTGTTTTTTGTGAAATTCCAAGTATTGAGCATAAAAAATGTAAAATTGGGTTGAAATTAGGTAAATTGATGCCTTCCCCTAAAAACCCATGTCTTAGAATTTCAAAAATCGATAGTTTAAGGCCTTGAAACTCAATCCAAAACCTAACCTCATCGCGGTCGTTCTCTGGAATAGTCACCGGTGTCTCCCGGGCCCGGGCCTTCCCACGGTCGTCCGCGAAACTCAGAAACCGAACCTTCAAATTTTATGTGGCGAAGTTCCTCCCAGACCCTGGTGTCTGGGTTTCCGTGTCGCTCCTGCCATTCCAAACGGCCGTCCTAGGACAACTTCCTGACCTTCGGACCCCAACCGCATGACATTCGCGTCGAACTCCAAAATGTCAACAAGGAATCGAATTGTCCTTAGTTTCAGACACTCGGAGTTCCCCTCCCGGGATTCCCTAGCAACTTCGCCGTTCCAAATGGCCTCGCCCAAGCATCTTCCCGACCCTCGGACCCCGGACACACGAAGTCCGTGTGAAGACTTGGAAAAAGTTGAAAACCAGTTAAAGATCAAAACAGCCTCGAGATTTGACACTCGAAATTACATGTTGATTTCACCATTCCCAACGGCCTTCCTCGTGCAGCTTTCTGGACCTCGGGTCCTGACCACGCAAAGTCCGTTCCAATTTTCAACCGGACCCCGACCTCCGAAATTTCATCCTCGGAACTCCATGTCGCATTCACCGTTCCAAATGGCCATCCTGGGACATCTTACTGACTCCCAGACCCCGGTCCGCTGCCCACCAAAACGAAAATTTAGATAAACTCTTGGGCCTGAGCTTCTTCCGGATTTCAACCACTAGAATTCCCCTCCTGGGATTCTGTTCCACTAGCACTGTTCTAATGGTGAAGTCGGGATAGCTTCCCGACCTCCGGTTCTCGATCCTCTATTCGCCGTCTGGTTGCCCGAGTCCTTAAACTGTCTCCAGAGATTGCCCTCCAGAATTCCCCTCCGAGGATTCCGCTTCCATTTTGCTGTTTACAATGGCTGACCCATAGCCGCTTCCCGGCGACGGCAATCCGAGACCCAGATTCCGACGCCCGGAGTTCCATCTCCCTTGCGCCGTTTCCAATGGTTGTCCTGCATCTAATGCCTGAACTCCCAAATGAAGGATCAAATGACCTCCAAATACAAAACGGATTTTGACCCACTTGCTAAAATTAGGTTTTCCTTCACACCAACCTTCAATTGACCAAATCTAACACCAGGAAATGCCTTTGGGAGTTACATCCTCAATTTTCCCTTTCAAACGGCGTTCTGCTAAGGGAATTCTAGCCCTGGGAACCCGGTTTGTCTGCCTTACTTTCTAATGATGAAGTATCAAGTGTTACATGTTTATTGAATATGAATAATGATTGTAGAGCTAATCTTGACGTGTAGGGATTGTCTGGAGCTATTTTGGTCATGATTATTGTTACTAATTCACGTCCTTTGTGCAAGATTTATGGAATCCGATGCAGAAATTTCTGGTGCCTCCAAGGAGAAAGGGAAAGGAATAGCCAAGACACCTCGAGGCAAGGAGGACAAGAACTTGATGAAGTAAAAATTCCAAGGGGTCCCCATACAATCCAGAGTTACCTCTCTCTAGAGAGATGTCATAGATACCAGCATCGGCTAGGTCGATGTTGACGAATTCATACAAAGGGTCAGGATGAACCCCAAGATAGAGAATGCAAAATTGATAAAGAGCAGCAGAATTTCCAAAGCTGTAGGCTTCTCGCCGGCCTTGGTGGCCCTAACACTCGTAATGGCATGCGTGAAAGCATATAAGGAGGAGACCCGAACTATAGTGGACTAGGATGGAAATATCCTTGTAGACATGTCCCCGTCGGGTATAAATACAACTTTCCACATTCTTGCCTTCAAGAGCATGGAGACCCCCACCATTGAGGAATGCAAGGAACTATGGGAGAAGGATCCGTTGAGATGCAAGAAGCTAATCGACTAGTATTGGTTAAAGGATAAGCCAGGTAGTGTTGGTAAGCTTCCTCAGGAGCGTTTTCACAACAATTTCTTCGAGGATTACCATGACCTCATAACTTTGCTAAGTCGAGTAATGGGCCTTCTTGCTGCAACCTTCTTCCAAGAGTGGATGTTCTATTTCATAGAGCAGATTCTCCACAGCGATGGCGTCACCTTCTATTGGGGAGAGATAATCAGTGACTGCTTCCACGAGCAGTTTACAACCGTGAAGAAGACCTCCAATTTCTTCATGACCTCCTACTTCGTATATTCCCTCGCTAATCAGCGGCATTATCAGGGATTGATGGTGGTACCCAGTGATCCATCAGGGGTGGAACTCAAGCCTTACGATAAATACCCTCAACTACAGTTCTGAAACTTCAAAAGGGATTACTGTTAGGTGAATGATGCATTCATCGCCCACATCATTCAGTCCCTTGGGGGCGACTTTCAAAGAAGGGTTTCTCATAGTGCCAAAGCCCTCCTTAGGAAATATGCCTTCCTTTATATTCAATTCTTGAAGTTCACATACATCCGTGCCTAGGGATTCACGGAGAGGCCAAATAAGCTGCCCTGGTACCCCAATGACCAGATTATTCTTTTGGAGCTGACATGGCACCTGAGGCACATCCATAACATCTTAAGCAACAAGCATCTAGTAGGCACACCCTACCCCATTGGGCTCGGTCAAGGAATGTACAAGATTCACACCTCCTAGTGTGCAGGGTATTCAGAAAGAGAGTTGGTCGAGTACAACTTCCGTCAATATACAGCTCGGCCTCGAATGGACCCGTACGAACACATTAGGAAGGCACTAGGATGAGAGTATGCCCACCTCCACAACGTCGAGGACTTTTGGGCCAACTGCAAGGATGATCTTGAGGTGTGGTTGCGGCAGTACATGCGCATGACCGCCATCTATGTGCGAAGGATAAACTTGTGTGGGGTCCCTAACCAGCTTGAGGAGGATGAGGACATGGTGATCGACCCAGGCTACGATTCCATCGCCAATTTGCCGTTGCCTACGATTGACTGGAATGAACCAAAGCTTGATGACATCAACATACTCACTAGGCCCGTTGAGAGCCGAACAAGGGCATGGATCGACCAAAAGGTAGCCCAATTGAAACAATAGGGAGTCGCCATGACATTCAAGGGATTGGAAAGTGAACCAAGTGGCTCTGATGGAGGGGCAGCTACTGCTACAACTGAGGAAACATCTAACACACCACCATCGGTCAAGACCAAAAAGAGAAAGGAGGCTAGTGAACAGCTGCCCAAACCAAAGGTCTATGCCCGTAAGGCTTCTGAGCCCGAGCCTTCCAAGAAGAAGAGAAAGACCACTAGGGGCATGAGGACGATTGTGATGTCCAAGAATCTACCCCGTAGGATAGGGGGAGAAGGATCTAACTCACCAAAGTCTCTGCCTACTATGGTCATTGCTGCTACTGCTGCTATTGTTGCTACCCCTGCCCCACTTACTTCACTTGCAGTTTCCACTTCCTCCCCACCTGTGGTGGACATCTCCGTCCACCTTGCTTCCACTCATCCAATCTTGCAGATCATTCTCATGGATTCATCATCTGCCATGACCTCACCGGTCTCCTCTTCTTCTATGTCTCCTTCCCTCCCCTCTACTTCCAATGCTACGGTGCTTTCCCTTAGTCTCCCTGAGTCTTTCGTGAAATATATGAAAAATGTGCCATCCGAGCTCTCAGGGATGCTCACTAATCCAATGGTTCAGGCTGTAATAGCTCAGGCTATGGCGTGTACTCTAGCTCTCCTTCCCTCTACTGAACCATCGAAGATGGAGGCAACAATGCAAATATCAGACAAGCTTGAGCGATGACAGCTAGAGGTTGCAACGAGGCCAGAGGATGAGGAATTTGAGTACCACGAACATCCACTGTTCAAGCGCTGGGAAATAGATGAGGTAGCTTATGAGTCCTCCAGCGATAGTAGCGAAGAGCTGGATGTTGAATTTATAAGAGAATCAAATGATCCCGAGCTCAATGCGGAATAGGGCAAGCAACTCAAGGAGATAGAAGATAAAGAAGTCGAGGACCGGCTTGCACAAGAAGAGGAGATTGTTGCTCAAGAGGCAGAGGGCAACAAGTCTCCGACTAAAGGGCATCACCAGACCCTAGAGCACAACGAGGAAGCATCCCTCCACAAAGGCGAGCAAGGGGAGAACCCCGAAGAGCATGCATATAATCAAAATGAAGAAGATCCACCAAAGGAGCAGTTACACACCAAGTCCCCCACTAAACATGAAACCCTTCAACAAGACTCCAATGAGGATAAGGAAGATATGGGGACTAAAGAGAGGGCTCTTGTCATCAGAGTCATTGAACTCGAGAAAGGGGACAATGGGAGTCAAAGTAAACCACCTAGGGAGGAGCCCCAAGTACCCAACTAGCTACAGAGACAGCTAAAGCAAAAGACTCCCACCTTAAAGGATCCCAAGGCAAGGTTGGAAGCCATTATGGCCAGAGGACAAATAAGCACCAAGAAGAAGGAGAAGAAACCAAAGATCAGATCGAAGGTAACCATGGATGCCTTAGGATCAAGGGCGGTGCAGATAGCGACACCAGTGGTCAGAGAGCAGGGTATAATTTATAACGTCTCCACCATCGATTTGGGAGTGGCCACGAGGGAGAAAAAGGTCGATCACCTCTAGGAGTCGGTCGCCACAATGGTACACCTTATCCAACATGATAAGATTTCAAAAAAGGAGCTCAAGGAACAAGTGGCCGATCTAACAACCTACATTTAGTAGCATTCATCCCCGGATGAACAAACCACCATGTCATCGGCTTCGCCTTAGTTGTTATCTCAGGAACAGATTAACAAGTTAGAAAAAAGAAGAAACTTAGACAAGACTATGGAAAATTGGTTCCGACAGGTCTTGGACATGGGAAACACAGGCATCAATTTGGTTGTTTGGATAGTGAATAAGTTCCTCGAAGTGCAAAGGACCCTTGAGGGCACGAGGCAGATCTGTGAGGAGTTCCCAAGGAAGTACGAGGCAACCTATCCAAAGACCAAGGCCATACTCGCGTTGCCAGTCGAGGTTTAGGAGAAGGACTTTGCCTTCAAGGATGACGACCACTGGTTAGTGGATGTTTGGAAGTGAGATTTCAATCACAGAAGGAAAAGGCTGGAGCAGATCATTGAGTGGATAGCGTCGAACATCGAATGGGCTAGGGATTCTAGAGAAGAGTGCTCTCGATACCTCAAACTAATGATGGGGTACAAGCCGCCCGCAGTCGAGATCAATCCTGAGAACATAAAGCCCCACTTCTCAAAAATCATGGAAGATGTGATGTCAGTTGAGGTCACCATGGATTTTATGAGTTTTTCAGCCCGTGCCTTCGCGTAGTCAGAGTTCTTCAGGGATAATACAGCCAAATATGAAGAGGACTAGAAAAAACTCGTCAGCAATTCCCAAGAATGGACCTACCAGGTGCTGCAGTCAGACATCATGGAGATGGATAAGCTCCAGCCGCTGATCCTGAACTTTGTAGAGTATGCAGCATTGAAGAAGCCTAAAGGCAACCCTGTCATCGATGAAGAATTCCTCAGAGAATAGCTACAGCAAAGGGCAAACAGCTAAAGGACAAAATTGCTACAGTGTTGTCACTAGAGGATGAAACAGGGAAAAGACAAGAGTGAATTTATAAATGTAATATATTTGGGGGTAGGTGAAACCCTATTGTAAAGTGAATCCTAGCTACACAATAGAATTGAATATTGGCCACTCATTTTGTTTTTTGAAAACTATAAATAGGGCTCTCCTCCTCTCATTTTAAGAGAGTTGAGTTGTTGTAAAGGCATGCTGCAGAAATTATAATAGAAAATACAGTCATTTTCTAGTTTATTTCTGGGTTTCTCCACATGTTTCATGATTCTTCTCCATTTAGTTAGAACTTTGCTTCAAGTTACTTTGTTGCTTTGGTATCCTTAAATTAGCTTTGATAATTAGTATGTTGTCTCTGGTTTTGAAGATTATTGCTGTGTGTATGCTTTCCTTATCCATACTTTTGGTCATTTGCTGCTGGTAGATGACTGTGTAAAGTTAGCCTAGACTTTAATTTCATTTCCGCTCATTAAACTTTATCTTTATTCACATTTCCATGGCGAATGAATGATGAATATCTGCAGTCCTTAGAAGATAGTATAGATTTCATGATATTGTGAGAATTCAGATTTAGTGAAATTCTATTTAAGGAAACTGTCCACAGTAGGAACCTCCATGATCACTGTTCATTGGTAGTTGCAGGTCCAGGAACCATCCTCCTTCCTCGCTCTTTTTTTTTAGAAATAACTTGTGTTAAGGTTCATTGCACATTGTAAAGCCAAATCTGACGAAACAATGGAGTCTAAGACTGCTGCCTGAACCTACAACAAGGTACAGTAATTCCATATACACAAAACTCCATCCATCGACCCAATTCTCTTACAGCTTTGACCACGTAAGACTGCCTTGTGATTCCAGCAAAATCACATCAAACAACTAATTTATTCCAAGCATCATCATGACCTAACATCCGAGAGACCTTGGGATAGTGTTCTACAATTTGATTGTGGAAGATTGTCTTTCAAGAGAGGTGATGCACCTACGCATTACCTGTATTGAGAGGTGCATAAAAACACGGTCAACACTCCATAATTGCATGCTTTCTTATTACAATATTTTATATTTAGGCCTAGGACTCTTAATTAAACCTTGGCACATCTATACACTACCTTAGAGATATGTAAGTATTTTCCAAAGATCTTCTTCCTAATCCTTCCCTTATTTCAACTTTTGGAGTGGAAATTATTTTTCCTAAAAGGAAGACACATCATTTATTGCAAAGAGACCTACTTCAACACTCAATTTGATGCATTCTTCATTCACATTATCTCTTTACTACGTGGATTCATTGATCTTGTAAGGACATAAAAAAGCTACATATTTGGGGGATAAGTTTAGTTCTTCATTTCTTTCTCTATTTTGAGAGGGGGGTTTCTCATTTTTTGAGGTGAGTTTTCCTATGGGTTTTCTCCTTTTCCTCATTTATCAATTCCAAGGTAAGCTTTATTTTATCTTTGTTAACTCAATCTACTTGTAATATCATATTACTTAATTATGAATCTCAATCCTAATTTATCTAGTATTTGAATAATGATAATTTATCCGTTATATATATTTGCACCTAGTATGCTTTATTTTCTACATTATTCTAATAGTGAAATTTGCATGCCATGCCATTTCTCATATAGTTTTTTGTTTGTTTTGAGAAAATGTATTGATACATGTACATGTTGGGTTTAGTCCACTAGTATTTACTCATCTATATACATACATATTCCTATGGAGTTAGTCACTACCTTATCCTTATACATACTTATTCCAATACATTCACCCTAATGCCACATTTGTTACACTTATTCGTAAACCTATCTTAATATATCTATTATATGCTACCACATTATACAACTTAACAAGTTGAATGGCATGAGAAAAATATAATATTCTAAAGTAAATTGCATCAATAATAGATATGTTACCCCACTCATTTAAAATTTTATATTAATATTTTTAATAAAATTTGAAAAAGTTCAACAAATTTATATAACAAAAGGGAAGATGGGCTTGAACTTTTGTAGCTAATATAGTGCTGTTCTTATGATTTTGAACATTAAAAGTTAATAAACTTTGTTTAAAAAACATATGATTTACTATTTTATCATGTTTGATTTAGGTCTAATTGAATATCACTTTATTGAATGATCAAAATTGTGTTTTTAAATCACCTATAAATAATTCAAAATAAAAATCAACTTAAAATAAAAATATATACTTATTAATGATATGCTATTGTAAAGCAAGTCAATTAGAAATGACTTACTCATTTACAATATAAACTTGCAAATTAATATTATAAAAATTCTTGGGTTTTAAAAAGAAAAATGAAAGTGATGGATATAATTCAAATCTCAATTTCTAACATAGAGATATATGTTAGACATGCATATTAATTTTTTTAAAGGGTTTCTTTCTTATGAGGATTAAATAGACTCATAAATTAATTTTTTTTAAATGAAAATGAGAAAATTAGATTTAGATGATTGCTTAAGTAATTTTGAGGGGAAGTGAAAAGTTATATTGATTTAATGAAATGTATTAAGAATAATGTTTCATTATAATGAAATGTAATATGACAAAAAATTATAATACAATTAACTTTTTAATTTTTAAATATGATAAAAAAATTAAATTTTAAAAAAATATTATAAAATTATTGAATAGATCTAAATTTTAAAAAAAATTAAAAAAAAGTAAATTTATTTTAAAAAAAAAATTAGATGAACTTCTACAATTAAATTTCAAATATTAAAAACTTTATTTGATTAAAGAAGTGAATAATATTCTCAAATAATATTTTGTAAGTCATGAAAGTTTTCTCTAATTTTCCATGACTAGTCTAGTTAATAGAAAGTGATGTCTTATCAAATTTAATACCACAATTTAAAGTATTCTACGACTGTTTTAATTCCACACGACAACTCTGCACATCACTTACTTTCTCTCTCATTTTCCTGCATAGACAGACTTGGTTCATTTGAAATGGAGGGCGGTGTCATACCTGAGAGCTTGTGCACCCTCACTTTTGTTGCAACCATAAGACTATATCGAATGGGATTAATAGGTACTCTTCCTCCCTTCTTAGGAAAATTATCTTCTCTCTCACAACTAGATTTATCTGGTAATAGTTTGAGCAGTAATATTCCTCCTTCTCTATCTAATCTATCTACTCTAACTATCTTATATATTTTTGTTAATCAACTCACATGAAGCATTCCCTCCTCTCTCTCTAATCTCTTTTCTCTAACTTACCTATATCTTTCTAGAAATCACTTGAGTGGGTGCATCCCCTCCTCTCTCTCTAATCTCTCTTCTCTAAATAAGCTATATCTTCATTCCAATCAACTTAGAGGAATCATTCCCTCCTCTCTCTCTAATCTCTCTTCTCTAACTTACCTACATCTTTCTAGAAATCACTTGAGTGGGTGCATCCCCTCCTCTCTCTCTAATCTCTCTTCTCTAACTGAGCTATATCTTCATTCCAATCAACTCAGAGGAAGCATTCCCTCCTCTCTCTCTAATATCTCTTCTCTAACTTACCTGTATCTTTCTAGAAATCACTTGACTGGGTGCATCCCAGATTCTTTGGGCAATCTCTCTTCACTTACATCCCTGGATTTTTCGAACAACCAACTGAACAAAAATCTTCCCTCCTCATTCTCAAGGCCCTCCTCCCTTACCAATCTCATTGCTGATAGGAATCCATTCAACCAAAGTATTGCATCCTTAGTAGCAGACGACCATCATATTAGTTTAGAGGCTTTGTTACAAAACCTTAGAAAATTAGAGGCATTGTCTTTATCCAATTGTGTACTTAACAACAACACCACTTAGATTCCTTCCTTTCAGTTAAAATTTTTATACCTAACATCATGTAAGTTGGATGGTCAAATACCTTCATGGATTTCTACTCAATTCTCACTTGAAGAGTTGAAAATAGCTGACAACAATCTTGTTGGAGAAATTTCCTCTTGGCTACTACATATGAGCTTAAGCTACATAAATCTCACAACAAATCATTTGCAAGGTCATCTTTCGCTAAATACTTCAGTTTTGAAGGCAATAGAGGTTGTGGACATGTCTAACAATGCATTGTGCAGACATATACCACCGATTTGGCCACCTAGTATATATGGATTGTTTCTGAATGGCAATTTACTCACAGGCAATATTCCTTCAAGCATGTAGGTTAGCTAGTCACTACAAGTTTTAAATTTGGAAAATAACCATTTGACTGGAATAATCCCTCCAAGCATAGCCAATTTTTCTTCACTTCAAATTTTGAATTTGGGGGATAATAATTTGGGAGGTTTGATACCATCTAAGTTTGGTGAGATAAGTCAACTACAATCACTAGTGATAAAGAATAACCAGGTGAGTGGAGCATTACCTCCCTCAATATCAAACTACACAAAATTACATTTTCCAGATATTGGGAAAAACCAATTGAAAGGCTAGATTCCAAAATCAGTAGGAAACCTTTCAAATTTGCAAGTGTTAGCAATGAGGAAAAATAATTTTGAAGGTAGCATTCCTACAAAAATTGGGCAGCTGAAGTACCTCCAAATCTTGGACCTTTCTTATAATTGTCTATTAGACTTTATACCACACAACATTTTTCAGTTTGCAAGCAATGTTGAATGAACCACAACAGGGACATATCATGACTCAATTCATGCCTCAAATATATGAAGGGACATTGTCAAGATTAGAAAAGTACAGGTATGAGGATGAATTGAATATGAATTCTAAAGGAAGAGATGAGCACTACCCATATATTTTCTCCACCATGGCAACCATTGACCTCTCCAACAATCAATTGAATGGTAATCTTCCTTTCGATTTAGGAAAGTTGAAAGGCCTGATGTCTCTCAACCTATCCCTAAATAATCTTAATGGGAAAATTCCAAAATAGTATTGTACAAATGAGTTGGCTAGAATCATTGGACCTTTCTTCAAACCATTTTTCTGGAAAAATTCCATGGGGGCTTGGATCTTTGAGCTACTTGGGAGTCCTCAATTTATCGAACAAAAAAATTTCAGGTAGAATACTGAAAGGAGGACATACAAAAACGTTTACAAAATATTCATATGGAGGAAATCCAAATTTATGGGGATGTCCACTCCCAAAGAACTGCTCTTGGCCAGAATTTTATCTTGCTCATCCTCCCATTTATTCATCTACCAATGAAGAAGAGGAAAGTTTTTGGTATTGGATTGCAGTGGGTTTGTTGTATGGTGTGGGTTTTGGATTTGTGGTGCTCTCTATTCCACTAAAAAAGAGGCGGGGACATAAATACTTTGAAGGGGTTGAGATGGTCTTGAAATATTTATTTCAATGGCTCAAGAATATGATAATATCAAAGGTTTTATTTAGGTGAGATCTTGGACTTGTTTTATTTATTTATATATAGTTTGAAAGTTCATTTAATTTATTATTTATTTTTAGAATATCGTTTTGTTAGAAACCAAGATCACCTGCATGCAATCACCTCTCACATGCAAAAGACATGCAGAACCAAAGAAGATGTTTTGTAAACCTCAAAGTAAAAATGCATTAATGAGAATCAATTATTACAAAGAGATCAATCCTTATGAAGGAGATCAAGAAACCCTAAAAGGGAAACCCTAAATGAAACCCTAGTGTGCACACTTAATAATTAATCAATTATTAATTTGCCTAAGTTTAGCTTAAGCAACTAAAGGAATAAGTGACTTAATTAATTAACCAGTATGATATAATTAATTAAGTATAATAACTTATTACTCTAACACCCCCCCTTAAGATGAACATAGGAAGAAGCTAAAACACTAGAAGAAGATGCATGCAAGCAAAGATGGGTCCTGACAACTAGGCCTGATCAGATACCCATTTACAAATGCAAGAAAGAGGTAGAGAAGGAAAACCCTATGGGAAAAACCCCCGTACAATGAGATGACATGCTACAAATAAGAACTAGAAGAACATTGTAGAGTAACATTGGAACTGCAATCTGACAAGCAAAGAAAGATACTTTTGTCTACAAGAAACCATATCAGAATCATAATGATGCAATAACAAACCTGATTACAATAAGAGAATTGATTTATACAAGCAATGTATGCAACCCTAATGTTGACCTAAAAACAACTCAACTAAATAAAGTTTACTTATCAATTAAGTAAACTAATTATTACCTAAGAAAAACCTAGGTAAAGTTATGCAAGTGTAATTAAATATTAATTACACTAACACCCCCCCATAAGTGCAACTTAGGGAGACTATTTAATAAGCATGCACCTAAAACTAAGATGAATGCAAGAAAGCATGAATGGGTCTTGGCAACAAGGCTTGATCAGGTACCCATGTAAAAATGCAATAATGAGGTAGAGAAGGAAAACCCAGTGGGACAACCCCCCTACAATGAGATGACTACTGCAAAGAAGCACTGGAAGAACACTAGAACCACAATTCAGAAAGCAAGAAAAGATAATTCTATCTACAAGAAACCATATTGGAATCATAATAATGCAACAATAGACTCGATGCCACAGAACACTCGAAAAAACCAAACGGGAACAACCCTAGAATCCATAAAGCAATAGTAGATGATACGATGATGACATAATCTGGAAGCCATGAATCTCGATGTCGATGCCAAATTGAGACTAAAATTTTTCCATGGGAACAAGTACCATAAAGACTCGAGAACATTAACCACAAATTTAGTGGCCCTCAAACTAAGATGGATTTGAAATGAATCTGATATGTGTCAAGCTAAGACAAAAAAGTGGCCAAAAGAAACTAAGAAACCAAATTACAATCCATGAGATTTGTCATCAAAACACAATGAAAATCAAAGTGTATGTACACTCTAATCAGATTATTATGCAAGAAACCCCCTTGATGGAACTTTATATTAGTTCATTTATTACAATACCCAATGATTGCAAAAGGAGAGAATGCCTAAACATGGATAAACATAAAATGAAAAAAGACCTTCGATCTATGTAGAGGACTGAACCAGATTTCCAACACCGTGAGAATCACGAAAAAAGTATTACCGAGTCAAAAGATATGCCCTCCAGAGTTAAAAAACAAAAGTTTTGAGTTCAAGGACCTGCAACATAAAACTGGAACATAATCAGGAAAAATAACCTACACCAACAGAACGGTCTTAGAACCAGCTTTTCAACGATATCTCGTTTGCAAAAAATCGACTTTGTACGCAAACGTTATGCCCGATTTGGTGAAAGTGCTCCAGAATGGCCAATTTGGCCTACAGGCAGCCCAAGGGGCTGAAAAAAATTCGGCCCCTGGTCTTGTGCGTGACCAGGGGTTGGCATATAGGGGGCTAGGGCAGAGCCCTTGGTCACCCATGTGACCATAGTGAGTGCTAAGACCGGCAACAGGGGGCTGGGGCATAGCCCCCGATCATCAATAAGACCGCACACACATGTAAAGAAGCCCCTAGGGGCTGAGCTCAGGCCGGCTAGGGTTGAAGGGGGAGCAACCGGTGGCGGCGGCGGGCCGGTGGCTGATGGATGGCGCCTTCCATTATAACTGGTGGCACGAAAATCAACACCACTTTTCACTTTTTTTTTGGTATTTTTTTGAAAATTGTGCCTCGGGGAGCGTGCTAGGGAGATCATACGGCCTTCCTGGCAATTTCTTTTGCCTTCCGAACCAACTTTGCCAAAATTGATGAAACGAAGGGCAATCTTAGGGTTTTGGGGCACTGTGAACGCGATGGCAATGTCCTTTTTTCTCCAAGATGCTCTAAAAAATAGGCTACCTCTAGAGCTTGCAAAAAATCACCGAGTTTGAAACCCTCACAGATTTCTTCAACGATGACCAAAATAAAAAAAATAAAAGTCATTCCATTCTTGACTTTTTCCAGCGCTCTGAATCCAATGGAAATGCCTGATTTGATTCAAGATGCTACATAAATGAACTCAAGGCATGAAATCCTCGAGGAACCCCAAATGAACTCTGCAATGATTTTTTCCAGAATTTGAGAAGGAGTTGCATGTCAAGGCTCTGATACCATGTTAGAAACCAAAATCACCTGCATGCAATCACTTGCCACATGCAAAATACATGCAAAACCATAGAATATGTTCTGTAAACCTCAAAGTAAAAATGCATTATTGAGAATCAATTATTACAAATAGATCAATCCTTATGAAGGAGATCAAGAAACCCTAAAAGGGAGACCCTAAATGAAACCCTAGTGTGCACACTTAATAATTAATCAATTATTAATTTTCCTAAGGTTAGCTTAAGCAACTAAATGAATAAGTGACTTAATTAATTAACCAGTATGATATAATTAATTAAGTATAATAACTTATTACTCTAACATGTTTAATTTAATTTTTTGTTTGTGTATTCTCCGAATTTTAGAATAATTGAAAGATTTTTAGTGATATGTTAATAATCTTCAAATAGATTGAAGAGATTCAATGTGCTTATTAATATTACCACAAATTTTATAGATAACCACTTTCTCTTCCACAACGATGGGCTCAACATAATAAATAAGCAACCCAAAAATGTTAGCAAAATTTTTGGTGAAAGAGGTATTAGTGAACTTTCTAGATAAGAGGCGCTATCATGCAATTCATGAACCTTGAGGCATTGTAGAAATTTGTGGGCTAAACAGAGTTTGTTGTTGTGCAAAATTTTGTTGATTGTTGAGAAGGAAAGGACAATATAACAGTGATACCATTGATGGAGGAGTTGTTTTTCAAGTTGCATGTGATATGTAAAGGTTTTATTTCAAATTTAATGTAAAATGAAATTAGAAGTATAGTTTTTTTTTGGTGATCTTTAATTTGTAATAATTTGTAATTTTTTCTATATTAAATCTTTTGTGTTGTTATAAATATATGGTATTAAAAAAATAAATTATATTTGTTTTATGTAAACATATTTTACATAGTAAGAGAAATATTTATTAAAAATATATGTATATGGCATATTAAAGTTAAGATAAAGCATTTTTTTATAATAATACAATTTCATTTTAAAATTATTTTTTTATAAAATATTGTTAGTATCTAACTATTAATAATAGAATTTAAGTGTGAAATATATGATAATCATTTGAAAAGACCAAAATTATAATATATATTTATGTGGAAATAGATATAAGCTTACTAGATATCAAATTTTGGAATCAAATATTATATTTTATTGCTATTCAAGTTTTAACTTATAGAAGTGATTTATAAGTTTTAAATTTCATTTATGTAAGTTTTCTTTATATTATAAAAGTGTGATTTATAAACATTTTAGTTCCATTGATGCCACTTCTCTTTCTTTTTAAGGAAAATAAGATAACAAAAAATTAGCCTCAACTATCTTCCCTCACCAACAGGAGGATCAAATTTTAGAATCAAATATAATATTTTATAGATATTCAAATATAAGTTTTTAAGTTCCATTTATGTTCTTGCTACTAAGAAAGACAAATCTTATAACTTAAAATTAATAAATTATCTTGGATCAAAACCTTCTTTGTTGGATTTTAGTATAGTTTATTGATTAATAGAAATTCAATTTATTATATTCTCTAGTGTATTTGGAAAATAAAATAAAATTTCACAATATTATTACATTACATAATAAGTGAATAACGTTATATTGATAATTCCTCTACATTTATATTTATTATAAAGATTAGGGCTAGATTGTGGTTGCATTTTGTGGCACTTTTTCTTTTAAAAAAAAAAATTAGTCTCTTATGAATCTTGTAAATAACATTGGATCTAATGAAAATTCTCATTTTAATTTTTTTTTTGACATAATAAAAATGCCAATCTTTTAATTTTAATTTAATCTTTTTGACATAACCTAAATTTCACTAATAAATATCCTTTTTAAGAAACATATTTGTATAGTTAAAATTGTGAGTTATGTCCTTAAGTTTTCTCAAATCTAGAGGAGGGTCTAGATTATGTTCACTTGGTATAAGGGCAACAATGTAAGAGTGCCTTCAATGGATATTTTATCATAAAGTAGAAATGCTACATTTTTACTTTGACATTATAGTACAACTTGTCTCCTTACTTTTTTAGCTAAGAGATGATGCTAAATACAACAAGCTTTTGGAAGAGGTAAAATACCAATTTTCACAACTTTATAAAGGGGACATCCATTGTTCTAGACAACTCCAAAGCTTGTTTAAATTTTTAGTATAATTTATTTTCTAGTTGTTTTCTAATGTATGTGGTTGGTTCAACCAACTGGGTTATTTGAGTTGTTCTAGACTACTTATTTAAACTTTGAGTTTCTATGTTTCAGTTGCTATTTTGTTATGTATGTCCAGTTGGTTCAATCAGTTGGGTCATTTTTGTTGTTTAAGGCAGATGTTGTTACTCTTATTAGAATGGTTGTATGCTAATTTCATAGTTTAGTCCTTGGTTGACTCGATTGTGTTGCAGTCTATTCACTAGATTTGTATTGTTAGTCTCCTTCCCATGCAATCTCCTTTTGGATTGCCTATTCTTTTCTTTATATTTCAGCTTTGTTCAATAAATAAATAAAAAGTGCCTTTAAGGTAATTAAGAGATATTTCCACATACTATAAGCCACATGGTGACAAAGCGAGGGTTGTGGATGTAAAGAATGACTTTTCCTTTCTTTTTATTTAAGTGTATCAAATTTATTTATATTTTAAATCTGAAAGAATAATTGCAAAGTAAACATACATATAAAAAATCTTAAAAAATGTTCCTAAAGCAACAAATGTTACACCTCGTTGTGTGTTTACCTATTTACTATTACTATGATTGGTTAAATACATGTTTTTGTACTTTTTTTATCTAAATCATTACGAAAATGATGAATGAATGTTAATTTCATTTGATGGTTAGAATGAGATGAATATGAAGAACGAATGTTGATATTTTTACTATAAAATGTATAATGCAAAAGATTGTTTTGATGAACGACTGACTACTATTGAAAATATGTTGAGTTGAATGCAAATATAAGATCAATCCTCCAGAAGAGAGGGGAAGTATCACTCAGGAGAAGGACTTGGTCAGGTAACCTTTAAATGAAACCTAACTAAGCTTTCACACACTCACTTATAAAATGGTTAAGTCAAGTCATAGTTTTAGGAAATGGGTAAGTCATCTTTGGAAATGTTGTGCTTGAATTAGAAAGGATCATGATTTATGTTGTGAGCATTCTTGGTTGTGATAAGTGCTTAGTTCATGTGAGTTCTTCCTGGTATGACTATATTCAATCAATGAGATATATATATGTGAAATGTATATATATGTATACATGTACATGACGACGATAATGCATACATGCATGAGTTAATACGTATACGTAGGTAGACGTACTTACACATACTCATGGATGGATTTATCATCGAAAATGGGGGTATCGAATGGAAAATAAGACATGTATATATACACTACATGCATATATGTTTGTTGATCAGTTATCAATTATATGTGATTGATTGATTGATTTTATAAGTGAATGTATATATATATATATATATGAGATATATGCATATATACATATATATACACATATCAAGATATATTCATATGTAATGACATGTTGGAATGCCCATATGAGTATGTCGATATATGTATATATGCGTATATGTGTGTATATATACGTATGATATTGTTTATGGAAATAATAACATGGATATATACATTTGAATATCAAATGGTTTATTTAAATAAAATTATATATATATGTTCATATATACATATTACCATTACATACTATTATAATAAGTATATATATTATATTATGTGCTGATTTAAAAAGTATATGGCGCTACTAAATAGCTCATTGATATCATTTAAACCGTGCATATAAACTCTGCATACAAAGTGATAGTGAGTAAAGTGTGTGCTATATACAGTATAGTGAATTAAACATTAGTATGAACCGCACATTTAACAAAGGTTGTAAAAAAAATTCTTACATGCTGGGAAAAGTATTGATAGAATTGCAAATAAAGATAATGTTATGTTTTAAGTATTAAAGTTAAGACAAAGTCAAAGCTATCAAAATCACAGGAAATAAACATTGACCAAGTCTATAAAATAGTGACCAAAAGAATAGGAAACATGATAACATTGTGGCACCAAAATATGAATGGTGCAAGTCAATTAGAAGTCTTCAACCTGCAACAATTTCAAGCATATGGAAATGCGAATTAGTCAAGGATGTAGCTGGCCAAACAAGTCGACATGTAGGAAACCAATGCCTTGCATTTCTTAATATATTTCTTGATGTCTTGAGGAATGACGCAACTCATTATCATGGTTGTATATGTGTTTGAAAGATATCAAATCACTCTACCACCTTCTATTGTTTGTTTGTTTGTTGAGATGAGCTAGTGAGTTGAGAAGTGTCACTTTGAGAAGCCTTTTTATAGGCAGCAAAGGCTCATGTTTTTGTATAAATAGAGGAGAGGTTCACTTCATTTGGATATGCATTCACTTGCATTTGAATTTTGTTGCTTTTTATCTATATTCTTGTTTTGAGCTGAGAGTTTAATTGTGAGGAAAGCTAAGAAGCATATAGAGTGAGAGTATTGTGAGGAAATTTTGTGAAGAGGATTTGTGAGGTAGAGAGAGATGCATAGTCAATTCATAGAGTAGATTTAGCTAAGGAACTAGTTGGTCAATTGGAGTATAGCATATAACAAGCATGTGATTTACTCCCTTTATTTTTTATCTATTTTTGGAAAGATTGTCTTGAATGTATTGCTTGGAGAAATGCATGTTAATTTTTAGAATAGGGAAAATATTATATTTGTTTATTGGAAAGAAAAATAATCTTGTTGCTATGATTTCCTTATGAGTTTTTGTACATACTCCATATTAAGGAGTGGTTGTTATTGATCTAGTATTATATACTAGGATTGATAAAGCATGAATAGCTTAAGAAATTATTTGACACAAAGTTAATTTGTAATCTTAGAAAGCTCATATGTTATACCTGGGATTAGATTTTCCAATAAAGGGGATAACTTATGTTTACATAGTAGGAATATCTTTGTGATTTGGGAAAAGGAAATAGGTTGTTTCTTGGGTTAAAGATTACCTACGAAAGGGAATTACCTATGCATAGTATTTCATGGTCTTCAGTCAAATCGAGCTAGGGTAGTGTATGTGAATAGGAGGAATTTCAGTTGAAGTACTAGGTAAAGAATACTTTGGAAAAAGTAGTGTAATTAGCCACTGGTTGCATTGTCAATTCATTGTGTTCCATTTATGCGTGCTAGTTTAGGATTGTAGTGGGTTAGAAGTTCTACTTATGTAGGACACAACACTAAGCTCAAAAAGGTCATAGTTATGATGTTACCTTACCAATCCCTTCATCGAATGGTAGGGCCATCTTACCATATGTGGTAGATGTGTGGAGGACCGCATTTAAGTTTGTGGTTGTTGGAAAATTACTTAAGTGATGCTTCTCCTCATCAATTGGTGACTGAGATTTTAAAAGGAATTTCTTGGACCATATGTATCAATTGCCTATGAAGCTTAGTTGACAAATGTATGTATCTTCAAATACAATATTTGTAAAATTGTAAAATTGATATGTTTTATTGAGAATGAAATCAATACTATGGAATTATGTTAAGTCAAATTTTCTCCATTTTTTTTTTTTTTATTGCAATGGGAATGAAACATAGTTTATTTACTTAAGGGTAAAACCCTAGGAAATTAACTTGCATGAAAAATTGGTGTGTTACAACAAACCTAGTCAAAACCTTTTGTACCATTGGAGATAATGGTATTTCACATTTGTTGATCATTAGGGTTATGGTATTTCACATTTGTTGGACCATAGGGGTATGGTATTTCACATTTTTTGGAGAGTTTAAAAGGATATATGAGATGGAGTATGTTGGGTATATTGAATAAAGAATCTATGTTGATAGTTGAGGATGAATATAAATGGTATGGGAAATCTCTAAGGGTTTTAAATAGAAGTTACGATAAGTAGTGAATAGGTAGTTAATATGTAGTGAATAAGCAGTGAATAGATAGTTAATAGGTAGTGAATAAGTAGTGAATAGGTAGTTAATATCACCATCTACTATGGTGAAGTTTTCTCTACCATGATGATTGTATCAGGTACCATAGAAAATTGGTTGAATACCATTATGAATGTGTCGTAATCCTAGTAGAAATAAAACCTACAATAATTCTTAGATAGAATGTGGAATAAAAATGGTTTTCATCATTTGTTTTTTTGATTTATTATTTAATCTTCTAATTTTTTACATATGAGAGAAAGGGGGAATATCATATATCTCTTTCCCATGGCTTGAGTGGGTTTGGATCTCATTGGTATGGTGGACCATAGGTGTTGTTGGAGCTTCTAGATTATATGTGTAGATCAAAAACATTATGACATTGTAAAAATATGTACTCAACCTTTGCATAGTAGAATAAGGACTAATTTATTCTCTAGAGATGGAGTTTTTTTACAAAGGAATTGGGTTTTCTCCATAATAACTTGTGAGATCAAGTTTTTGATTATAGGAAAAATAGGTTTTGAAGGGGCCTCAAAACCTTTAACAAGATAAACCGTTACTTGATCAAATAATTAAAAAAAAACAAGAAACCAAAAACCAACACATAAACAACCAAAAAAAGGCACAGAAAAAAAAACCCAACTAGATATTTTTAAGAATGTATGTCGCTTCAAGATCACTATCAATGATTTGTTGATGGACATTCATGACTTCCACCACAACATGAACAAGAATACCAACCTTTTCATTTAATTTTGTCTTGTTATGGGTTCTAGCAGAAGGCCTCGTATCACTAGTTGTCTTTTGCTGTGCACCACCACCAACCACCATGTCTTTCATTCCAAAATTGTCCCCTAGCCACTTCTCGGCCTTCTTATTTAGAAAACACAAACCCTCGGCTTCATTACACATAGCATGTTTATTGACCTCCAAAACCTTCTCCAATTTTTGATTGACACACTCCAACCCTTCTTCAAGGGCAACAATCTTTTGATCATAGGTATTTTTCATATTGATCATCTTGCTAGTGACCATTTTGAGAGTGTGAAATAACTGATTAAACTCGAGCCTACACATTATGCCCCTTAGAAGAAGAGGTCTCTTCAACATTATTAATCATAGCTCGAACCCAAACATTAGTGGAGTTCATCTCATGGAAAACCCATTTGAAAAGCTTGAATAAGGAAAGAGAGCTCTCTTTCACCAAACCAAGATAATTAGGCATAATCTCCCTCCTAAATTTAACACCATCCTTTTCTATAACATAATTGTCATGGGAATCACTGCTAGTTGTAACATTCTCCATAGTCTCCTTCCCTTTTTTGGCAGAGACAATGACGCCTTTAGCCTCTTTCTACTCCAACAATTTTTCTTCAACATCCATCAAATTGCCATCATGCTCTTGCGGCTCATCCCTCCCTAGATTCACATGAGAGTTTCTCTTCTTTGACCCCTCTTTTTTTTGCACCTTAGAAACAAGGGAGACCCCCAGCTGACCCCTGTTAGTTAGATTCTCCTTGCTCAAATTTACCAAGAAACCCCCTTTAGCTTTTTTCCACCCGACCCCTTCATAGGTTTAGACTTCTGTCAGGACCAAACCACCTCTTCCTCATCTCACATTTCATACTCTTCAACCCCAGAGGAGATAGGGGATTGGTTCTTTTTTCTTTTCTTACCTTCAAAGATGGTGAGAGATTCTGAATCAACATCCAAGGATGCATCAGATCCAAAGGATTAATCTTCATCCTCAGAATCATCCTCTAATCCCATCATATACTCAATATTCTTCTTCTTCCCAACATTGGGACTAGTGGGTTGAGTAGGGATATTAAAGGCCTTAACATGCTAAAAATTTGACAAAATTAAACCTTCATGGAGGATAGGGTTTTTGGGATTGTGTCTATGATCCCTTATCCCATTTTCCAAAGAAACCAGTAAATAGAAAGGGGATGACACCTTCTTCTTATACCTAAAATGGTTAAGGAAAACAAAATGATGTCCAAATATAATATAAAAGTGGCCATCAAGGGTAAAATACCTCATTATTTCCTCTACAACATCTCTCCAAATCACATTGATTCAAGAATGATAATAAACACCCCATTTTCCCCTTTCTAGCTTCCTCCTCTCATTATCTTTGAAGAAAGTATCCATGACCAGACTAGATTCATTCTTATCTCTATAGTATTTTTTCCCTTCAATCACCAAACCGGTGATTTCAACAATAAGATCCTATGTGATATTAAACTCGTTTCCCCTAATTTGCAACACAATATTATGCCATCCCTCAAGAAATTCCTGTGAAGTCTTCACATCGTACCCATGCATCTTTTCCATATATGGGGTCACTCCCCCAGCCTCCAACAAATCCCAAAACTTATTATTAGCTTTCACTACCCCCATAGTTGCATAGTTGCAGCAAAAAAACACCCCAACAGAAAAAAGAACTTGCAGAGGAGCCAAAGATACCTTGAGAAATTGCAAAGAAAAAAAGGAAACCTCGAGAAAACAAAGGCTCTCTAAATACCCACAATATATGTGGATTGGACAAGATGGCATATAAGAATAATGAAAAATGAATGCCTAGTCATTCAAGCCACCAATCCATCAAAATGTTCCATGGCCTTTCCTTTAAGTGATTTGCACCTCAGAAGAAGATGCCACATTAGGAGCATGGGACGACACACCATCATAAAAGGACCTCTCCTCTCAACACCTTTGAGATTCACAATTAATTATTGAATGATCCTCCAAGGGAAGGAGGTAATTTTCTCCCTATTCCAAAAAATCATTCACCCCATAATTGGAAAAAAATCTAGCAATCCTATTCCCCTCTCTATAAACATGGGAGATGAAACATTGATCAAAAGAATCCAAAATATTTAAGGCATCATTAATGAGGGATTCCACCATCCACAAAGGATGATAAATATTCCTAAAGTTATTGATAATATTGAGGGAATCACCCTCAACCCACACCTTATTACACCCTCTTGACTAAGATAACTTCAAACCATGATAGGCTGTAGAAGCTTCTATAAAGTGGTTTGTCTGGGTTCCCAAATGGAGGGCCACCATGAAAATAAACCTGCCATTAGAATATCTTAACACTCCCCCACAAATAGAAAGACCCAAATTACCTTTAGCAACTCCATCAATATTAAATTTTGCCCACCCAGTAGGAGGTGCCTTCCGCACCACATCCTCCCTTGATGCTTTACCTTTGGTCAAAGGCAGAGAAATATCACAGGGAAGATTCCAATTTTGAACAACTTCATCATCTCCCTGAGAAATCACCAACTTCAGACCATCCAAAAAAGAGATTTGAGACAAGAAATTACCTTTAATCATAGCACAAATCTTATGAGCCAATATGATAGGAGGGAGAGCAGAATTCCTAAAGATCCTATTATTTCTTTCCAACCAAATTCCCGAAGCCATATGAGGAAGGATGAGGGACCAAAGAGAAACCAAAGAAAGATTTGAAGAAGGAGCCTTCCATTGCAACACTAAGTCACCGAGAGAGGGTGAGAAAACCTAGCACAAACCCTAAAGAGAAAGCACATGAGTCTAGATCCCATGCAAAAATCTGCACCCAATCAAAAGATGACTAGGATCTTCCGCCTCTTCTTCACATAAAAAATAGCGGTTAGGCAACATAAAGCCCCTTCACACAAGATTATCAATAGTTAGCACTTTATACTAGTAGAACAACCAAAAGAAGATATTAATTTTAGGAATCAACTTGGGATTCCAAAGAGAAGCCCAAAAGGGGACGAGACCAATAAAAGAGACTTGCAGGGAAAAGGCCAAGGAAACAAATAATTTAACATTAGGAGAAAACCTCCACACAATCATATCCATCAGAGCTAAATAAGGAATGTGGATAGAAGCCAAGGATTTTGAGGGAATTTCCAAACTAGGAATGAAATCATGCAACCTCTTCCACGTACCATTGCTTATATAATTAGCCACAAAGTGACCAAAATGCTAAACACAAAGATCCATCTAGGGAAGAGCCTAGGGTTCATATTTTAGTAGACTATTTTCAAACCACCAATCATCCCTGAAACAAAATCCTTTTCCCATTCCCCAATTTCCACCTCAAATCATTGGAAACAATATGTTTATATTTCACCATATCATTCCAAAGAAAAGAACTAAAAGGAGGAGAAAATCCTAAATCCAAGAGATCTCTAAAAAATCCACTCCCCTGAGGTATTTACTTGAGACAATACGACCCCATTCACTATTACCAAAAATGAGATTCCAAAGCTGCTTAGCGAGTAAAGCCATACTAAACTCTTGGATTTTTTGAATGCCAAGACCCCCATCCTTCTTATGTTTGCACACTTCATTCCACAGAAGCACATGTATCCTCTTTCTTTCTTCCACCCTAGACCAAAGAAAATTCTTCTGGATACCTTCTAATTTATCCAAAAATTTCAAAGGCATTAGAAAAAGGCTAAGAGCGTAGACAGGGTTATTTTGGAAATTTTATTTGATCAATTGATTATTCCCCACTTGGCTCAACAAAGAACCTTTCTAAATAGAAAATTTTGCATTAAACTTGTCCACCAAACCCCTCCAAAAAGAATCAGGCACAAAATTAGAGCACAGAAGGATACCTAAATAATATGAAGGTAATTCCTCAATCTTACACTGAAGAATTTGAGCTATTCTTTGTTGCCTATGAATCGGGGTATTAAGGAAGAAAAATATGCTCTTAGGAAGGCTAACCTTTTATCTAGAAGCCAATTCATTCAAATGCAGAATACATTTAACAACTTGAGACTCATCAATGGATGATTCCCCAAGCATGAGCATATCGTCCACAAACTTTTGATGAGAGAAAATCAGATTTTGGGAAGGAGAAAGCCCCACCAACTAACTCGAATTAACAAATCTTTGAATAAGTCTGCCAAGCGACTCAACCAAAATGATAAAAATAAAGGGATAAATAGTATCTGCCTATCTCAATCCCATCGAATATCCAAAGAAAGGAGAATGAGACCCATTGACAAGAACAAAAAAGTTGGGGTCAGAAATCAACTGAGAAACCAACAACACCAACTTTTCCCCAAAACCGAAAGCCTTTAAAATCTTAAGTCATAATCCTAAATCAATAGGGTCATAAGCTTTTAGAAGATCTAATTTCAGAAGAAAACCAACCTTTTTTATTCACAGCTAGAGAATGAATATTCTTGTGAATAGTAAGAACCGAATCAGGAATTTTCCTCCCAGGAACAAAGCCATTTTGTTGGATCGAAATGATATGAGGAAGAATATTTTGAAGTCTAACCGCCAACACCTTGGAGAATATCTTGTAGACATAGTTACATAAACTAATGGGTGAAACTCATCAAAACAAAAGGGCCCCTGACTTCTTGGGAATAAGAACAATAAAAGAAGCATTAAGTTCTTTTAGGAGGTTACCACTACCAAAATCTTATCTAATATTTCAATTTTGTTGAGATAATCATTTTATTTTCCTTGATATACAATTTTTTATATTGATTAAGTGAACCATTAGAGGTGGTTTATGGGGTATATTGAGGGTTTTTTAAGATAGTTCATTGTATATATCCATTTCTAACCATAGTGAGGAATAAACTCCATGTTTTTTAATCAAGAGGTATCAAAGTAATTGTATCCTTTACAAAAACCATTGCAAGGTTTGAAAGTATATGTGATCCAGAAGATTGAGTGGAGACAAGATTATTTTACCTTTTGATCCATAAATTAGAATGAGATAGGTTAATGGGAACAAGAATGATAAGGGAAGATGATGAAAAAGTGAGGTTCTAGAAACTTGAAGTGGATTTTGTACAAAGTGTTAGTTTAGAGGGAAAGTTAGATATATTAGAAAAAATGATGTTTGTCCCAATCTTCAAGTTAGGAATTTTAAAAGAAAACATGGAAGAGAGAGAGAGAGAGAGAGAGAGAGAGAGAGAGAGAGAGAGAGAGAGAGAGAGAGAGAGAGAGAGAGAGAGAGAGAGAGAGAGAGAGAGAGAGAGACCTCTAAGAAAATATTCTTCAAGGTAGAAGAAAAATTTGATATACAACCATATGACATTGGGGTCATCCCATAATAGTGGGTTACACTTTTTGGACAAACTTGACATTAAAATCAACATTTTTTAGAATAAAATATACTTTTGAAACCTATAGTAGATAAAATGTTAGGAATTTGAAGATGATGCAAACTTGTGATTTCTGAGATTTTTCTGTAGAAATGTAATTTCAAAAAAAAAAATGGAATGAAATTATAATTTATTTGTGTCTCCTTTGATAACTATTTTTTAATAGTAAACTATATTTTTAAAAAGTGATGAATACTTAAACTCACATAACTCTTTTTGACAAAGGATAAAATTCATTTTTTTTGAATCTAGGTTGGTAACACCAATATTTAGTGCTTGCATTTCATTTCATAATGTTTTGTTGAATATTTTTCTTTTAATTAAGTTTTGAAGTCAAACCAATTACAATTTAGACATAGTTGCAGTTCAGCTCGCATCAATTTTTTAATTTTTCAGTATGACTAGTTACATGTATGAGGAATGGTTGAATATGAATTCTCAAGGAAAAGAATACCCATATATTTTCTCCACTATGGCAGCCATTGACCTATCCAAAAATCAATTGAATGGTAATCTTCCTTCCAATTTAGGAAAGTTGAAAGGCGTGATGTTGCTCAACCTATCCATGAATAATCTCAATGGTACAATTCCAATTAGTATTGGACAAATGAGTTGGCTGGAATCAATAAACCTTTCTTCAAATATTTGTTTTGGACAAAATCCATGGGGGCTTGGATCTTTGAGTTACTTGGGAGTCTTGAAGTTATCCAACAACCACCTTTCAAGTAGCATATCGCAAGGAGGACACATGAAAACATTTACAAAATCTTCATATGAAGTAAATCCAAATTTATGGGGATGTCCACTCCCAAAGAACTGCTCTTGTCCAGAATTTTCTCCTGCTCCCCCTCCCATTTATGCATCTACCAATGAAGAAGAATAGAGTGAGGAAATTCTATGCTATTGGTTTGGAGTGGGGTTTTCATAGGGTGTGGGTTTTGGAGTTGTGGTGCTCTCTATTGTACTAACAAAGAGGTGGGGATAGAAATACTTTGAAGGGGTTGACATGGTCCTAAAATATTTATTTCCATGGCTCAGGAATTTGACAATATGAAAGATTTTATTTAAGCGAGCTCTTAGATTCGTTTGTTTTATTTATTTATTTATAGCTTGAAATTTCATTCAATTTATTATTTATTTTTAAAATATTGTTTCATTTAATTTTTTATTTGTGTATTCTCCAGATCTTTGGGGTAATTGAAATATTTTTAGTGGTATGTTGATAATCTTGAAATAGATTGAGAAAATTCAGTGTGCTCATTATTATTACCACATTCTTTTAGGCAACTACTTTCTCTTCCACAATGACAGGAAAAACATAATGAATAAGGAACCCAAAATCATTACCAATTTTTTTGGCAAAAGAGATATTGGTGAACTTTCTAGAGAAGGGGCTTCATCATGTAGTTCATGAAGCCTAAGGCATTGTAGAGATTTGTGGGCTGAATGAAATCTATTGTTGTGTAGCATTTTGTTGATTGTTGGGAAGGATAGGACAGTATTACAGTGATAGGTCATTAATGAAGGAGATTACTTTCCAAGTTACATGTGCTATGAAAAGCTTTAATTTTAAATTTAATATAAAATGAAATTAGAAGCATAATTTTTTTGGTGATCTTTAATTTGTAATCATTTGTAATTTTTTATTTATTAAATATTTTGTGTTGTAAATATATGGTATAAAAAAATAAATTATATTTGTTTTATGTCTTTATTAAAAATCAATGTATTTGACACCTTATAGTTAAGATAAAGTATTTTTTGATAATTAATACAATTTCATTTTATTAAAAGTGTGATTTATAAGGTTTTTAGTTCCATCAATCCAGTACTCTTCCTATTTAAAAAAACAAATCAGTTATAATTGAAAATTAGTTTCAACTATCTTCCCCCACCAATCTAGGGATCAAATTTTAAAATCAAATCTAATATTTTATAGGTATTCAAATGCAAGTTTTTAAGATCCATTTATGTCAGTTTTCTTGCTATTAAGGGAAAAAAATCTTATAACTAAAAATTAATATAATATTATCTTGGATCAAAACCTTCTTTGCTAGATTCGAATATTATTTATTAATTAATGTAAATTCAATTTAATATTGGATTGAAACCTTCTTTGCATTATAATATTGTTTATTGATTAATGTAAATTCAATTTATTACATTGTTCCCTTTCTAAAATGAATCGGGTTGATTTTGTTGATCAACAACATGTAGTGGTGAACGAATGTAAGACAATGAGATGGATCTCATCAGTTCATATTTTTTTTGTAAATACCACGTAGAGATCAAGTTCAAAGTTAGCATGAAAAAATCCTTTCACTTTCATACCAGGTAGAAAAAGTAGCATACTGTAGGCAACATTTAAGACTCCACAACATTTTCTACCATTCTCCCAGCTTGTGCAAAATGGGGGCTTTGGAACAGGGTATGGACATCCATCAAAGCACAAAGGATAGAGGAATTTTGTCAGATGTAGTTGCAAATTCCTTGATAGACATGTATGCAAAATGTGGAAGCATAAACAAGGCATGCAAAGTGTTTGACAAGATTCCACAAAGAGATGTGGTTGCATTGACTGCAATTCTTGTAGGATATGCACAAAATGGATTTGTTGAAAAGGATTTAGAAATCTCCAAGCAAATGCAATTGTCAGGTTTAAATCCAAATCCTGCAACTGATGGAAAACCATTCAATGATTCCCCACTAGTGAATTTCAGAGTAATTAGAATGCCAGTGCCAATTACAATTTTTAATGGGCAATGAGTAGTATAAAATGGCATTTAAAACTTTTTTGCAATAGTAAATAAAGGATGGGATCATGGGGGTTATTTTAGGATATTTATTTTCTAATTTAAAAGAGGGATATTTGGTGCTATGGTGGATATTATGTTTTGAGGTGGTATCTATTTTTGATGGGAAGGAAACGACTTAGAAAATTTTACAAGAGGAATTGGCTAAGTAGAGTGTTGGTACTTTTCTTTTGTTGTTCAGGATTTCTTTACCAGTCTGATAATTTTTTGGCATTCACTTATGTTTTTTATATACCTAAAAAATATGTAATGTAGGTGTTTGTGCTAACCTATGTTGTTGGCATTTTATATGTTGATGTACTATGCACTCAAATTTTGTGTTGGTTTGGATTTTGAATAAAAGGAATATTGTAGTATCTTCTTTGGGTATAACGTGAACATGTTGTCAATATTTAGTTTCTGCATATCCTATTATTGTTCATGCTCTTGAGTATGATTCATGGGAATAGAGCACTCTTTTATAAGTTGATTTGAAAGGCATTTTTTGTTATTGTTAGTGATCTTCTTGCAGGAGAAAAGGTCAATCTGCATCAGCTTTGGTATTAGAACAAACCATGATGGCCTAGAGGGGAGCCCACTGAATTGGGGAAGAAGGGGCAGGAGGAATGTAGGCCCTCAAAGAAACTGTTTAGAAGGATAGAGGCCATTGATACTATATTACAATTGGATGGGTCTATAGAGGAACCCAAAAACTTAGTAAATGTTGCTAGGGTTTTAGACCCTATAAAGAGACTTATTGAAGCACTGACTAAACAAACTTCCAAAGTAAATGTGGATATTTTAAATTTTAAAAGCTAGCTCAATCATGATTTATTCCTAGACTAGATCCAATAATTGGAGAAGTACATCGAGATGGAAGACATTGATGAGGATCCAAAAAGAGTGAAAATTGTTGCATCCAAGTTGAAGTCACATGCATCCCTCTGATGGGAAAATGTGGAGAGCTCAAGAAGAATATAAGGGAAAGAAAAAAATAAACTTTGGCCTAAGATGTTGAAACATCTTAGAGCTCAACTCTTTCCCTTTGATTACCAACAAAAAATGTTTAAAGAATTTCAAATTTTGAAACAAAAGGATCAGTTATTGCAAGCTTATATTGAACAATTGACAAGGCTTCAAATTTGGATAGATATACAAGAGAGTGAAGGGCAAGGAGCAACTCGATGTGTGAATGGACTAAAGTTTAAACTTCAAGATGAGATTGCAATGGTGAAAGTTCCTATTGTAGATGAGGCTTAAGAATATGCCTTGAAGGCAAAGGAGAAACTAAACTAGAAAAAAAAATAGTGAGTAAAAAGGATGATAGCAAACAAAATAGAGAGAAAGAGGTTTCTTTAGAAACTACCATAAGTGAAGAGTCAAAAGAAGGAAATAATGTAAAGATTGACTTTAAAGGAAAGGGAGGCTTTAGAGGTAGAGGAAAAGGAAAACTACCTCCTGGAGAGTGGAATCCCATGAAGTATTTTATTTGTGATGAAGCCCATAAGGCCATAGACTACCCTCTAAACCTCAAAACGGTGATGGTAGCCCAAGAGGAAGAATCCTGGTTAGAATAAGTTGAATATGAGTTAGGAGAGAACCTAATATTGAGAAGAACCTTGATATCTAGACACAAAGAAACCCTTGAAGCTGATTGGAAGAGGAAGAACAAACAAAATACAAATATAAGGACAAGGTGTGTAAGGTGATCATATATGGTGGATCTACTGGCAATTTGGTGAGTACAAAAATGGTTGATGTAACAACCCCATTGTTGTACTCAAAATATTTACCAATTTTTTAACCACAAGTGAATAAATCATGATGCCATCACATAGCAATAAAAAAAATCTTGTAATTCAAAGACTAAATGCACATCCGAAATAACAAATATTCCAAACTTTCCATTTGCATTTATAATTCAATATTACAATCTTTCCAAAATAATGACATATATAAAATATCAAGATAACATATTTTTTATTACAACCTCCATAGATATGGATATAAGAGAACCTACATAGCTCAACTAAGCTTCATAAGCAATAGACACACAAATTGGTCTTGATGTCATTGCATTAGTGCATACATTCTAGATGTCCTCGTTCCTTAGTGCATACACTTTAGTTGTCCCCAATACTGGTGCAAACATCTCCAAACCTCAACCGTCAACTAATAAGGAGAAGCATCTCTCAAGTGCTTTTCTACCAACCACAGACTCAAATGCATTCCCCCGCACATCTATCACATATGGCCAGATGGCCCTACCCTTCAAAAAAGAGATTGGTTGGTAAAACCCCATAAAAAATAGTCTTTCTGAGCTTAGTGTTGTGCCCTACAATCTAGAACCTAATCATACAGTACCTAAGCCTACGAGTATGAAAATATCAAACTAGAATGTCTATACTAGACATAGTGAACCTTGACAGTGTAAATAGTGGCTACTTACACTACTTTGGAAAAAGTTTCATTTAAAAATTCATCTCTTCACCCACTATCTTAGCTCGATTTGGTTAATGACCATTCATGTACTATGCATAGGTAATTCCCTTCTTAAGGTAATATTTAACCCATGGAACAACCTATGAACTTCCCATGGTTCTATCTTACGAATAACTTCATAATATTTAGTATAACTACATAAGCTTCCTTTTATCATAGAATAAATACTCATCATAAAATTAATCCACTTAGGAACATATCACATCAACAAATGATTCAAAATTTTATCCTTGTTAATAAATGACCTTAGTTCAAAGGTATGACCTCAACAATAAGTGGCCTCAAACAAAAGAATAATCAAACCAATAAATGACTCAATCAAAGTATAGTCTCAGCAATAAAGGACTCTTAATTCAAGAATACAATTTCATCAATTAAAAGTGTTATTCAAAAATTTCGATCACATCAATAAAATGACAACATGCTAACAATATAAAACAACCAATCAAGTAGGGTAATTCCACGTATGGCTCCAAACAAATAGTAATTTCACAAATTCAAGTGATCAACTTATTCGCATAGGATAATCTCATTCTTGGTTTACCCTAATTCCAAAATAAATCAGCAATCAATGGTCAAACCAATCATGTAGGTTATTCTCAACCTAGGGTTCCAATCAGTAATCAACTAAAGTAATGATCAAGTGATCATTCAAGTATAGACTAACAATATGGTTTGCATGTCGTCTATTTCTATCCATGATGAAAAGGCTTCATACCAACATTGCTATTGTGTTTTGAAACCTCATTAACCTCTCGGGTTTTCCTAGCATAACATGTTATGAAATACATGTTACTACACATAAGAATATATGACAAATTTATCAAAGAAATTCAAGCAATTTCATTATTTCAACTTTTCAAACTAAGCATTGCCTATATAAGCTCTATATTTGTTATAGTATTTAAAATTTTCTCAGATACCTATTCCATTATATTGACTATATATAAATATCAAACAAGGAAATAATTTTCCTATCAAGATTCATCATGAATCCATTACATACACCCAAAGAAAACAATCATCATCTTATGATAAACACTACATATTTTTCTAAACAAGTAATCAAAGCCACTCAATCTTTCCAAAAAGCATAAAAGCATAAAAGTGTAGAAACCACATGCCTATTTACCACTTATTTCCAATTTGACCACATTAGTTCCTACGCTCAGTCCTTCCAAGAATAGCTTACACACTCCTCTTAAATTCTCCAATTCTACTCTAAAAAATTTCTCTTAGTAACTGTTACAACTCTCCTCAAATAAGCTCTCAACTCAAAACAAGAATAACTCAAATTAAAAGTAGTAGAATTCAAGTGAATAATGTGTCCCAAGAGGTAATCTTCTCCCCTATATATATATAAATATGAGACTTAACTGCCTATAATCAAGCTATGTTCAATGACACTTCTCAACTATAAATTTTGATTGAGAAACTAATTTCAATTGGTGGCAAAATTTAAAAACTATACTCATCAAAATGGAGCAGAAAATTGACTAAAATAGAGACAAAAAAAATTCATTTCAGAAATGCAAGGTGAAAGATAAACAGGTTGACTCCAAATATGCTAGCTTTGACATGACCCATTCCACATTTTACTTGATCTTCCATCGCTGGACAAATATTATAGTTTAGACTTCTAATTACAATGTAATTTTCATATTTTGGTGCCACCTATATCTTCTATCGTGTATTTTGGTGTTTGTTGTGTTTAGACCAAGTCAACGTTTAAATACTATTCAAATATCTCATATAACTTTTGACTAAGTCTTAATATATAATGATTTATATTTGTAGGTTGGTCGATGCACATTAAAGGATTGTTGCGCTACTTTTTAAAGTGCTTTATATGTTGCATTATCATTTATACATAGTGAAAACTTAATGATATAAAGTATGTGCTCTATTTCATAGAAACAACAATGCTTCATTTAAACATATAGTGCTTAATCAATAACATTGCGCTTTATCAATAATCAATATATTTTAGATATATATATTCATACATATATATCTATCAACTCACATAATAATAAATAAATCATTCGGTATTTTGAATGCATATATCCATGTTATCATTTTATAAATAAAGCCATATGTATATATCTATATACACATATGTATATACATACATATATCAATATACTCAATATGTGTGTATATATGTATATATGCATATATCTATATATACATTCACTTATAATATCAATAGTACATATTTAGAACTCATCGATATATATATATATATACATACGATGTATATATACATATATATATATGTCTTAGTATCCATTTTATATTCTCATGCCCATGAGAAATTTGTCAATGAGCATTTGTAGGTACGTCTACCTACATATACTCATGTATGTATTAACTCACATGTATGGGTTTATTGTCGACATGTACATGTATGCATATATATACATTCCATGTATATATCTTATCAATTTAAATAAAGAACATATAAGAAAGAACTCATAAGAACAAAGGAAACTCAACAATATCACAAACAAGAACATTCACCATAATTTGAACACAAATAACACTAAGGGATAACTTACCAATTCCCAGAACTATGATTCAACTCTAGACCAATATATATGTGTGTGTGTGAAAAATCTCAACTAGGCTTCATTAAGGGTTCCTGACCAATTACTTCTCCTGAGTGATACTTCTCCTCCCTTTCGGAGGATTGAATCTATCCTTGCATTCAACTTAGTACAACACCAAGGTAGTTATATGTTCAAAATAAATTCATTTGCATCATAATACATTTCTAACAAAGCATTAGAACATTCACATTGCAATACATAGCATTCCATGAATTCAAAACATATTCATTCTTTTGAAATCATAACTTATTATTGTATATTCACATATTTCATTCACCTAACAAACATATTAAAGTATGCTGGAAAAGGTAAGGATATTTTTCTGATAAGGTTCATGTTAGTTCTTCTGATGAGGATTTTGTTGTGGGGAATCGGGTTGAGAACTTTGATAGGGAGGAGTTGTCTGATGTACTAGGCTCAGTCTGTGAGAGTGCTAATGTACAATTTAAAAATTTTAAGTGGTTCTTTCATGAGATTAATAGAATTAATGTTAGAATTAGAGGTGTTGCTATTAAGGCTGAGGACCGTACTATTCAAAGCCAAATTGATAATCTAATGGAGTATCTTAATATTGTGGCTAATATTGTGGTGGAGGAAACCATTAATTTGAAACAAAATTTGGAAGGTAGAATCTTATCCCTTGAGGATAAATTTGATAAAATCTGGAAAGTTGTGATGAAGAGTGGAGATGCCTCTAAGGTTTTGGGCATTTTGGATTCTACCAAGGTGATCTCCCCTATGATTACTGTGAAGAAGAGAAAAGAGACTGTATCTACTGATGATACTACTACTGGGGTAAGTTTTTGGGTGTGGGGTGTGCTGGTGAGAAGGATGTTGTTAAAGGTAGTGTTTTGAGTGATGAGGTAAAAATTGGTGGACCGAGGGTCAGAGATAGAAATAAAATGAAAGCTCAGGTCGGGGTCTCTGATATAGAGGTGTTTGATACTGTAAATAATGCACAAAAGATGGTTGCTACTGATATGGAAGTTGTTGAGATTTTGAACAATATGTAGTGTTGTTGGTTGGCTACCTTCTTTTTGGCTTCTTTTTGGATGTTGGTTTGTTGTTGTTGGGTTGATTGCTGCGTAATGTTGTGTTCTTTTTTTATCAGCTTCTTTAATTTGTAAAGGGTTTTGGGCCCCTTCAAAACCCATTTTTTTACCTCTAATCAAAACAAACGTATTAAAGTCACAATTTACATTTATCAACATTTTTACTCATAATGGTAAAAGAAACTTGGTAACTATGAAACGAGGTGTAACATACTACCCCCCTTGTGAATCATCATCCCCGATGATTTTAAACATATAGAAATATATATAACCAAATAAAGGTTATACCTGTAATTTTCTCATCATGTAAGAAATAATCAAATTCTATTAATAACAAAACATTCTTCCCTTAGAGCATGATCTTTTTCAATCTCATCCATGATGGACTTTGCACTAAGGGCCCAGCTAACATATAGGGAGAGCTTATGTGCTTTTACACATAATCTCCCTTAAAAAGCTATACTTCATAATCATATTAACTCCCTTGTACTTCTCAAGTACCATAGTGCCCATATCCTATATGAAACCTATACCTTAGTGACTGGAAAAACACATTTCTCATTGGCTAATGAATTTATCATTAGTGTAAACCAATAGATAATTAATTTTGGTGTATTGTACACTAAATGTGGGTCCCATCCTTTCTTTTGGTGTTTATGCCATCAGAAAACTCAGAAGTTGAGACTGTCCATCACTGACACAACTATCTACCTTAAGCATAATTATGCTGCTTCATAATTTTAAGCTTATATCAACAAGTTTTCCTTGATCCTCTTGATCTATTATATCAGTTGACAACCTTTAAGATCTAAGGTTAATCCTATTCTTAGCTTATTTCAGCTTTATAGAGATTCAATCCTTCTTCACATATAATGGATCTAACCTCAATGATAGAAGTTATATGTATTCTACAAATCCACCAATATATGGTTTATCCCATTTTCCTAACTGGCTAACATAATTGAATTCCTCATAAGATAATCATGGTTAGACCATGTCACAAACCCAAGCACTAGTTCTACAAGGAAGACCAAGGGTCACACATTACAACAGATTCATCATGAATCCATTACATAGATCCAAATAAGGCAATCATCATCTTATGAAAAACACTACATATTTTTCCAAGCAAGTAATCAAAGTCACTCAATCTTTTCAAAAACAATAAAATCATAAAAGTGTAGAAACCACAAGCATGTTTAATGCTTATTTCCAATTTTAACACATTGTTTCCTAAGCTCAGTCCTTCCAAGAACAGCTTACACACTCCTCTTAAATTCTCCAATTCCACTCTTAGAAATTTCTCTTAGTAACTCTCACAACTCTCCTCACAAATAAGCTCTCAACTCAAAACAAGAATAAATAAGATTAAAAGAAGAAAAATGCAAGTGAATAATTGATGAAAGGGCTGAAACAACCTTCAAATTCCACTTAAATACCTTCTTAAAAATCTCACACAAACTTTTATAAAAAATGCAACAATAACTCAAAAATTTGGTATTGAATTTTGAACCAAGTTTGCATAACAATGTGCCAACCCTATTGGCCTCTTAGTACATCATTTGAATCTGATTTTCCTTCTCAATAACCATATAAAAAAAACTCTCAAAAACCCCAAGAAAATATGATCTAAATAGAAAATATGATGGATTCAAAACCCCAAAACTATGCACACAAAACTAGACAACTTTACATTGAAAATTACAAACTATTTACAAAACACATGCCAATCTTGTTGGCTTCTTATTACATCAATTCAAAACTAACATGGGCCTGATATTAGTCCTGTAACACTTTTTTTTTTGCAGCATCAAAACCTGCAACACAATCCTCTCCTTCAACCTTTATTTCTTCTCCCAAAGATCAACTTGCAATCTTCTTCTTGTAGCTAATCTTGTCTCTCACCAAACTTGCAAATATTAATTTTTTGTTCTTAAACCTTAAAACTTGTAACATTCATGGCTTCTAACAGCCTCCAAGTTAGGTTCTATGACCTCCTTTCTTCTCTCCCACCTTCCCCCTCTGCGAAATGAATCATTTCCCACCTTTTGTTGCTTCTTTCAATGCATTTTCCACACCCAAAAGTGTAACTCCCAAGATGTCATGACCCCAACCTGCAAAAGAGCCTCCAAAGTACATTAAATGAAATAATAAAAATAAAATTTGCATGCTCATCCACTCCCCAAGGAATAATGCTATGTTTGGACTGCATCTTGACTCCTTCACTCCACCTGAATAGGGTCAAAATTAGAAACTTCATAACCATCACCACTTGGGCACCCATTTTGGAGATGTTACCATAAATGAAAGATTCTCTATGTCATAAAATGTAGTTCCCACCAAATTCCACACCAAGGAAGGCATATTTCGTGGATTTTTCTTTGAAATGCCTCCAAAATGGGCTTGAAATACAATAAAGTTGAATCATAGGTTCCTGGCCAAATATTTATCAAATATTTCATGCCTTATTACAAAATACATTCACCTATAATATTTCAATACCAAACCAAATAAAAATTAAATTAAATTAAATATTTTTGATTGATGCAAGATTGTCAGTCAACGGTGGATGCTCCTGCATCAAACAAACAAGGTAGAAAACATTTTGTGAGCTTGGTATCACAAAATGGAGTTGAATGGTAGAACCATCCTTTCAGGTTGTAAAAAACCCTCACCAAACTCCATTACAAAAACTGATACCTTTGATTTGTTCTTCTTTCTCCCTTCAAACACCTAGCTGGAACAAGTACTCTTCTCCTCTGACAATTCTTCTCTGCACTCAATATTTTCAATGTGGAATCACCTCCACCATAAACAAACCACCTCCACAAAATGCAACTCACAATATCTTCCAATATTGTGGGATTCAACCCACCATATTTTGATCACCTCCTCCAAAATGCACCTACACTAAACTTTGCAATACCAAACAAATCTCCTACCTTCCATACTTCCCTAGAAATCTCTAACTGAACCATCTCATTTGAATTCACTAAATCATCCAACTTATCATGAAAATAATTAAAAATAAAAGGTTTTAGCTCCTCACTACTTTCTGCAATATCATTCTCAACATTATCAAAGCATTCATCAAAATTTGATGTCACCTCATTACCTTTTGGTTCAATCTTCACTCCACCTTCCATCAACACTTGTCATTCCATTTCTACCGCTGAAATATTTTCATGTACACAAGATCCACTCTCATCTTCATCATAAAAATGAAACATATTATTCATAACCTCTCCCTCTTCAACATTTTCTTCACCACTGCCTGCTGCCATATCTTCTTCACCTTCACTCTAAGCTACACTTTCATTTTCCATTACTTTCAAGTCCTCCAAAGGACACTCATAATCCTTAATCATTGTTGCACTTTCCTCTTCTTTTCCCTCTTTATCCTTTTGAACAAATATTTCCAAATTTTTCTTTTCATCCTTCTTCCATGTACACAAAGTTTCACTTGCAAACATATCAACACCAAAAGAATAATAAGATTCAACCCTTCCTATTTTATTTTCCTTTCTATCCTTATTATCTTCTACAATTTCTTTTGCCACTTCCTCTCGCCTATCCTACAAAGGATTCAAAACATATTCTTCCCCATCCTTTATGATGCTATATATATTCTTCCTACCATCATGTAGATCTCTTCGATCATACAACCATGGTCTACCCAATAAAACATGGCATATATCCATATGTACTATACCACATATAATCACATCCTTATATCTACGAATTTGAAAATCAACCACACATTGATAACTTACCCATATCTTGCAATCTCTTTTCAACCAAATAGATTTATAGTATGGGCTAGAATGCTTGATTATTTTCAATTTCATCTTGTCTACCATCTCTTTGGATACAATATTATTGATGCTACCACTGTCCACAATGACTTTGCAACATTTTCCACTCACATTACACCTTGTTCAAAATAAATTAATCATTTGGATGGGCTCTTGATTCTTTTTTTGTGGCTCTATAAATTCTTTCTTCATCACAAAACATTCTCCTAGCTTCTAAGACATTTTGTCAAACACTTTTCCACACTCTCTTTACAACTGCTTCACTCTCTATGCACAAGTCCTGGTGCAAACTACCTCACATTAGCGCTTCTACATGTACACTCAAGAACAACCAGCTCTGATACCACTGATGAAAAGGTTGCAAAACCATTCAAATTCCACTTAAATACCTTATTAAAAATGTCACACAAACTTGCATAAATAGTGCAACAATAACTCATAAATTTGGTATTGAAATATGAACCAAGCTTACATAACAATGTGCCAACCCTATTGGCCTCTTAGTACATCATTTGAATCTGATTTTCCCTCTCAATAACCATATAACAAACACACTAAAAAACCTTGAGCAATCTGATCTAAAAAAAAAATATGATGGATTCAAAACCCCAAAACTATGCAAACAAAACCAGATAATTTTACATTGAAACTTAGAAACGGTTTACAAAACACATGCCAATCTTGTTGGCTTCTTATTAAATCAATTAAAAAATCACATAGGCCTGATATTAGGCCAGCAACACATGTTTATTTGAAGCATCAAAACCTGCAACACAATCCTCTCCTTCAACCTTGCTTTCTTCTCCCAAAGATCAACCTGCAATCTTCTTCCCGTAGCTAATCTTGTCTCTCACCAAACTTGGAAATCTTAATTTTTTGTTCTTAAACCTTATAACCTATAAAATTCATGGCTACCAACAGCCTCCAAGGTAGGTTCTATGACCTGCTTTCTTCTCTTCTACCTTCCCCCTCTGCAAAATGAATCATTTCCCAATTTTTGTTGCTTCTTTCAATGCATTTTCCACACCCAAAAGTGTAACTCCCAAGATGTCACAAACCCAACCTGCAAAAGAGCCTCCAAATAAAATTAAATAAAATAATAATAAAAATATTTGCATGCTCATCCGCTCCCCAAGGAATAATGCTAATTTCATACTCCATCTTGACTTCTCCACTCCACTCGAATAGGATCAAAATTAGAAATTTCATAACCATCACCACTTGGGCACCCATTTTGGAGATGTTACCATAAATGAAAGATTCTCTATGTAATAAAATTTAGTCCCCACCAAATTCCATGCCAAGCAAGGCATATTTTTTATTTCATGGATTTTTCTTTGAAATGCCACTAATATGAGCCTGAAATACAATAAAGTTGAATCATAAGGTCTTGACCAAATATTTATCAAATATTTCATGCCTTATTACAAAAATTTATTCACCTATAATATTTAAATAATAAATTAAATAAAAATATTTTTGGTTATGCAAGATTGCCAGTCAACCGTGGATGCTCGTGCATCAATAATGTGTCCCAATGAGGTAATATTCTCCCCTATTTATACAAAAATATGAGACTTAACTACCTATAATCAAGCTAGGTTCAATGACACTTCTTAGCTATAAATTTTGACTCAACGACTAATTTCAATTGGTGGAAGCATTTAAAAATGATACTCATCAAAATGGAGCAACAGATCGACTAAAACATAGACAACAAGAATTTATTTCAAAAATGGAAGGTGAAAGATAAAAAGGTCGACTCGAAATATGCTAGCTTTGACATGACTCATTCCACAATTTACTTGATCTTCCATCACTAGACAAAGATTACAATTTAGACTTCTAATTACAATGTAGTTTTCATATTTTTGCGGCACCTATATCTTCTATAGTGCATTTTGGTGTTTGTTGTGTTTAGACCAAGTCATCATTTAAATACTATTCAAATATCTCATATAACTTTTGACCAAGTCTTAATATATAATGCATTGTATTTGTAGGTTGGTCAATGCACATTAAAGGAAAGTTGTGTTGCCTTTTAAAGTGCTTTATATACCGCATTATCATTTATACATAGTGTGCACTTTATGATATAAAGTATGTTCTCTATTTCACAGGAATAAAAATGCTTCATTTAAACATACAACGCTTAATCAATAACATTACGCTTTATCAATAATCAATATATATATCCATCAACTCACATTATAATAAATAAATCATTCGGTATTTTGAATGCATATATCCATGTTATCATTTCATAAATAAAGCCATATGTATATATGTATATGAATACATATATCGATATACTCAATATGTGTGTATATATGTATATATATGCATATATTCATATATACATTCACTTATACAATCAATAGTACAGATTTACAAATCATCAAGAAATATATATATATGCATATGATGTATATATACATATATATACATTCCTTATTATCCATTTGATATTCTCATGCCCATGAGAAATCCGTCCATGAGCATGAGTAGGTATGTCTACCTATGTATACTAATGTATAACTCATGTGTATGGGTTTACCATCGACATGTACATGTATGCATATATATACATTCCACGTATATATATCTCATCGATTTGAACAAAGAACATTTAAGAAAGAACTCACAAGCACAAAGGAAACTCAACAATATCAAAAACACGAGCATTCACCATAGAAACACATAACCACAATTCAAACATAAATAAAATTAAGGCATAACTTACCAATTCCTCGAAATATGACTCAATTAGACCAATCTATATGTGTGTGTGTGAAAAAGCTTAGTTAGGCTTCGTTGAGGGTTTCCCGACCAATCAATTCTCCTAAGTGATACTTCTCCCCCCTTCTGGAGGATTGAATCTATCTCTGCATTCAACTTAGTACAACACCAAGGTAGTTAGACGTTCATAATAAATATGTTTGCATCATAATACAATTCTATCAACAAAGCATTAGAATTTTCACAGTGTAATACATAGAATTCCATCAATTCAAAACATATTCATTCTTTTGAAATCAATAAAATCTTATTGCATATTCACATATTTCATTCACCTAACAAACATATTAAAATCACAATTTACATTTATCAACATTTTCACTCATAATGGTAAAATAAACTTGGTAGCTATAAAACATGGTGTAACAATTGATAAATTACAACTTTCTTGGATTCCAAAAACTAAGCCCTACAATATTTCTTGGGTAAAGAAGAGTCATAGTGTACTTGTGGATAGATCTTACCTTGTTGCCTTCAAAATCGGTCCATATGTGGATGAAGTTCTTTGTGATGTGGTATCGATGGATGCATGCCATTTTTTGCTGGGTAGGCACTGGCAATATGATTGGAATGTAATCCATCAAGGTAGAGAGAAAACCTATGAGGTTCAACATGAAGTAAGGAAAACACTCTCAAAACTATGGAAAGAGGAAGGATCATATGATGTGGCAACTTTGTCTCTTCTAGCAAAAACCAAGTTTGAGCTTGAAGAAAACAAAAAAAATCTAGCTCAACCAAGAAGAGAGTTGGAGGAAAATCTCAAAGCAAAAGAGGTAAAAAATATGAAGAATGAGATATAACCAAAAAAAATTGTATAGATGCAACAAGATTCAACTAACAAGATTACATGTGCGCCTCAACAAATAGGTGTTGAAGTTCCAGCTAGAACTGTGACCTTCATTTTCAAGGAGATAGTGAGTTGTGGGAGTATAAGAACAATCATCAAAGATCTTCCAAGAATGTGATTCAGAGTTCAATCAAAATTAATTTCCTTACACAATCTAAGAGGAGTGATGTGAAGTGTTATTGGAGCAAGGGAAAGAGTTTCAAGTCTACTAGTGATTGTCGTAGTGATTATTTTATTGGTTTTGCATTGGGGACCTTGCCTAGCTTTACCAGTCCAACTAAATGGTGGAATCAACATTGGACTCTTGTCCCTAGAAAAAAATGGGTTGGAAGCCTGGATGATGGCTCAGATTGTGCCAAGGAATCCCAAGAGAATACTTTCAAGATTAATTAGAATGTCAGTGGTAGTTAAAATTTTAAAGGGGTAGTGAGTAGTATAAAAGGGTGTTTAAAACTCTATCATAATAGTAAATAAAGGATGGGATCGTGGAGGTATTTTAGGATATTTATTTATTCTATTTAAAAGAGGGTGATTTGGTGTTGTGGTGGAAAATATATTTTGAGGTGGTATCTATTTCTCATGGGAAGGAAAAGGCTTAAATTTTTTTATGGGAGGAATTGGCTGAGTAGAGTGTTGGCACTTTTCTTTATTAGTTTGATCAATTTTTGGCATTCACTTATGTTTGTTTCTAAACCTAGACAGTATGTAATGTAGGTGTTAGTGCTGACCTATGTTGTTGGCCTTTTATATGTTGATGTACTATGCACTCAAGTTTTGTGTTGGTTTGGATTTTGAATAAAAAGAATATTGTAGTATCTTCTTTAGGTAAAACATAAACATGTTGCCTATATTCAGTTTCTCCATATCATGTTATTGTTCATGCTCTTGAGTATGATTCACAAGAATAGAGAACTCTTTTCTAAGTTGATTTACAAGGCCGATTATTTGTTTTTTTGTTATTAGTGATCTTCTTGCAAGAGAAGAGGTCAATCTGCATCAACAACCTTTGCCAACATCCTCCCTAACCATGCCAAAATGGGAGTTTTGGAACAGTGTGTACATCCATCGAAGCATAAAGGATAGAAGAATGCTATCATATATTATCGTAACAACTTCCCTAGTAGACATGCATGCAAAAAGTGGAAGCATTAACAAGGCATGTGAACTATTTTATAGAATACCTGAAAAAGATCTCATCTCATGGATTGCAATGATTGCAAGATATGTATGAAATGAATTTGTTGAGAAGTATTTAGAAAATTTCAAGAAAATTTAGTTGGTCTAGGTGTAAATCCAAATTCCACAACCTTTGCCAGTATCCTACCTACCTGTGCCAAAATGGGAGCTTTGTAATTGGGTATGGACATCCATCAAAGCATCTTGGAGGGAGGATTTTTTTAGATATATTATAGTTGGAAATTCTCTAGTAGACATGTATGCAAAATGTGGAAGCATAGAAAACACACGTGAACTGTTTGACAATGTAATTACCCATCCTAAATTATTACTTATTTAATATTATTGAAAATGACACATGAATATATTCAATTTAAAAAAGACATAACTAAGTAGCTATAGTCAATCATAGCAACACATGTCTTAATAAAATGAGTCAAGATTCATATATTCAATTCAAAATTCAAATTACAATATCAATTTTGACTTGGCTCATGAGGCCACAAAGTCATCACATTGTACAACTTTTACATCAAGAATTACATCAAGGTTACATCATAGAATAAATAGTCTTGTGTAAATCTAAGGTTCCTCTTGACACTCGCCTCCACTAGTGGATGAGAACATGGTTGAAATTCTTTATCACCCAACCACGAAGCTTACAGTTCCCCAAAATTCTTCTAGCTTGAAGAATACCCGACCTTACATGTAAAGTTTAGCAAGAGAACAATTTGCAAGGTGGAATCTGGTGTGTGCCCATACATCAACATGCAATTTCTATCAAGTTAGAAAATAAAATGAAAGATCTATGCTAGGAATGGCAGATAGTGATATCACAGAGTTCATACATACAAAATGAACTATATTTCTTGGGACAAGCATGAAATTTTTTTTGCAACAACAAACAATAGGTTCTGGTAAAGAAAATCTATACTCTCTTAACTCCATTTCGACACCAGTCCTAGAAGCTAACTTTCTACAATGCAATATTTTATAACAGATATCTACCCTCTAGAAGCATCTACCCCTTAGGTGATCTAGTCTACTTAGGTATCATTGTTCTATTCAAGTAAAAGAATATTCTTCTCACATATTTCTATGAAAAAGGAAATCAGATTACTAATTCCTTACTAGATAGAAATTAGATACATGATTCAAATGAAACTGTACATTTCATTATTTAGTCATATCATTTACATGACCCATGATTACTTTCAACATAAAGCATTATCCATTTTAAAATTAATTAAGTAACAAACAAAAGAAGGTATGTGACAAGTATGTGTATGTACATAGACAAGAGTCTATGTGCATACACATATATGTGCCTACTTAAGTTATTGATTTGTGCATACATTCTAAAATAAAACCATTTAATCAAATTGCTATCACTTAGTAATGTTCCATTTGACATTTCTATCAGTCAAAAATTTAGGAAATAATTGAATGTAGATTTAAATATGCATTAATAGTTTCTCACATACTATTGTTTTGTTTGTATCATACAATTTTTAATATTCAACTATGGTGTTTACATATGAACACTTTCTCTCTTTAACACATAACAATATTGTTTCCAACTAAACAGTTACAAAATGAGTTGTTTCATTTAGAAAGTTCATGGTTTGTAACTAAACAATGTTGTTCCAATTAAATGGTTATTGAACAAGATTGTTTTAAGCAACACACTTTTACAACATAATGATGCCGTTTACAGTAGAACTTTCATTTTTTACAACAATACAATGTTGTTTCAAGCTAAACAGTTATATTTTATGACAGACAATGCCTTTTTCCAACAGAACATTCACGGTTTACAATAATACAATGTTGTTTCAAGCTAAAAAGTTACAGTTTATGACAAAACAATGCCTTTTTCCAATAGGACATTCATTGTTTACAATAATACAATGTTTTTTCAAGCTAAACAGTTACAGTTTATGACAAAACACTGTCTTTTTCTAACAAAACATTCACTATTTACAATAATATAATGTTGTTTCAAGCTAAACAGTTATAGTTTATGAAAAAAAAAATGTCTTTTATAATGGTTTATGGTTGCAGCTTCAAGTTCCATTGATTATTTTTCTAAGCTATATTACTGTAGACAATTGAGTATAAAATTTCATGTAAGTAACTAAAATGAAGTTGTTATCAATCTTTGGTAAGAATTTAAAAGATCTGGATGGCATGCTAACTATTTAACAATGATGACATTACGATCAAAACCATGGAATCGAGCTTGACCAAGTTCGGGTTGAAACCTCATTCATGGATTACATTTATTATACTTTCATTGTTCTACAACAGTCTATAGTTGATGACTGCTACACATAACATAGGGTTGTGGCTGAGCCATATTTCCTACCGTCGGCTTGGGTATGGTCGCCCCAAATACGACATGGGTATCATTCAAGATGAACGATATTTTTCCATATAACACATGCAAAAAAGATAAGGGATCATGCTCATTTTTCAACCTTTATCCTTATGGATTAGACGATGTGAGACTCGCATAGTCTCTGTGACATAATATTATTCATGCAACTGTAAGAATTATAAAAAATATATAATACAAAATTGGGTGTCATAGCACTTTGTCGCTCGTGGCGATGAGACTACCATAAGACTTGTGAAATGCCCATCGATACTGGATCGAGGGTGATTTTATTGGACTGAATGAGCGACCATCATTTGGTTATTCAAAAGAAAAATAAATAAAGAACATATAAATGCATATCAAAATCTCTCTGTGGAGATTTGATCTACCCTTCAAGGGTGGTATCGACAATGTCTTATATAGCCCCTAATTTGAAGGCTATTGGATTAACCGATAAGCTCTAAGTCGAGCCAAGCAAAAGGAATACATGCAACCTATGCTTATGATGGCAGTATAAAAGAAAATATTACAAAGTAATAATGAAATCGACTCTCAAGTTGTGGGTGATACATGCACTAACAATTTTGGTTACAAATAACCGACACATCCATGAAATAAGAAACATAATCTGGTTCATAGAAGCTCAAAGAGTTGGTTTTATTCAACCTATAGAATCAACAGAATAACAATTCGATTGTGCATAGAATATAGATGATACTGTAGAGAAAAAATTTAAAGCAAATAGTTAAATAAAAAACTACGAAACACCTCTAAAATCGAGTGTTCTCCTTCAGATTTTTCCCACAAATCTTGGTTCAATGTCTTGAGCACTTAGAGTTGGTGTCAATCTCTCCTTTCAGAAATGAAAAGTTTCCTTCATTTTACTACCCTCCACTCAAGGGTTGATTCAATTCGATAGTGGGGATTAATGATTTTTCCACCCCATCCTCTAAATTCAAATATTGCATTACTGTCATTGGCAAACCATGACCTTTGAGGTGTTTTCTCATATTATCATTTGAATTTCATGTTTTCAATAATGATAATTATCAGTTTCAAGTTCATTAAATATTTATATATATATATATATATATATATATATATATATATATATATATATATATATTTATATACTTTATATTTATATTTTAGATTTTTTCACACTTATGTATGTTCTTGACATACACATATATTTATATATGTATTTATATATATGTATACATATATACATATATATATATATATATAAATATATACATATATTTGTATTCACATATAAAAAAATTCAGGTGCATATCTATCTTTTATATCAAAATGGTCTTCATTTTCATTTCAACAATGATATAAAAAATACATAATTGAAATTCACACATTCATTCACATACCAAATCTTACTTTCATTTTCCTCTAAATTCAGAACACAAGCTCAAGATTGACTTTTTAAGTATAAGTTCCCACGTAATTTTGTTTCACAAATGTATCTTTTCAATCATCAATTCACTTCAATAAGCTTAATATAATTCCTATATGAATTTTCAAATGCAGATATCATGCCATTTTTGTGGTGTGTGCACCCAGATTCCATCTAGCTTATCATTTGATTTGGCTAAACAATCCTCCTTCGACTGTGTTCTCGTCCTTGAACCTGTCAGCATGCAACTCCACACACTTGCACTTGCAAAATTAATTAGTAATGTTCAATTCTTGATAACATATAAGATAATTTAAAAAGATCATATAGTCAACATCAATCAACTTATTTTCAATCTATTTCAAAAATTTCAAAATTTACATTTAACATATTAAATTTCTTCAATATTTCAAATTACCATATTATAATTAATATGCAATAAAATTTGGTTATGAAAAACATAATGCCTAAAACAAAGGTTATCTCATGAAATAAAATTATTGTAGGATAGCACAAAATGGATTTCTTTTAAAGCTTAGAAACTTTCAAGCAAATACAATTGGTAGGTGTAAAGCCAAACTCCATAACTTTTTTCAGCATTCTCCCTACCTATGCCAAAATAGAAGCATTGGAACAAGGTATGGACATCCATCAAAGCATAAAGAATAGAGGAATTTTATCAGATGGTGAATACTCTAAGCTTCCTCTTTGGTAAAAGATCGCTTGTGTATACCACCATGCAAAGTTTTGTATGAAATCAAAACAACCATGTCAATGGTCATGGAGATCTTGTGTCACATAGTAACTAGAAGCTCTAAGCCCCTAGCTCAAGGGGTGAATGATCTTCACATAGGGCTCGTGATGATCAATTCCAAAAAACTTCACTTATGAATAAGTTGGTAGAGTCTTTCAAAAATGACATGACTGAATTAACCAAAACCATGGAGATAGAAATGGAAGGAATTTTTAGTATATAGGGGATATTGGGATGGAGAGGAGAGTAGGTGGAAGGTGTAGGAGAGCTATAGTAGGAAAATATTTCAATATATTGCAAGAAGAGGGCATCTACGAGCTAATTTTGGCCACAACAACCGTTTAAAAACTCGTCTTTGTTGCAATCAAGGTAAAATTAATGCTTGTGACAATAATTATTCTTCCTATTACAACTTTCAGACTGCTAGCATTTTTACAATGGCGGATTATAAATGTACCAAACCCGTGGAATATGGAAAGATCCATATTAGCATATGTAGGAGTAGATACAAAATTTGTAAGAGTATTTAGTGTGGTAGGTTGCATCCGGCCACAAGAAGCAAAAATAGTTAACAAACTTAAGCTTAGTTTTTAATACTTTTTTTCTTTTTAGGATGCGTTCATTTTTTGAAGTTTTTTTTTCATTTTTAGTTTAGTGATTTGTTTGTAATTATTTTTTTTCTTTTTTCATGGATTAAGTTTTTTTCAGTTTCATATTAATTTCAAAACTTAGGATAAATTTATCGAATTCCTTTTTCCATTGTTTCGTGGCTCCACTTCAGCAATAAGGTAAGTTCACAATCAACATGCATGCATTGTTATGATAGCAAAGCAAACCATAGAATGTCACACAAGCAGGGATCCAATGGCACAACAGTGTGATTGGGGTCCTGCCCCACTTGTTCTTTTGTTCATGTTGTTGGGAAATGGGAATTCTATTGGCATATGGCTTTTAGTGTTGTCATTTGATGGCAACCTAAGTCATTGATCTAGTCAACTTTAGTATTTATCGATACCGACTAACAGAATGAAGAACAGGGTATCCAACTGAAGGTGAATCCATTTGCATTATCAAGCTTATTATTTTTAGTTGTGGATCTTAAAGAAAGGTATTTTGATGTTTGTACTATCTTATCCAACAATCATCTGGGTGCGCATTCACTAGTTTACGAGTTAGGAGATCTAGTGTATTGATTTTTTGTTTATCGATAATAGAAAGTCGACTTGGTGGATATAGCCATTGCAAATGTTTAAGGAGAAATTGTTTAAATATTTTTGTGTTTGAACGTATTCATTTAGGTCCTTAGTATGCTATGGTTGACTTTGGATGGTGCGCATTAAGAATTAGTTATGGATTTAGTTGACAGTTGAAAAAGTATTTTATGTTTTATTCAAGCCGAAATATGGTTGATTGAATCTTAAGTTGCAGATATATATAAGTGATCAGTTGTATCATTTTGAGAAGAAGTGAAAAGAAATGTGAAGTATGTTAGTGTGTGTGTGTGTGTGAAATTCAAAAGGATAGTAATGTGAATTCATTTATGCATGAATTTGCGATTTGAATAGAAGAGTAGGGCATAAGAGAAAAATCAGATAGAAGGTGAAAGATCAATAAATGATCTTAATCGAAACTATAACCAGGCATGAGTAGATGCTATTACTTCAGTTCAATCCTTTAGATGGTCTTAATCTGAATATTTTTTAAGGTAGTGAGCCTTCTTATTTTGAGTAGTGAGCTCTAGGCAGTGAGCCTAAATCCAAGAGCATTCCCAATTTGTAAAACTTATATTTGAGTACTCAAATAGTGGATTGACCTCCACCGTGGTTTTTCCCCTAACAAGGTTTCCACGTAAAAATCCTTGTGTTATGGTGTTGTGGATGATTACTTTGTGTGTTTACATCTTTCCTTTAGTTTAATGTTGAAATGGTTTAAATATCAGTTTAATAAATGTTAAGATTTGCAGAACACTGATTCACCCCTCCCCTCTCAGTGTTCCCTTGAGTCCAATAAATTCTTTTCAGGAGGCAATAGTCTCTAGTAGTGAAGGTTGGGTTGTTTCGTTATATGAAATCATAAATCATAAGGTATTTACAAAGAGAACCATGGAAATGAGCACAATCACAATCATAACCACAATCACAACCATGATCATGATCATGAACATCACCATCACCATACCATAATCATAGTAATGGCCATGAACGTGAGTGTTATTTTGATATGGTGAAATGTAGTGTATGCCTCTATCATGTAATAATTTACATAGAGTGTGGCTTCCTCAAGCCCAAAAATTAGTTGTACAACACTACTAGCAGAATTGAGCAAACTTAAAATAGATCAAGTTGTTGTTGCAACAAAGGAAATTTACCCTTCCAGTTAGGTCATCAACCAAAATAAAGTTGATAAGTAGGAGGTATTTTCCACAACATGTCAAATTGTGATATTGCTATCAAGATTCAACCATGTATTTTTATGAGTTAAACTCATTGATCCATGTTTCATGAGTAGTGTTTCACAAGAACCCATCTCATGATAATGAATGGTCTACTTAGCACTCATTGCATCTAGGTGATGCTCACAGAGGTGAAGCACTGAGCCTTCCCAGGAGGTCACCCATCCCAGTACTACTCCAGCTCAAGCGCACTTGAAACTCCCTAGTTATGCATACTTGAGTTGGAGTAGTACTGGGATGGGTGACCTCTTGGGAAGGCCCAGTTCTTCACCTCTATGAGCATCACCTATATGCAATGAGTGCTAATTGGACCATTAATTATCATGAGAGATAGGTTCTTGTGAACCACTACTCATGAAACATGGATCAATGAGTTTGAGTCCAAAAATAGGTTGTTAAAGTGGTCAAATTTCAAAATGTTAATTATTGATTTCAACTAGTAAATAATAATTTACCATAGTTCTCACAAATTTACTCGCCAACAAGAACGACCACATAAATGGAATTTTGAAAATAATTAGGGAGTTAAAATGTTTGACAGAATGCCTCAAACAAATGTTGCCTCATGGCCTACCATAATTGCACAATATGAATTTGTTAAAAAAATTCTACAAACTTCCAAGAAAATGCAATTCTCAGGTGTAAAGACAAATCTCATTAATTTTTTCAATGGGAGATTTGGAACAATGTATGGACATTTAGGAAAAAAGGTAAGTAAATTTTTTATAGTTGGACATTACCGTGTCCCCGTTTCTTATTTTTTGTCAGGGTATGCATCAACTCAAATAGTCTCATTTTATAAAGACTTCATGAGAGTTTTTTGTTGTCTATTGGTGTGCTATATGGTTTGAATAATTTCCACCTCTTTTTTTGACCTCCTATTGGATGTAGTTCCTAACGAAATCACACTAGACAGTTAAATTAATCAAAGCTTCCAAATATTTAAAGAGTGTATCAATGATGATAGACCTAACAAAGGAAATTTATAATGACAAAATAGAATTATCAAATAAAATGGACCCATGCATGTAGATATTTATGGTAAAGGATTGGTTATTTTCTTGATTTAAAGGTTTTATTTCAATCGTGTTTGGATCCTTACAAATGGATGCATATCACTTCTCCAATAAGACCTTTATTGCACAAATGTATTCAAAAAATATAATTTTTTTTCAAATTGACCTTCCACACCTCTTTGGCATACCCATTGCTCACCAAGGTGTGATTTCTATTATTTATCTCATTTTTTTAATAAGTGGGGTAAACACTTTTGACCGGGAGCTATGAATCAGCGAGGTCACAAATGTGGGACCTCATCCCCAATATTAATTCTCAATAATTACACCCCAAAGGGGTTTGAACCTTGATGGCAAGAATAAAAACACAAAAACTTAAACATCACACTATGCTACTATCGAAAATATTTATTTCAATTGATTGTAAATGTTTTTTCATAATTCTACATAAATATGAAAAGATATATTTTTTCTAATAATTTTTTTTTTAAAAGATAAAGATTATTAGCTAATTTCATATGAAAAAATAGATTATTATTCATTGAATTGTAAAGTGTAATAAAAATTGTGTGGATTATTTACATTGATATTTTTTGTCACATTCTACATCCATGGGGAAAGAGGAAAAAATATACACAAATGCAAGAACTATATAGTTTCTATTTATTTTACTTTCATTTCTCTCATTTTATCAACTACCTTAAAATTAGTGGGCACATCAACATTTTTGTAATTGATTATAATAAAAAATGTAATAATTATGTAGTTTAAATAATTCTTATGTCAAAAAAATTGTAATTAGTGTAACATTTTTTTAAATAATGATAACACTTCTAATTGTTCTATTTTAGGGTAGTGAGAGGGTGTTCATAATATTGAGGTCTATATTTTTAAATTTTTGGTGTTTGAACTTGAGGAGTTATGTTACGGTTTTAGTGTTAGTTTTTCTTGTGTCTTTTTAATGCCATAATGATTTTAGAGTAGGAGTTTGTATTGTTTTTTGTATTTATAGTGGAAAATTTTGAGCGAAGATGATTTTAAGAAAGTTGTCTTTCCGATGGTAAATAATAAGGCTTTTGGTTGTGATGGTTTTCACTATGAATTTTATAAAAATATTTGACAATTAGTTGGTGATGTTCTTCATAAATTTTAGCTTGAAGTTTTTTATCCTAATCCCTTAAGGAATTTTATAAACAAAGGGAATATAAAGTTCATACGTAAGTTCGGTGACCTTGAAGAAATTGAAAAATGGAGACTAATCACCTTGCTCAATGTATCCTACAAAATCATTGCTAAAGTGTTTACTTTGAAGCTTCACCATCTTCTTCCCGAAATTTATTTGACCTAAGCAAATTTAATTCATAAAATTCAATTATAATCTTGAAAATGTATTTATTGTTTTGGAATGAATGGAATGTGGCAAACATTCTAAAAAATAGGTTATGTTTATTAAGATTGACCTTACCAAAGCTTATGATTGCTTTGAGTGGTCATTTATCTTTGTTATGCTTCAAGCTTCAAATTTTGGTCCCCAGTTTGTGTATTTAGTAAAAATGCCTTTTTGTTGATTCTTATGCTTGCCTAACCATTGACAACCAACAATCTCCTTCATTTTCCAAGATTTTTTGGTCCATGTATGAGGGTCACCCTTTGCCTCGACTCTCTATGTGCTTGTTGTAGAAGGCTTTGACTATCTCTTGGCTAATGCTACTTTAGAGAACCTAGTTAAAGGTATTTCTTTGCTCAACTCCATAACATAGCTTGTCAATAGTTACTTTACAAATTATTCTTTCATTACCCTCTTGGAGGAAAAAATTAATGTTTGTTACACCTTGAAATGCTTGGAAATTTTGGTAAGTAAATTATTCAATGGAAACAACTCAATGTTATAGACAATATATATATTTTTTTACTTGGCTAGACTCCTATGACTAGAAATGGATCGATCATAGAGAAATTTGCATACTGCTTAGCATTCATTTTTCCTTTCAAGCCTCTGTTACCTTGTGGCAAGTAGTTATTACCAAAATTGAAAAGAGAAATCCTTTTTGACTCACTAAGCCTCTTACCCTAAAAGAAAATTCTAAGTGTGTTCCAAAATTTTAGGTGCTACATGTCTAATACTCTTCCTATTGGGTTCCTTCTAAAAATTCCTACATAATGGTTGAAAAACTTTTAAGAGATTTTTTATTTGCCTCCAATAATTCTACTAACAAATTCCATCATATGGGTTGGGAATTTTTTTACTTCCCTCATGATTCTAGAGGCTTGGTTTAGATTTCTATCCAACACTAGGGATTAGTACTATGTGCCAAATGTATAACTAAAGCCTTCAAAATAATGAAGCCTAGAACATTTTAATTAAACATTGCATCTTTGCTAGAGTATCTGATGGGCACCAAGTTTGGAAGCGTCTTGGTCTTCATACCTTCTTATAATGGAGGAACCAATTCATATTGAGGGAACTTTTGTTATTAAAATTATATGGAAAGCCTAGGAGGCCATCAAAACTTGGTTATGATGTGATGGAAATGAATTTTGTAAGGCCCCAATCAATCAACAATATTTTTGGCAGTCTTTTGTTATTATTTTTAGGTCTCCCCACTTGCTAAGGCCACATGAATCCATGTTTTGAAATTCTATAATAGGGGTATCAAGAACTCACTTGATATTTTTTCCAAAACAAGAATTTTCTCTCCTAGGCAAAAGCTAAATTAAGATATGCTCTCTAAACTATATTTGGAGACTTACCAAGCTATTATTGATTAGTTCCACACAATATGCTTCACAAAATAAGGGTTTTTTGTATTGAACCTTAGTTGAAGGATTGGAAATGGTATCTAGACACCATTTTGCAACTATAAACCTCGTAAGGGATGAGCATAACTATCTCGAAATCTTCACATGGTGCCTAAATTGAATCACAAATGGATTCTTCAATCTTCATTGGGCTCTTAGCAACACTAGTTTCACACTATTTGGCTAGCTATTGTTGACCCAAAACTTGCTTATTTTTTTTGTTGAATACTTTATTAGATTATTTTGATTGATACTAGATTAACTCACCTAAGAGTTGACAGTCTGTGTTTCCCATTATGATGACAAAATGAGATTGTCAAGCACCTTTTCTAGTTTTTCCCTAAAGCTTAGGGGGATTAGAATTAGATTCGTGATCCTTTCTCATGGCATATGGTGTTACTAGGAGATTGGCCAAAATTTCCTACTAAATTAACCCAAATTAAAATGTTTTTAGGGTGGAAATTATTTTAGCATTTAGGAAGATATAAACTTTATTTTTTTCACTAGTTTTTCTATTAAAATTTCTTTCTTTCTTTATATTAAAGCAATGACTTGCTTCAGTCTCCGAGTGATTTTAGATCACTAGGCTAACACCCATGTAAGGTTGTCAAGATACTATCTACTTTAGCCTCCAACAAAGGTCACTCTTTGTCATGTGGAAACTACTCAAGGAGGTCATGATTCTCAAGCACATGCTTCTTAACGCCCTCCAAGAAGAACCAAAGACTAGTTTTCTCATGGATGGTCTCATCCATCCCTCCCACCTTCACTCTCCACTTAGCTACATGATGAGGGGGTGCCTAACTAGAAAAACTCTAGAAAATTTTCTTGCCTTTCTTTGGCCATCTTGCCTACTCATGAAACTCACCTTGTTAAGGAAGAAAATGAAAAGGGAATTATCACTAGCTAAGAGCCTATTCTTGATGACCCAAACCTTGCTAATGTGATGAGTCCTAACAACAAGGTGTTTACTAATAGTGTTGTCACCACTCATTCACAATGTCATAAAATAGAAAAGATAATATTCATATAAGTACAACTAGGAGGTTTGAGTTCACATCATTCACATTTCCATTGTACATTGATTATTTATAAGAACTATTTTAAGGATAATGAATTATAAGGTCATATAAGTTAAATTTTATTGGGTTTTCATTACCATTTTTTGATTAAATGTGCAATTATTTAACTTGAGCTATGTGGTTTATAGGTTATAATGAAATTTAACATTAAATAAGAATTTACAAATTATTTTAGATGTAACATAGTTGTGACATTTACACTTACAAATGATGATGATTTTTAACGAAGATTAGGAGCTAATTTGAGGTTATTAGAGGTAGAATTGATTTGATCACACATTTTTAATTTCCTCACTTGTATACCATATAAGTTTATTTTCCATTTTAAGTCCAATCAAATTGAAGTCATATCAAAAGAGATCTCCTATTTTTTCTATTAAAGCCATATTTTGAGAAAGAACACCATTCCACCATGAGTAATATTAGTTAAGTTTGGTGCTAGTTTTAACAACTCAATAATCTTGCACATTATCATTTGTCTCCATCTCAACAACCCTTCCTACAATATTTATGTTGTATAATATTCATTGTATAGTTGTTCATGCTAGCTACCTTCTTCAACTAGAAGATATCTAATTTTTGCAACTGCCATACTCTCATCTTTATTAATTAGACCCAATATAGGGTAACATTACTTATGAAGTTCAATTTATGATCTTATCCCACCAATTGGAAAGTTAAAAGTTGTCCTTGAAAAGTTCTATACTATGTACTTAGAAAGTGATGTGGGTTGACTTAAGTCTTTAAGTCACCACTTCATTATTTTCCAATTTTATTGGATATTTAGAATTAGTCTCATCGGAGCTTTAGATGATATAGTAGACTACAAATTTGTTGCTTGAGGATATTTTTGTTAAAAAAAGGTTTACTCAAACCTTCTATGCTATAATATCATCACCTCATACAAGAATCATACTTCTTATAAGATATGTAAAGGGAAAGCCTAAGTTTGATAATTATCTATCAATTGATCTACCGGTCCATCTTCATCCAATCCATTAGCAGTTTGAGTGTCACTTATTTCCAACAATTATTGTAATGTAGTTTTATCTTTATTCTCCAAATTCATGATTTATATCAGATTAAAATAAATTATGTCATAATAATGAACACTCAAATAAAATTTCATATTAAATAGTTGTGTACATTTACAACACATGGAAGGTTGGTACTTTTCTCTAGTGTAATCTACAAGAATGAGGAAAATGGTTTTTTTTGTTTGTGTTCAATCTCATGTTTGACTTCAATAACTAATAAATTTTAGATTTTTTATGAGTTCATTACATCCCCCTCTTCATGGCCATAAGCAATGACCATCTACACTCTCAAATTAAGAAGGTTGCACTCAAAGTAGATTTTAAGCAACAATTTCCAATACTCGCTCAACATACACAAAGAGCTCCTATAATGTCATAAGATTTCTGCCCTTTCTTCATAGAGAATACTGGTACCAACTAAATAGCACCCAAGATAGACTCATAGATATTATACAATGGATTTGGCATCTTAAAAGTGTAATTTCCAATGGTGGCACCTCTAATGTCACTCCATTGATCCCCAATAATAGTTTTGATGTGCAAGCCCTTGCTCTCCAATTTTAATCTTTGTTTGGCCTTGTAGGCTTGGACATTCATCTGCATCTCATCTTCATTCCTGGAAGTGGAAAGAAAAACCAATAGAAAAATCTATTAGAGCTATCTATATATATGGCATTAAAAAAATTAAATTTGTTCTTCTACTCAATTTAATAGTCTCAACTCACAATAATTAAAGAACGTTCACATTTAGGCATAAATGTGTTGACTTCTCAGTTGTCTTTGGTTGTCCTTGATGACAAAATCAGTTGGCATTCATGTTCATGATGATTCAAGTTTTTCATGTTGATATTAATCATGTGGCTTCTAGTTCAAATTTATGAATAGAATATATTTTCATGTGGTTATGGTTACTAACAGTGTGACAAAGCATGATTACAGGTCACTCAAGATGATCATGCAACATGTTTAAGATATTCAGTTTGGCAGGTATATTATTTTAATTTCTCATTATCAGTTTGATTTTGGCATCATTGACAAGATTCATTTGATTATGTCTTCATGGCATATTTTCATTCTATTGATCTTCATGGCTGACTCATATTTCTTTGATGCCAATGGTTATGATACATTATTTGATTCATGGCATATTGGGTTGGAATTAAACTAATTTTCTCTTTGGCATTCGAGGTTGATACTTCATTTGGTATCATATGTTAAAAGAGACATCATTAATAATGAAGAATCAACATCATAAGGTGATTAAGAATTAAAGGAAATTGAGGTTTGGTATGTAAACCCTATCGGGTTTCTTTGAACTGTATTATTGTTGAATTTGAGGAACGTATCCTATCTACTTGCCTTTATAAAGTCATATGGAATTTATTAAAATTTTCTATCAGTTCATATGGCAGTGGTTAAATTTTTTGTCATCAGGTTTCATTGCAAATTCATTTAGCAAAGAAAGTTGACTTTGTCTAAAGTCACATGTCAGTGACATCGATAGCTTTTTGATTAATATTGGTATCATGGATATAAAGGGAAGTGACTTCATTTAAAAGTCATATTGTGGTGCTATTATTATTTTGTTGGAAATATGGTATCGATTTCTTTGTTTAAACTGTCATAGTCGACAACTTATGTGGCAACAACTCGTTATGGGTTTTCTCTACACCATGATGATGTCGACGTTATTGTGTCTTTGACAGCGGAATCCAAATAATTATGATGTTTTGTTTAAGTGTATTGGATTTCAAATGTTATCATGTTTTTGTAAAGTCTTCACATTGACAAAAGTTTAGGTCAGATGACTTTTGTTGTTTGTTTCATCTTTGCCAGGGTATGGATCCCTAGCCACCACCATGGAGTCCATGTAACTGTTGTTTTTCCGTTGGTTCAACTAGATGAATTGGCATTGGCAAGAAGCAATCTCATTGTTTAAACAATGAAGGGTATGGCTACTCAATTTGGTGCACTTCGTTCGTTGGAAGCTCAAATCTGGAAGGAGATTCAAAGGTGTTACTCAGCTGAGTTGGTAATTAAATTGATACAGGTTATCATGCATTTTTCTTTCTTTAGTTTCCCGATTTCCAGGTATACTTTCCTCTACAAGAAGGATTTTTTTTTGGTAAGTCATTGAGTCTTTGCTCACTTTAGAAAAGGAATAAATGGGTATTCTAAAAATCTCTGACAGTAATAGCTGCTATGGTTTTGGTTTCATTTGTTTTTCCATTATGGGTTTTCTGAAAAGTTCTTATCTCTTTCAATAAAAATAATCATAGCAGGAAATTGAGTTTTACTCCTGGTAGTTTGTCATATGTCACTCGTTCTTGTTCAAAATCATGTGGCTAAAATTTTTTTTTTGGAAAAGGTTGTTAATGATTTGTCCACCTACCATATGTTTAAGGGTTTTCTAGAATCTTTTCAGGGACAATATTCAACTTGAGAAAATATCTTCAAAAAAGGAAGAGGATTTATTATTTTGTGCATACGTTATTATATTCTAGTAACAGATGAAACTACTAGTGCAGATTCCACCTTTCATGACCTTTGAAGGGTTCTGAGTCATTTCCTTAAAATGCATTTTCTATCAAATCTCTTTGAAATTGTCAGAATAAATCGTTCCTTGGTGCATACTTCACTGTATCTTTGGTATTCTTGTCATATAACCGACATAATATTTGTCTTATCTAAAAACCTTTGTTGAAGGTTAAAAAGAAATAAGATATACATTTTGTAAATGTGAGATATTTCATGGATTGATCACAGTTTTATATTGTCTATTCCTAAGAGACATTTTTGTGATAACTCTGTGATTGTAAATCTGAAACACAATACAGAGTGATAGGATTTCTCTTTGTTATGTCTAGTATTTTGAAAGTTCAATAGAGAAATTTTAGGATATTAGGGGTATTGGAATGTAGATCAATTTTGAGTGTAAAAGAATTGTAACCAATAAAACCTCTTATATTATTTATCGTTTTGAAATAAAAGAGGGGTTGGTTCTCCTTTTGTTGGTGCTCAAAAATTAGCCTATAAGGAATTTGTAACATTGGTTTTCAAATAAGAGCTTGAAAGGTAGTAGTTTAGGAGTGGTTTTTCTACCCTAGGAGAGTTTTCCACTCGGAAAATCTTGTCTCTTTGATCATTTGTGGTTTCACTGCTTTACTGTGAGAACTATTTATTGTTAATTGTTTTGCAATTACATTTCTCATTTTAGTTTATGAATGATTACATTCAACTCATGAATGTACTTATCATTAAAATATTGAGAACAAATGTGTGCTATGGTTTTTTTCTTCTGAAAAATGGTAAAATATGTTAAGACACTGATTCACCCCCCCTCTCAATGTCATTTTCACTCCAATAATTGGTATCAGAGTGTAGGGTCCTCTAATAGGTCTAAACCACCTAGGATTGATTCTGGTCTTGGAGTCTATTTAAAATGTCTCAAGCTCATGAAGGCACATCCATGACTAGAGCTCCATTATTTGGTGGAACAAATTATGTATTTTGGAAAATCAGAATGGAAACATATCTGATTTCTATTGATCTCAATGTGTGGAGCATAGTATTAAATGGGTACATTGTACCAGCCACATTACCCACAACATTGATTATAAGAAAAAGTATGAAACTAATTTTAGAGAAAAACCTGCTCTCTTGTGTGCATTAACTAAAGATGTCTTTATTAAAGTCATGCATTGTAGATTTGCTAAGGAAATCTGGGATAAACTTGAAGACATTTATCAAGGAAATGAAAAAGTTAAATAGTCAAAAGTCTTTACTCTAAAATATCAGTTCAAGGAAATAAAAATGAGGGATGATTACTTCAGAATAGATGAAGTTGTTAATGTTATGAAAGGGCTAGGAGAAGATGTAAAATAATTTGATGTAGTAACTAAGGCCATTAGAACCTTACTGCCTAAATTTGAAGCTAAGGTTTCTACTCTTGAAGAAAGAAACATTTTGAACATCTTACCTTAGATAGTTTACAAGGTACTCTGATTGCCTATGAAATGAGAATCAGTAAAAACAATTCAATAGGAAAAGAAACTGCCTTTAACATTGAAAAGAAATAAAAAGATGAGGTTAGTGAGTTAGAATTTTTCGATTCTAAAGAATCTCAGTTTATTAGAAAGCTTAAAAAGGGATTTGAAAAATATAATGAAAAACTTCCCTTTAAGTGTTTTAACTATGGAAAAATAGGTCACTTTGCTGCAAAGTACCCCTATGGTGATCAAAATAGTGACAATGAGAAATTTGAAAAACAACCTAAGAAAAAGGCCTATAAACCTAAACAAAAATTCACCTTCAAAAAGAAGAAGAGTCTATTTAGTAAAGATGAAACAGACACTGAATCTAAAGATTCTTTAGTTGAAGAAGATGAAACATTATTCATGGGTGAAATCATCTAGCAAGAAGATACAAACATCAATGATGTTGAAGATGGTGAAGTAGATCTAGAAGGTGAGTTGAAATGTGCTTTAAAAGAGATTAGAAAACTCAAAAATAAAATTCTTGCTCAAGAACAAAAATCTTCTCAAGCTCTTGCTCAAGAAAAAACTTCAAATCAAGAAATAGTCTCTTTGAAGACTTAGCTTGAAAAAGCCAAGAGAGTTGAGGATTGTCTTCGTGTTGGTATAAGTCATAAAGATCAAGAAATCCAAAGACTTGAACATGAAAGTTTTGATCTTAGGAAGACCATTGAAAAGTATGAGAGTACTTTAAAACTGAATGACATGCTTAGCAAGAAGAAATTGAATAAGGATAAAATTGGTATTGGGTTTGAGAAGGGTGAATGTTCAAATGATGATGCAAAGCAAAAAGATGTTGCTGCAAACAAAAGTTCTGAATCAAATCATCTTGATTCTAATAAGAATCATGTTTATCCTTTTAGGAATAATAAAACATCATACATATTCAACCCTTTCTTTTATGGGTATTGTTTTTTCTACAACAAATTTGGCCATAAAGTGAGCTTGTGCAGGCTTATGAATCCTAGAATACCTAGGTTTAGTCATAAGAAATAATTTGGTTTTTCTAAATAGATCATATTATTTAAATGAAATATTTTGGGTCACTCTGTCAAGCAGTGCAAAGTTGATCTACAAAATAAACAACAGAAAACCAAAATGGTTTGGAAACCTAAGAATGTCAAAAACATAGAGCAAACTATGATAGTCCAAACTACTTTTCATACCAAGAAAAAGGACATATGGGTCATGAACAATGGTTGTTCTAACCACATGACAGGTGACAAGGATAAATTTATCAAACTTGAGGATTATGTAGGTGGATATGTGAAGTTTGGTGATAATTCTGGTATACAAATTAAAGGTAGAGGTTCACTTATTCTAAATGAGGACACTCCTATCTAAAATGTATACTATGTGTAAGGTCTAAAGAACAATCTTCTAAGTGTAAGTCAAATTTTTGATAGTGGTTATCATGTTATGTTCACTTCATAGGCATGTGAGATTAAAACCAAGCTTGGAAAGGCTGGTGCAGCTGGAAGAAGGAATAAAGGAAATGTTTACAATCTTATTGACACATCTGGAAATGAAAATAATCAAGGTATGTGTCTAATGGGTCAAGTTGAAGAAATTTGGTTGTGGAATAAGATACTAGGACACATAAATTTTGACAATCCGGTTAGAATCAGCAAAAAAATAAATGTTAGAGGTTTACCAGTCCTTAACAAACCAGAAAATTTTGTGTGAAAAGAATGTTTACGTGGTAAACAAACTAGAGTCGGTTTCAAAACAAAAGAACATTATTCATCAAAACCTTTACAGCTAGTGCATACAGACTTGTGCGGACCAACTAGAACAAGGTGTATTAATGGTGAAAATTACTTTATGCTATTTGTGGATGATTATACTAGAATGGTTTGGGCCACATTTCTTAAACACAAATCAGAAGATTTTGAAAGGTTCAAAATCTTTCATAAAATGGTTGAAAAAGAATCAGATTTAAAGCTGAAATGTCTAAGATCTGATAAAGGAGGTGAGTTTACCTCTCAGGATTTTATTGATTACTATGAAAAACACAGTATTAAGAGGAAGTATGTTGCCACTAGAACACCTCAACAAAATGGGGTAGTTGAACGTAAAAACATAACAATAAAGGAAATGGCTAGAACAATGCTAGATGAGGCTAAGTTGTCTGATATGTATTGGAAAGAAGTTGTTCATACAACTGCATACATTTTGAATAGAGTGCAACTTAGGGTGAAATCTAAATACACCCCCTATGAACTATGGCATGGAAAAACAACGTTTGTGAAGCATTTTAAAATTTTTGGAAGCAAGTGTTTTATCAAAAAAGATGATCATCTTGGTAGCTTTCAATCAAAGTGTGATGAGGGTATCTTTTTGGGATACTCAACTCATAGTAAAGCCTATAAATTTTTTAACAAAAGGATTAATAAGATTGTTGAAGTAGTTAATGTAAAAGTTGATGAAAGACTATTTAGATGCTAAACCTATGTAGGATGATGAGGAAGAAGAATTTGAACTTGAAATAAATTTAGAAGGATTTGAAACAACAAAGCCTAATGTTGAATCAACAAGTCCTAAAAATGATGAAACAAGTCTTGAAAAGTGTGTGTCAAAAACTCCTTCAAAATCTCTTGCTAGATACCATCCTAAAGATCAGATTATTGGAGATAAATATGCAGGAGTTCAAACAAGAAGAAAGATTGTTAAATCTGATGAAAAAGCTCACATAGCTGAGCTTACTACTTTTTGTTTAGTTACACATTTTGAGCCTAAAAATTATGATGAAGCTCTCATAGATGAATGTTGGCTTAATGTTATGCAGGAAGAAATTGATCAAATTGAGAAAAAACAGACTTGGGAGTTAGTCCCATGACCAGATGACAAGAAAGTTATAGGTGGTAAATGGATTTTCAGAAATAAACTTGATGAAAATATCAATTTTGTTCGCAACAAGGCAAGGTATGTCTACAAAGGGTATGCTCAACAAGAAGGTATTGATTTTGCTGAAACTTTTGTACCTGTTTCTAGACTTGAATCTATTATAATATTTTTGGCTTACTCTATTTCAAGAACTTCACTGTTTATTAAATGGATGTCAAAACTGGTTTTCTAAATGGCTATTTAGATGAAGAGGTCTATATAGAACAACGTGAATGGTTTATTTTCAAAACCAATGCTAATAATGTTTACATGCTGAAAAAGGCCCTATATGGCTTAAAACAAGCACCTAGAGCATGGTACTCTAGGTCGGATAATCATTTGATTTCTAATGGATTTTTTAGAGGAGGTGTTGATAGCAATCTTTATGTTAAGATTGAAGGTTTTTATATTCTAGTTGTTGAAATTTATGTAGATGATACTATCTTTGGCTGCAATAACGTTGCTTTGAGTAAAAAAATCTCTCAGTTTATGGAATCTGAGTTTGAAATGTCAATGTTGGGAGAATTAACTTTCTTTTTGGGTCTTCAAATTTCTCAACTTGAAACTAGTATATTTCTCTCTCAAAAAAAGTATGCAAGAGATATGCTTAAGAAATTTAAAATGGATGAATGTCATCCAGTTAGCACTCCAATGGCTACAAGCTGCAAATTTACTAAGGTTGATGATTCTCCTTATGTAAACCCAACTGAATATAGGTCAATGATTGGCCTCTTGTTATATTTAACAACTTATAGACCTGATATAATGCAGTCAATTTGCATGGTAGCAAGATTTCAGTCATCTCTTAAGGAATCTCATGTTACTTTTGTTAAAAGAATTCTTAAATATGTTCAAGGCACTCTTGATTATGGTCTTTGGTATCCTAGAAGCAATGAATTTTCATTAATTACATATATTGATGCTAACTCGCCTGGTTTTTTGGATGATAGGAAAAGCACCAGTGGTGTTGCATTCTTTCTTGGTGATCAATTAGTGGCATGGCACAACAAAAAACAAGAATTTGTTTCACTCTCTACTAATGAAGTAGAATATATTGTTACCACTTCTTATTGTACTCAAGTGCTTTGGATGGCACAAATTCTATCTGATATGGGTATTGAAGTTCCTAAACCTGTTTCTATTCTATGTGATAAAACTAGTGCGATTAATATCTCCAAAAATCTTGTTATGCACTCTCATTCTAAACACATTGCTATCAAGTTTCACTTTCTTCCAAAAAAAGTGTTGGCTAATAAAGTCTATTTAAAATTTGTTGCCTCACAAGAACAAGTTTTTGACATTTTTACTAAGTCTTTAGCTAAAGAATTATTTGAAAGGCTGAGACTTCGATTGGGAGTTATCTCTCAATATTTACTTCTCTGATTTAGCCAGATTTGGCTTAGGGGAGCTTGTTACAATATTTATGCATTCACAACTATCTTGTATTTTTTAGTTTGTTGCTCTTATTTTTTTACTTGCAACTGGTTCATAGATTCCTTTGTTGGCTTCTTAGTTGTGGTTGCATTGCATTTCTTTGTCATTGAGGAAAAAAGCGGGAGAGTAGTTTGTGTTTTTCCATCAAGGACAAAGGGAGAGTTTGTTGTCTTTGGTTGTCCTTGATGACAAAATCAGTTGGCATTCATGTTCATGATGATTCAAGTTTTTCATGTTGATATTACTCATCTGGCTTCTGGTTTAGATTTATGAATGTAATATATTTCTAGGTGGTTATGGTTACTTATAGTGTGATAAAGCATGAGTACAGGTCACACAAGATGATCATGCAACAAGTTTAGGATATTTAGTTTGATAGGTTGGCCCTTCTTTAGTGCACGATAGGTATATTATTTCAATTGCTCATTATCAGTTTGATTTTGGCATCATTGATTGATCTTGGTATCATTGACAAGATTCATTTGCTTATGTCTTCATAGCATATTTTCATTCTATTGATCTTCATGGCTGACTCATATTTCTTTGATGTCAATGGTTTTGATACCCTATTTGATTCATGGAATATTGGGTTGGAATTATATTAATGTTCTCTTTGGCATTCAATATTGATATTTCATTTGGCATCATATGTTAAAAGAGACATCATTAATAAGGAAGAATCAACATCATAAGGTGATTAATAATTAAAGGAAATTGAGGTTTGGTATGTAAACCCTATCGGGTTTCTTTGAACTGTATTATTGTTGAATTTGAGGAACATATCTTATCTACTTGCCTTTATAAAGTCATATGGAATTTATTAAAAGTTGGTATCAATTCATATGGCAGTGGTTAAATTGTTTTTCATCGGGTTTCATTGCAAATTCATTTAGCATAGAAATTTGACTTTGTCTTAAGTCACATGGCAGTGACATTGATAGCTTTTTTATTGATATTGGTATCATGGATATAAAGGGAAGTGACTTCATTTAAAATTCATATCATGGTGCTATTATTATTTGGTTGGCAATATGGTATCGTGTTCGTTGTTTAAACTATTATAAATGGTAGCTTATGTGGTGACAACTTGTTATGGGTTTTCTCTACACCATCATGATGTCAGAATTATTGTGTCTTTGACAGCGAAATCCAAATCATTATGATGTTTTTTTTAAGTGTATTGGATTTAAAATGTTATCATATTTTTGTAAAGTCTTCACATTGACAAAATTTTAGGGCAAAAGATTTTTGTTGTTTCTTTCATCTTTTCTAGGGTATGGAACCCTAGCCACTGCCATGGAGTCCATGTAACTATTGTTTTTTATTGGTTCAATTGGCTGAATCGCCATTAACACGAAGCAATCTCAGTGTTTAAACAATGAAGGGTATTGCTGCTTAGTTTGGTGCACTTCGTTGGTTGGAAGCTCGAATCTGGAAGGAGATTAGAAGGTGTTACTCAGTTGAGTTGGTAATTACATTGATATAGGTTATCATGCATTTTTCTTTCTTCAGTTTCCTCATTTTCAGGTATTCTTTCCTATACAAGAAGGATTTTCTTTTGGGCAAGTCACTGAGTCTTTGCTCAATTTAGAAAAGGAATAAATGGGTATTCTAAAAATATCTGATAGTAATAGCTACTATGGTTTTGGTTTTATTTGTTTTTCCATTATGGGTTTTCTAAAAATTTCTTGTCTCTTTCAATCAAAATAAGCATAGTGGGAAATCAAGTTTTACTCTTGGAAATTTGTGATATGTCATTGGTTCTTATTCAAAATCATGTGGTTGAAAGTTTTTTTTGGAAAAGGTTGTTAATGATTTGTCCACCTGCCATAGGTTTAAGGGTTTTCTAGAATTTTTTCAGGGACAATATTTAGCTTGAGCAAATCTCTTCGAAAAAGGAAGAAGATTTATTATTTTGTGCATACGTTATTATATTCTAGTAAAAGATGAAACTACTATTGTAGATTCCACCTTTCATGGGCTTTGAAGGGTTCTGAGTCATTTCCTTAAAATTCATTTTCTATCAAATCTCTTTGAAATTGTCAAAAAAAATCATTCCTTGGTGCATACTTCACTGTATCTTTGGTATTATTTGCATATAACCAACAAAATATTTTTCTTATCTAAAAACCTTTGTTGAAGGTTAAAAATAAATAAGATATACATTTTGTAAATGTGAGATATTTCAGGGATTGATCACAGTTTTGTATTATCTATTCCTAAGAGACATTTTTGTGATAACTCTGTGATTGTAAATCTGAAACACAATGTAGAGTGATAGGATTTCTCTTTGATATGTCTATTATTTTGAAATTTCAATAGATAACTTTTAGGATATTAGGGGTATTGGAATGTAAAACAATTTTGAGTGTAAAACAATTGTAACAGAGAAATCCTTTGATATTATTTATTGTTCTGAAACAAAAGAGGGGTTGGTGCTCCTTGAAATTGGTGTTTCAAAATGAGGGGTTGGCTCTCCTTGAGTTGGTGCTCAAAAATTAGCCTATAAGTAACTTTTAACATCAGTTTTCAAATAAGAGCCTAAAAGGCAATAGTTTAGGAGTGGTTTTTCTACCCCGGGAGGGTTTTCCACTTGGAAAATCTTGTATCTCATTGTTCATTTGTGGTTTCACTACTTTACTGTGAGAATGCTTTATTGTTCATTGTTTTTCAATTACATTTCTCATTTCAGTTTATGAATGATTGCATTCAACTCATGAATGTATTTATCATTAAAATATTGAGAATAAATGTGTGCTATGGTTTACTTTATGAAAAATGGTAAAATATGTTAAGACATTGATTCACCCCCCCACCCTCGCCCACCTCTTAGTGTGATTTTCACTCCAACAAAATGTAGATTCAAAGGTATGAAATTAATGTCTTCTCAAATCAAGCTTAAAATATATTTTCTATTTAGCATCTTCCCTTAGCTTTTGTTTTCTCTTTAAATTGGTGCATTCAAACCATGGGAAAATAGCTATAAAATTTAGAATACTATTTGATCCGTATTATCACAGCCACTCTAATAAAGGGAGCATGAGTAGCAAAGGGTTTTAATCCAATTCGTTAGCATAGAAATTTCTCTACCTTACCATAGAACATGGCCTGGTAGACACCACCTAGAAAAGGTTGATTGAGTTCAGAAGAATATGATTTTGAAAACAATTGTTAACTCAAGTGGATAGTCACTATGTTGAGGAAGATCAGCATACATTGCATGCATTATATCCTTGATGTCTGCTTGACCCACATTGTAAGTTGATATTGACCCTAATTTTTATATAAATCTGCTTAAAATTCATCTTGTGAACCACTTATGCAGTCATAAACTCCTATTTAGCTAGTTTTGTAGAATAAATAGAACCCTCATTCAATTAAGTTTCCATGGCCTAAAGTTCCATTTGACAAATGACATTGAGATTGAAAATCATTTTTGGCCCTTGGAAAATATAAATTAGACAACCATCTAAACAAATGAAAACTAATTGTCCCAAAGAAAGGCAGATTAATATGAATTATTCAAAACTGCAAACAGTCAAGACTATATCTATGTAGGATGAGCTCCACAAAGAATATTATTCCATGCATGCTACACCAAATATCACTCCATAGTTGGGTTTAGGCTTTGTGGAAATTTTGGTAATCACAAGGTTAGATAGAATGGATTAGTTTTTCTTTTTTTGGTGCTTTGTTGAAAGAAACCTCTTAGAAATTACTTTTCTAAACATTCTTGATGTTATACATTTATCTTTTCTAAGTTTGAAGTCAAGTCTGAATCTCATAAGGATAAGGAATGCATTGAGGATATTGTGTGTAAATCAAAAAATAGAATAATTCAATCTATAAATGAATAATGGATTTTCATTTGACATGTCATTGAATTACATAGGATAAGTAGAATTTGAATGTGATTATAGCTAGATTGATATATAACATAGATTGCCAAATGGTTTGAGAACTTGACAGATTAGCATTAACATGTTGAGAGCGATTGATTCTTTTACACCAACATATGCACATGTGCAAGTAATAATTGGGGAAGTGAATATGATTATTCCCACCACTTGGATTAAGATATAAATCAGAGGTAGATGAAGAATAATAAATTCAACCTTATATTATTAGAAATGTTGGTAATGTTGAAGTGATCCATGAAATATTGTAGCATTGAAACAAAGGAGATGCTTTGACCATTACAAGATGATGAAGCAAAGTCATTAGCAAGGATTGAAAACAAATGTAGAGTTTGAAATATTGAAGCTTAGGTAATGTGCAAGATTCTAGACCATGAATGGATAAAGTTTTGCGATTTTTTTTACGAGTTTGATAATGCAAGAATTTTGTCAAACTATTTGCAGTCCTTTGAATATAATTTGTTTCCCACTTTATTTTCTTCCTCAAATAATATTTGGAAGATTTATAAAAGTATTTCAAAAAATAACTATTCAGTTTTGTAAATATCCTAACTCACTTACAAGCATGTGATTACTTTTGATTCTCCTTTCAAATTATTAAAATAGATTACAGTTAAACTCAGAATCAATTCTAGTGCTGACTTGTAATAAATATATAGACTGATGAAGATACATTCCCTTCTCTCTATGGCTCCTTTCCTACTTTCACCAACTGATATCATCATGCGGTGTGGCTTCCTTCTAGAATCTGTTGAATCTAACCAAGCCAGCTAAAGGAATTGCTATCCTTTTGATGCAAGATGGAACTCCCATCCATTTTCCTTTAAATTCCTTGATTCCATAATTAGTCCATGAGTGGTTGATTAATTAACTTTCAAATAATGATTATTTTTAGTCCATTCTTTGCCCAAAATTCACCAATAACAAAGATATAAATCAGAGGTAGATGAAGAATATAGTCTATTTGTGACCGTCTAAGGACAATAGGTTGTCCTACTTAATTTTTTTGACAAATAATTAATTTTGGTGATTGAATTTGAAATTGAGTGGCAGTTTTTGAAAAGGTAAACAAAGGAATGTTCAATGACAAAAAAAAGAGAAAAAAAAAAGAACAAGGAGGGAATGTTCAGTAGAACAAAACAAAGACAAAAGAAGAAGAACCTGCAATATTAGAAGGTATTGCACAGAGTGCAGAGCACTAATGCTCTAGAATATTTGTAGCAGCAAAACAAAGAAGCACACAGAAAGCTCAGTTGTGTTGAAATCTGGACAGTTTATTATATGAAGTAAATGCAGAGCCATAGCTCTATTTTTGTATGTAAACATTTTTGAATGTAATCTTTTTGTGTATTTGAATGAAATATAAAATTTATTCTGCCTCCTTGTCTTGTCTCCTTTGGTCTTTGTGTTTTTTTCATCTTTTCCCACTTTAGTTGGGATCTTTTTCCTATAGTTTGGTATCAGAGCAAAGAAGGCCCTAAGTCTTGAGTGAGTTGGGATTTTTTATTTTTCTGGGTATTTGTAGTTTTCCCCCATTTAGCAAAATGGTTGGAGGAGATAATAGGAGTTGGCAGTAGCCACCTATGTTTGATGGTAAAAACTATGATGTATGGGCAAAGAAAATGAAAACTATTTTAGCTGCAAATGATTTGTGGGAGTTAGTAGCAAATGAATTCACAGATGTGACTAACCTAAATGCATTTACAACATTGAGCAATCCTCAAAAGAATCAATTGAAGGAGACAAGAAAAAATGATGCTAAAGCCATTAGTTTGATTAAGATAGTCTTGACAAAGGCTATTTTTCCCTGAATAGTAGTAGCTAGTTATGCAAAAGAAGCATGAGAAGTACTTCAAAATAGTTACAAGGGTACTAACAAGGCGAGGCTAGTGAAACTCTAACTGCTAAGGAGAGATGTTGAGACCCTGCAGATGAAGGAAAATGAGTCCATTTCAGATTTTCATACAAGGGTTTCCACCTTGATTAACCAATTGAGGATAAATAGAGAATCAATGGAAGAGAAGAGGATTGTGGAGAAAATCCTCATAAGTCTACCCTTAAATTTTTATGCAGTAGTGATTACCATTGAAGAGGTAAAGGGCCTCTCAAAAATGATAGTTGATGAGTTGATGGGTTCACTTCCAACACATGAGCAATATTTCAAAGCTCAAACCAATGCAAGAGGCAGGGGGGGAGGTAGAAACAACTTTGGACGAAGCTCAAGAGGAGGCCAACACCTCCCAATCTAACTTCCAAAACACAAAGAAGAATATCAACTCAAATTAGAGGTTTGATAAGAGCAATGTGCAGTGTTACTACTCTTACAAGTATGGTCACTATGCAAGTGAATGTAGGAAGAAACGTGACCAAGGAAGTCAAAATGAAAATGTAGCTAATGAAAAAGTGGTTGAAAGCAAGCAGTCAAAGGCCTTCATCATGTGCAACATTGTTCAGCAAGGCAGTGATGAGTTATGGTTTTTAGATAGTGGATGTAGTAACCACAAGAGTGGTAATGAGAGTTTATTTTCTTTCATTAACAAAAATGTTAAGACTGAGATAAAAATGGGGAACAATGAAATAGTTCCAGTTGTAGGAAAGAGGTATGTTATGTTTCAAACCAAGCAAGGTGAGAAGAATAAGATTGGAAATGTATATTTTTTTGCTGATATAAAGCACAATCTCATGAGTATTGGACAACTGATCCAAAAAGGCTACAAAGTGTTGATGGAAAATGGTGAATACATCATCTATGAAAGGGATGGAAGCAAGAAAATAGTTAGAGCAGTGCCAATGAAAAAGAATAGAATATTTCCCTTGAGGTTAGAGAGGTGTTTCTAAGCTCAGTCCATAGCTGCAACCCTCGAGCATGAAAAATGTATAACAGTACAGCAACAAGCAGCCTTCAAGATAGTTATTCAACACCCTTCCAAGCTTTGACATCTCACGTATGGACATTTAGGTTATGTTAGTTTGAATATTTTTTCAAAGAAGGGTATGGTTAGAGGTTTGCCAACCATTGTAGAGTCTAGTGCTAGATGTGACGCCTGCATTTTAAGCAAGCAACATAGGTAGCATTTTAAATCAAGAAATTCTAGAAGGGAAAGAGCACCATTGGAGCTAGTGCATACTAACTTGTGTGGCCCTATGCAAACAATTTCTATTGGTAAGATCCAATATTTTATGACCTTCATAGATGACTACAACCGTAAGATATGGGTTTATTTCTTACAACATAAATCTGAAGCATTTGATAGGATTAAAGTGTTTAAGGCCCAGGATGAAAAGGAAAGTGGACATGTCATCAAGGTCCTAAGGTCGAATAGAGGGGGAGAGTATACCTTCAATCAGTTTGTGAATTTTTGCAAGCAACATGGCATTAAGAAGGAGCTAACAACAACCTATACTCCATATAAAAATGGAGTGGTTGAGAGGAAAAACATAACCATTGTAGAAGTGGAAAGAAGTATGCTTAAAGCCAAGAGACTCCCAAATGAATATTGGGGTGAAGCTATAGCAACAAAAATATATTTGATAAATATAAGTCCTACAAAGGCATTTTACGACAAGATTCCACAAGAGGCATGGACAAAATGTAAGTGGGCAGTTGAGCACTTGAAATTGTTCAAGTGTGTGGCATATGCACTTGTGTGAAAAGAAAAGAGGAAAATTTTGGATGAAAAAGGCGAGAAGTCTATCTTCATGGGCTATAGCGAAGAGTCTTTAAAGCCTACAGGCTGTATAACCTAGTCACCAAGAAAATAGTTATCAACAGAGATGTAGAGTTCTTTGAGAATCAATCATGGGATGGAATAGTGGATAGCAGCATGGGTATTTCTATCGCAGTACCCTTTGAGGATGAAGCTCCAAAAGGAATGAGCATCAGAAATCTACAACAAGGTAATAGTTCATAAAACAATAGTAGCAACTCCATTAATTTTCACTAGAACAATTGCTCCGAAAATTTACAACAGAGTGAAAATTCTGGCACTCAATATTCTGCATCAGTCCAGCAGTCAAGTAGCTCTAGAAATTCTAACCCTAGGCTTGCATCATTGATGCCAAGAAAGACCAAGATTCTAAGGGAGATCTACCAAAATGAAAGGTATGATGAAGATTTTAATGAAAGTATGAATTTTGCATTATTTTCTCATAGTGATCTGATTTATTTTGAGGATTTTGTGAAAGAAAAGAAATGGTGTGAAGCTATGGATGAGGAAATAGATGCAATAGAAAGAAATATAACATGGGAGCTAACTTGTCTCCCAACAAGTAATTAGAGTAAAATGGGTCTATAAGACCAAGAGCAATCTCAATGGAGGAATAGAGAGGCATAAGGTAAGATTAGTTCTTAAATGGTACAAACAACAGTTTAAGAGAGATTATGATGAGACATATGCTCTAGTTGCAAGGATGGAAACGATGTGGGTAGTCCTAGAAATTGCAGCCCAATAAAAATGGAAAGTATTTCAAATGGATGTAAAGTCAACCTTCTTAAATGGAGTGTTGAAAGAGGAAGTGTATGTGGAGTATCCATCTAGTTATGAAGTTTTGGGTAAAGAAAACAAGGTATACAAGTTGAAGAAAGCTCTTTATTGGTTGAATCAAGCACCATAGGCATGGTACAATAGGATTGACTCATATTTGTTGAGAAATGACTTTAGCAAAAGCGATGGTGATCCCACTCTTTACATCAAGGAAGATGATGGTAAGATTTTATTTATTGTCTTCTTTGTTGATGATTTAGTTTTCATTGGGGATGATGATTTCCTCATTGCTGATTTAAAGAGGCCATGAAAAGAGAGTTTTAAATGATGGACTTAGGTCTCTTGAGGTATTTTCTAGGCATATAAGTAAAAAAATGCATGATTGCATATTTATCTCTCAAGCAAAGTATGCAATAGAGATCTTGAAGAGATTCATAATTTTGGACAACAAAACAACCCCAACCCCAATAGCTATAGGTCTAAAATTAAGCAAAGAGGACAATAGTAGTGATGTTGACCCAACCCTCTACAAGAGCATGGTTGGAAGCCTCATGTATTTGACAACAACAAGACCTGATTTGATGTACGTAGCAAGCCTGATATCTAGGTTCATGGAGCAACCTAAGGATGCACATTGAAAATAAGGAAAACAAATTCTAAGGTATTTGAATGGCACAAAAGGCTATGAAATTTTGTATAGTGCAAAAAATTATTTTGGGCTGGTTGGGTACATAGATAGTGATTGGGCAAGGAGTGTAGATGATAGAAAGAGCATGTCTGGATATGGGTTTCGCTTGGGATCGGGAGTCATTTTATGGGCTTCCAAGAAACAACCCATAGTTTCTCTATCTATAGTTGAGGCTAAATATATAGTAGAAAATGTAGTAGCATGTCAAGTTATTTGGCTTAGAAGAATCCTTGTAGACTTGAATGAGGAGCAAGAAGATGGTACAACCATATTTTGTGATAACGTGTCTTCTATTGCCTTGAGTAAGAATCCTAGTTCTCATGGAAGAAGAAAGCACATTGAAATTAGGTATCATTTCATAAGAGAATTAGTTGAGAGTGGTGAAATTAAAATGAGATTTTGTAGGTCTGAGCAGCAGCTTGCAGATATTTTTACCAAACCATTGAGCAGAGATTGCTTGGAACGCCTAACGGATAGGCTTGGGATGATAGGGTGCCCAAGAATTTCAGTTCTAGAAACTCAAAAATGCACTAGAAATCTGAATAGGTCTAGGCCAGATAGCTCCAAAACATAGAATAGGTGTAAACAGGAGTACTCTAGAAATTTTGCTCCAGAAATTTTTCTCTAGATATTTACCTTTGGAAATTTTGAATGGTCTTGAAAACCAAAAAGCTCAAGATTAAGGGGGAGTGTTGGAATTAATAATCTTAAGCACCAACCAAATAAATTTAATGCATCATCAGACGAGATCTATTTTGGATCGTTACCCCCATTTTTCGTGTCAGACATAAGTTGTCCTAGTTAATGTTTCTGGCAGCTAATTAATTCTGGTGGTTGAATTTGAAATTGAGTGATTTTTTTTTTAAAGGAAAAAAAAGACAAAACATAGGAATGTTCCAATGACAGAAAAAAGAGAGAAAAAAAAAATAACGAGGGAATGTTCAATAGAATAGAACAAAGACAAAAGAAGAAGAACGTGCAGAAACAAAAGATATTGCACAGAGTGGAGAGCTCCAATGCTTCAAAATATTTGTAGCAGCAACACAAAGCAGCACACAGAAAGCTCAGTTGCACTAGAATATGGGAAATTTATTCTATGAAGTAAATATAGGGCCATAGCTTTGATTTTTGTATGTAAATTTTTTTAATGTAATATTTTTGTGTATTTGAATGGAATAAAAAAAATTATTTTGCTTCCTTGTCTTGTCTCCTTTTGTATTTGTGTTTTTTTCATCTATGTCCACTTTAATTGGGATCTTTTCCCAAAAAATATATTAATTCCAATTAGACACTAGCTTGTATGAATCACTTTAGTGGCCTATTAGTGTATATATGGTAACAACTAGGAATACAATGACAGTACTCAAGTTATGTCTTCCCCATAAACTCCACCTCATTCTAATCTATAATAGTTGGATTTAGTAAATTTTGTTTTTTTTCTATCAAAGTACACTTTTCCTTATAAATGCATGATTCCTTAAAGAAAACGTAGTGTTGAGGAAATACTAATCGGCCACAAGATTTATCATAAACACCAAACCATATCCGAATATTAATTTAGTGAAATTGACTAGTCAAAAAGTTATATCATTTTGTAAATATCAAATTATGATTAACCTTTGAACCACTCTTGATCTAATGGTGGAAGCTTTGGAGATGGAGTAGTGTGTTGCCCAACCACCCTTTTGAGGCATGATACATGAAACACATTGTGAATTTTGTTAGTTGCAAGCAAATTTAGCTCATATTTTACCTCTCAATCCTATAGGGGCCATAGAACAAAGGATTCAATTTTTATGTGCAACTCCTTTCCAATGTGGACTATTTGTAGGGCTATAGACGGAAGAAAACTAGATCACCAACCTCAAAAGTTCTCTCAATTATATGCTTATCTACATATATTTTTTATTTATTTTGTGCATGATGTAAATTTTTCTTAAGTGTCTTAAGGATGTCTTGGATATCCTACATTAATTATATTTCCTTGGGAGCTTTGTTGTCATCAAATGCTAAGTCTACAAAAGACATAGTGTCATGCATGTACAAGGTCATGAATCACGACATACCTATTGACATGTGGTAGGTAGTATTATAACAATGCTCCCCTAAATAAAGCCATCTGATCTAGGCCTTCTGCTGCCCCACTATGTAATTGCATAGATATCCTTCTACCCACTTATTTACAATCTAAATCTAATCATTTTTTTGTGGATGGTAATTAGTGCTTGGGGACAACTCCTACCAAAACATTGATAAATTTGATGTCCCTATCACTAACTATGTTTTTCAAAAACCCATGAATTTCTAAAACCTGTCTTAAAATAAATTCTATCACCTAAGGTGCCTTGTAATCAGAATAAATAGCAAAGAAATGTGGGTACTTCATCAATATGTCAACCACCACATGTATGTAATATTTTATTTGGACTTTAGGAAGACCCATGATAAATTCCATTGATATACTCTCCCAATTCATCTCAAAAATTGATAATGGTTGTAATAAACTAATAGGGAAAGTATGTTTTGACTTGTTTTTTTGACAATTCATACACTCTCTAACATAACACAATACATCACTGTAGATACCCTTCCATGAGAATCTCTCCTAAATCTACCTATAAGTTTTGAAGAACCTAGGATGTCTTGCAAGAGATGTATCATGAAAAAATCTCATAATCTTACTCTTCAACTTAGATTTAGGCACCAAATATATCCTATCCTTATAATAAATCACATCATCAACTAATTTATATATGTCATCTTGAGACTTTCCATCCATGAGCTCACATGCAAATGTATTCTTTGAATACTCAACCACAAGGTGAGCCTTCTAATCAGCTGGAATCTCAGACATAGAGCAAAAGGAAAGTCTCTTGGATAATGCATCTACCAAAATATTATTTTTCCCTTTAACATATTTAATGTCATATTCACAAGCTTGAGTCTTACTTTCCAATTTCTGTTGGCATTCATTCAAATCCTTTTTGTCTAGAAAACATTTCAGACTATTGTGGTATGTCCTTACCACAAAATTTCCACCTACCAAGTATTGTCTAAATTTTACCTACACATGCAAGATGACAAGAATTTCCTTATCATAGGTGGAATACAATCATTTTGAATCTCCTAACTTCCTACTTTCATAGGCTATGGGATGTATGTTTTGCATAAGCACTACACCTAACCCTTCACCTAACATATCACACTCCAATATAAATGGTTGAGATAATTTCGGTAAATATAACATTGGTCAAGAACTCATCACCTACTTGACCCTATCAAATTTAGTTTGAGCCTCATTCAATCATCTAAATCTCCCCTTCTTGGTGAGCTCTATAAGAGGTGTTTTCAATTGTGAAAACCCCTTAACAAATCTCTTATATTAATTGAATAACCTGAGAAAACCCCTCAAGTCTGAAATATTTCTTAGTGGTTCCCAATCAAGCATGGCATGTATTTTATCTTGATTTACCTTCACCCCTCCAACACAAATCACATGTCCCAAATATCAAATCTCTACTATTCCAAACCCACATTTGGAAGCCTTAGTAAACAGGGACTCTCCATGACATGTAACACCTTATCAATGTGCCTAAGGTGATCCTCAAATTTCTCATTGTATATTAAAATATCATAAAAAAAGATGAATACAAATTATCGCAACTTATTAAATATATGGTTCGTACATGACTAGAAAATTGCAAATGCATTAGTAAGACCGAAGGGTGTAACTAGAAACTTGTAGTATCTGTAGTGGAATTTGAATGTTGTCTTATGTACATTCTCCAATTGGATACTAAACTAAAAAATCTTCTTTGTGTGGGTCATTTTAAATCCATCAACTACCATGAAACTAAAACCAAGGAATCGCTCAACTTGTAATCCCCTCTTAACCACCAGAGCCTAATCAATAAAGTTATAGTCACTCCATTGTCAACTAAGCAAGTGACCCTCTATCCCTTCAGGACTCCTCTAACTCTAAAAGGATGGTACTTAGGATCTCCTGATAATGTAATGATGGTGCCATGTGTCACATCTCCTGTACTTACCTCAACATGCTCTATTTATTGATCATCCTAGTCACTCTCCAAGCTAGTGTCTACTACCTCCTCATCAATGTTAGAAGTGACCTCCATATAATGAGCTTTTCATTTTCCAAGGCACTTGTGATCGATTTCCCACGGTTACTTAGAGGAGAAACATAATTTATTCTTGTGCAACTCATTCCTCAACTCAAAATCCAACCTGGGTGGTGTAGTCTATGGTTGATTGAAGGCCTTCTTAAATTGTTTATTGTTCTTGAAACTTTTCTTTTGGGATTGTTGGTTAGGATGTTTAGTTTCAAGATCAAGTGTTATCTAAATAGCATCCTAGAGAGTATTAGGCTTGAAATCCTTCACCAAGCCTCTCAAATTATGATGCAAACCTTCTCTGAATAACATTACTACTCTCTTCTCTGACATGTCAAGAACCATAACATAACCCTTTTGAAATTCATTGATGTAATTTTCAACATCCCCGTGTTGTCTAATCATCACCAACTCAAGAAAATACATCTCAACATCCTTCCTATCAAATCTAACAATTAATGTTCTGTTAAACTCATCATATGACTAAATTAATGCATGGTTTTGTGTCACCAATCCATGATGCCAGCAGTCATAAGTTGGACCCTGTAGATGTACAATTGCAAAATTAGTTGTCTTTTTTTTTCGTATATATTTGAGATTTAAAAATGTATCCAAATTATGTATCCAAGCACATGTCATACTTCTCTCACTACCATCAAACTTAGGAAGAGTGAGTTTATTCAAGGCATTTTGATACTCCTTATGTGGGCCTTGAGGTATTTGTTCATATTGTGTTCTCCTCCTATTCTTACATTGGTTCATGTATTATTTTAGTGTTATTTAATTTCTAATTGCATGAGGGAGTGTGTGATATTCATCACAAACCATCATCACCTCATCAACCAATGGTTGCTCCTCTTCTTGTTGGGTCTATTTCTCCTCTCTACGTGTGAATGTAGGTTGAAATTTTCTATGTGACCCACTTGTACTGACACCTCATGGGATATCATTACCTGTGTGGTGTTAATGATTTGGATCCCAATTAATTTTTGTTGTGGTCCGCTTGTATTCCTATCCACAGTGAGAATATTTAGTGGCGACCTATTTTTGAATTTGTAAGTATGAGGCATGTGTGGCAAACTTGAAGAGGTTTTTCAATCCATAGATGGTATAAATACAAGATGATTTGATGCAAGATGAAGTGTGGTGTTGTGATAAGTGTCATGATGTAAAATTTAGAGCAATAGAGTTTAGAAATATGAAATGTAGTACGAGCTATAATGCGAGATTATTGGATGCACCAAGAAAAATGTGTCTTGATCCTTTTTGAGAGATGTGGATGATGTTGAGGTGTTGTGGTGGATTTTCCTGTTACTGTGAGATACTTTTCTCATTATAACATTCTTTCTTCTTTTTGATTCGATAGTGAACCTTTTGGCAGTGAACCTTTCTTCTTTATGTAGTGAGCCCTTATGGCAATGAGCCCTATTGTATTCAATGTTGATATTACTTATAATGTGAGCTAATCCTCACCATGTTTTTTCCCTTCTTCGGTTTTCCACATAAAGCTAGTGTTCTCTTGTGTATGGTGTTAAGCTATTTCAGTTTCTTATTTTTCATGTTGATTCATCATAATAGACTTAATGGTTAAATGTGTTGGAAACACAAGGGGAGACAACTGAGAAAGAGGGTTGAATAAGTTGTCACAAAATTTTAAAATTATTAGCCCTTATTCTTAGATCTGATTAATAAGCATGAAATCATAAATAAACAACACATCAAGAACACACTTAACACCAAGATTTATTGCGTGGAAAACCTATTAGGGGAAAAACCATGGTGGAGGTTAATCCACAAGTTATAGCTTGTAAGAAGTATAAGATGAATAATTGAGGAATGTGCATGCATTCAGGCACACTACAGAACTCACTACTCAAATACAAAGGAAGACACACTGTCTTACAAAAATATTTAGATTAAAACCATCTAAAGAATTTGAACTAAGAAAGTGGCATCTGCTAATGCCTAATTACAGTTCGTGTTAAGCTCATGAACACTTCTTCACTCTTCTTCACATTGTGCTCTACTTTCAAATGATCTGATCTTTATTCACACATGTCACTTACATACTTTGCATCACACATGTCTCAAATGAGAAACAATCGCTTATATATATCCTAAACAAGAAATTACTTTACTTAATGTCGGCATCAACAAAATAATAAAATTAATGCAAACTGTCGGCTCAATTCATAATCAATTCTCAATGCACACCAATTGAAGTCAGCCACAACATAATAGAGACCCAAAACAACATCCTCAAACATTAAACACCTTCCAACATTATTCCATGGAGATCCACAAAACGTTTCAAACACCATGTCGTCCATGAACATGAAAAACATAAACACACAAAAGAAAATATCGGATTGCGAGCACAATGATCAATGCGGATGAGCAACACAAATAGAGAATGAACTATAAACATCATAGGAGCATATGCAACAACTCAAATTACCAGAATCACATTATCTTCTTCCAGAAACCCTAGCTATAGTAGAAAAATAACTATAGGAACACAAAAAATCATAACTTGCTCAAATGTTTATGCACACCTCTAAAACTTATGGTAGATAAACTAGATAGGCTCAACAACAAACCCTTTAATCTGCAACTTTTGATCACCAACATATTGAAATCTCCATCACATTAAACTTCACAACTTCTTAGACAAGCTTCAACATATTTATTACAATTTTCTCAATATCCTCAACATATATAGCCTTAAAGACATTAATGCTAATAGTGTTGACATCAATGATTACCACATATTAGTAGCACAACCACAACATCCAACAATATCCCCCTATGGCATTGATGGCAACACATGATGTGAAAAATAACACCATCAATGTAGCTAACTTCCTTCTTTTCTCATGGCTCTTTTCATACTTGTTACACATGACTCTTCTCCCCCTTTGTTATTAAATGGTTTTTCATATCACTCTTCTCCCCCTTTGAAATCAATGGCAAAGGTACATACAAGCTCTGAACTACATATTTGAATCATCTGACTACTCCCCCTGAGTAGAAGCCATCACAACATCAATCCAAAATAGAATATGATTGTAAATGCATGGAATGATGAAAAGACTTGCATCTTAGTTCTGATTAGGAAGGGAAATCACCCTTAACATCTCTCTGAGATACTCAAAAGTATCCTTAGGAAATGGCTTAGTAAATATGTCTACAATTTGTTCCTTAGTAGGCACATACTCCAGTCTGACTTCCTTATCACTCACCTTGTCTCTCAAAAAGTGATATTTGATAGATATATCCTTGGTCTTTGAATGCAGCACTGGATTCCTAGAAATGTTAATGGCACTTGAATTGTCACATAATATAGCAATAGGCTCATCATATACAACTCTGATATCTTTCAACATCAGCTTCATCCATATTAATTAAGTACAATTGTTAGCAGCAACAATGTATTCTGCCTCTATAGTAGACCAAGAAATGGCATTCTACTTTTTATTTGACCAAGACACCAACTTATTCCCCAAGAAGAATGTGCCACCACTAGTACTTTTTTTGTCCCTCAAATCTCCAGCCCAATCAACATCAGTAAAGGTACTCAAATTAAGCTCATCATCTTTAGGATACCATAGGCCAAACTCAACTATTCCCTTCAAGTATCTGAAAATTCTCTTCACAACAATCACATGAGATTCCTTAGGATCGGCTTGAAATCTAGCAACAATACACACAAAATTCATGATATTAGGTCTAGTTTGAGTCAAATACAGTAATCCACAAATCATTGATTTGTATCTAGTTTTATTTTCCTTCAGGGATTCATTATTAGTAGTTAACCTGTATCTAGTCACCATGGGTGTACCAACTAGCTTTGAATCTTCCATACCAAACTTCTTCAACAATTCTCTCACATACTTGGACTGAGATATAAATATTCCTTTATCTAACTGAGTAATTTCCAATCCCAAAAATAATTTCATCTCTCCAATCATTGGCATATCAAACTCATTTTGAATCTCATTAGTAAAATTCATGCACAATCCATCATCTCCTCCAAAAATGATATCACGAACAAAAAATTCCACAATCAAATCTTTATCATCATCAATTTTGAAATACATATTACTATTAGCAATACCTTTGTTAAATCCAAGCTTCAACAAATACTTGTCCAATTTGGCATACCAAGCTCTAGGGGCTTGCTTGAGTCCATCAATGCTTTCTTCAACCGAAAAACCATATCTCCTTGATCAATCAATTGAAATCCATCAGGTTGTTCAACATACACTTCTTCATTGAGTTCACCATTTAGAAAAGTTGACTTGAAATCCATCTGATAAAATTTGAAGTTTTTGTAAGTAGCATAAGCAAGAAACAGTCTCACAACTTCAATTCTAGCAACAAGAGCAAAGGTTTCTTCAAAGTCAATTCCTTCCATCTATGAATATCCTTTACACACCAATCTTGCTTTGTTTCTGATAATTTCGCCTTGTTTGTTTACATTGTTTCTAAAAATCCATTTAGTTCCAATTACATTTTTGTCCCTACATCTAGGAACAAGAGTCCATATATCATTCTTCTCAATTTGTTTTAATTCTTATTTCATTGCTTCAATCCAATGTTCATCTTTGCATGCTTCATTGACATTACTTGGCTCAATCTTTGATATCAAACAATAATCTTCAAAAATTCTTCTCCTACTCTAGACACCTTTATTCTTATGACCAATAATCTGATTTTTTGAATCATTTAATCTCACATACCTTGGAGTCTTAGAATGTTCTTGAATTTTTTGTCTCTTGTGATCTCTCTTCTACACTTTCACTAGTTTCTTCTTTCTCTTGATTTTATTGATTCACCAGAATGGTTTGAACTTGATTTGAATTCTAACCTTTGTTTGTACTATCATTTTGATCATCAGAATCATATCCATAGGTTCTAGATGGTTTGTAAATGTCTTCATCAACCTTAAAATTTTCACTTTCAACCATTTTCTTCAATCTCTTATTGTAGCACTGGTAGGCCTTGCTCTTAGTAGAATAACTAAGAAATATTCCTTCATCACTCCTAGCATCAAACTTTTCTATATCTTCATCTCTTCTGCTATAGAATTTTCTCCCAAAGATTTTGAAATACCTAACAGTAGGCTTATGACCAGTCCATAGCTCAAAAGCAGTCTTACCAGTATCACCTTTGATTTGTACCCAGTTGAGAGTATAGACAGTCGTACTCATGAATTCTCTCTAATATATATGAGCAACATTTACTTCCAACATCATAGTTCTAGCAACATATACAATTTTTTTGTTCTTCCTTTCCACAACTCCATTTTGTTGAGGGGTCTACGGTGCACATAATTGTCTCTTTATCCCATGCACTTCACAGAAAGAATTAAATTCAGTAGATGTGAATTAACCACCTCTATTTGATCTTAGACACTTAATCTTCAGACCTGTCTTTGTCTCAACTTTAGGTTTAAAGATCTTGAACTTCTCCAAAGCTTCAGATTTCTCCCTTAAGAAAGAAACACACATCAATCTAGACTAATCATCAATAAGTAACATGAAATACATGTATCCTTGTAGACTTTTTATTCTTTTAGGACCACACAAGTTAGTATGCACAAGCTCCAATATTCCCTTTAAACAATGATGTTTTCTTCTGAATGAAATTATAGTTTGCTTCCCCAATTGACATTCCTTGCATACGACATTAGTAGGCTTTACCAATTAAGGAAGATCTCTCACCACCTGAGTAGAACTTATCTTGATAATACTATCAAAATTTACATGACACATTCTCCTATGCCACAACCAACTTTCAATCAACTTTAGCAATCATACAACTTTCACTAGCAACATTCAAGTGATAAATGTTACCTTTTGTTTTTGTACCTAATGAAATCACATTTCTAGAGCTTCCCAATATTCTACACTTTCGATCCTTGAATTGAAGATTATATCCCTTATCAACTATTTGTCTGATACTCAAAATATTATGCTTCAAACCTTCAATAGAAAGAACATCATCAATTTTATGCTTACCGTCAAAAGAAATATATCCTCTGCCATGAATTATACCACCAGTGTTATCACCAAATCTTAAAAAACCACCATCATAATTTTCCAGGCTCACAATTTTTCTTTTATCACCTATCATGTGATGTGAACATCCACTATCAATTACCCATTCATCCTTCTCTTCAAATCGAGAAGCTAGGGATTTCTCATCATTTGAACAAGTAGCAAATTTTGTAGACACGAGATTAATTTCCTTGATAGTAATAAACAAAAAATCATCTTCACTTGCATTCCCTTTATCAGATTCATCATCTATCACACCTTCATTAGTAGCATAATAACACTTCTTTTGAAATTTAGACTTGTAGGTTTTTTACTTAGGAAATCTTTCCGGAAACCTTGATGCAAAATGACCTATCTTATTGTAGGAGAAACATTTAATAGGAGATTTCCCTTTATAATTACCTTCTCCTCTGGCTTCTCTCTTGACAATAAGTGCTTCAAGCTCATTCAGTTCTCTTTCTTCTTCCTCATACTTGCACACCTTTCTAGAAGAAATTTCACTTGGATCATATCTCTTCTTGTCTCTCCTGAAGGTAGTAGCTTTGAATGCAAATTCTATCTTAGGAAGGGCATCACCGAATTCACTCAACTCAAAAGTAGTAAGTTTACCAATAAACATACTTTGGTTACATTTGTCACAATCTTGAGCTCATCAATAGTTGTAGCTTTCACTTTGTATGCAAGAGGCGAGGATCTAAGCACTTTAGCAACAATATTTGATTCATCCAACTATCCACCAACATATTTGATGCCACATAAGAGTTCATTCACTCTTTGCATGAGAGTAGTAATAGTTTCATCATCATCCATTTTCAACAATTCATATTTCCCTTTCAAACTCTGCAACTTAGCAATCTTCACATTTGCATCACCTTCATACAAATTTTCCAAAATTTTCCAGATCTCATAAGCAGTCTTCAGCTCCATAACATTCATCATCTCAAAATTAGTCAAACCACACAACAATTATTCCTTAGCCCTGATATTGTATTCAACATCCCTGATCTCAATAGCAGTAGAAGGGCCATTATGAGGAATAACATACCTAGTACATGTAATGTTCTAGTAGGATTCACCAATGCATCTAAGATAACACTCCGTTTGAGTTTTCCACAAAGAATAGTTTGTTCCATCAAATCTCAGACTATCCTTCTTAAATGTCATCATCCTAGATCACCTCAAGCTATTGAACTTCTTCCAAGGAACTTAGCTATGATACCAATTGTTGGCAGCACAATGGAAAACAACTGAGAGGGGGGCGAATTAGTTGTCACAAAATTTTAACCTTATTGAACTTATTAGCCCGTATTCTCATATCTGATTAATAACCATGAAATCATAAATCAACAACACATTAGGAACACACATAACACCAAGAGTTTTTGTGTGTAAACCCTATTAGGGGAAAAACCACAGTGGAGATTAATCTATAAGTTATACCCTATTAGAAGTATAAGATGAATAAATGATGAATGCACATGCATTCAAGCACACTGCCTGGAGCTCACTGCTCAAATACAAAGGAAGACACACTATCTTACAAAAATATTTAGATTAAAACCATCTAAAGAATTTGAATTGAGAAAGTAGCATCTATTAATGCCTGATTACAGTTCATGTTAAGCTCATGAGCACTTCTTCACACTCAGCTCTTCTTTCGAATGATCTGATCTTTATTCACACATAGAAATTGCACACTTTTCATCACACATGTCTCAAATGATATAAACAATCACTTATATATATCTGCAACAAGAAATTACACTGATTCGCGTCGGCATCAACAAAATAATAAAATGAATACAAATTATTGGCTCAATTAATAATCAATTCTCAATGCACACAAACCAAAGTTGGCCAAAACATAATAGAGACCCAAAGCAACATCCTCAAACATGAAACACCTTCAAACATTATTCCACAGAGATCCAGAACACGCTTCAAACACCTTGTCGGCCATGAACATGAAAAACATGAACACAAAAGAGAAAATCTCGGATTGTGAGCACAATGATCAATGCAAGTGGGAAACACAGATAAAGCACAAACTAGAAACATTAACAAACATTACAAGAACATACACAACAACTCAAATTATCAGAATCACATTATCTTCTTCCAGAAACATCATCTACAGTAACAGAATAACTATAGGAACACATAAACTCATAACTTGTTCAAATCTTGATTCACACCTCTGAAACTTACAGTAGATAAACTAGATAGGCTTAGAAAAAAAACCCTTTAATCTGCAACTTCTAATCACCAACATACTACAATTTCCATCACATTGTACTTCATAACTTCTCAGACAGCCTTCAATATGTTTATTACAATTTTCTCAATATCCTCAACATATGCAGCCTTAAAGACATTAATACTAATAGTGTTGACATCAATGACAACCACATATTAGTAACACGACCACAACATCCAACAAAATTAATGAAAGTGGATCTAAATGTTAATAAGGGATTTCAAGTTGTAAGTTACAAATGATTCAGCCCCCATCTTAGTTGTATTGTACATTTCAATAATTGGTATCAAATTAAAGTTCTATTTGTTGGCTCTCAGTTGCAATCATTGTTTGTCCTTGATGTCAGAATCACTTTTTTTGAGGTTCATGGTGTTACTGCTTCAATTTGGGTCTCTTATAGGACCTTTTCTCTTCATATTCAACTTGATCTTTTGCAAGTTGTCTTGACATGATATATTCTTGATGGTTCATGATGATGGCAGTTGCTTTACATGGTCTTTTCATGGCATGCACTTACATATTTTAGTTTTTTATACATGTACATGTTGGTACTGATATTTTTCATGGTGATCATTGTGACAAAGCATGCATTAGCTTCATATTTATGCCACTGTTACCTTGACAGTTTTAGGTTTTCAGTTTGTCAAATGGTTTCATCTTTTCAGGATGGTCCTTCAGTATTGCATGTCATAGGTATATGTAATTCAATCACTCATTATCAGTTTATTTTTGGCTTCATTGATATGCATCAGGTTGATCTTTGGCATTTCTTTAGTTCCTTGGAATCAATGGTTTTGACACACTGATTGATATACATGGAATATGATATCTTTATCCAATTTCATATTATTAATTTATGAAAGGGTTGATGGTTTGGCTAAAAGAAAAGAGGTCACTTTGATACCAGGTCTCTTTACATTTTTATTGACAATGGATGGTGTCTGTAAATTTTCATGAAATATGGTTCATAGTGTATACATTTCTCTATTAGCAATTACCTTGGCTAAAGCATTTGAATTCAGGCAGTTAGTATGTCATTATATTACTTTGGTATATGTTTTTTGAAGGACTTCAAGGTTGATATGTCCTATGGTGAGGATATTGAATTATTTATATTCTACACTATAAATAGTGTCGGGCACTAAAAGTGATATAAGGTCTTATATAAACAAAGTAATTCAACCCCTTGTCAAGCATGCTAAAAATTGGGGGAGACGACATCTTAAATGGTCTAAACCCTATCGGGTTTTCTTTAGCATATATTATGGTGATCTTACCAGATTGGTCACCTTGTACTTATATTATTTTTTGACTTTGTGTAAATTATCTTTGAAATAATACTTGGTAGATTAATGTGTGCATTCGACAGCCATCATTTTCCATTAACTTTGCTGGAATTTTGAAAAACATTGACATGGAATAAAGTTTATTAAGTGATAATTTGAATTGACAACTATCATTATCCTTTGGTTGATGATTATCAAGAATCTCCTTGTTGGGTTGTTTGAGAGAGGTTTCAACATCGAATTTCAAAGCTCATTAAATTTTGATAAAGTCATCAAATGTCTTGCATGAAGGAATGTTTAGGGAAAAGTCAGTTTTCATTTTTCAATACTTAGGGTTTGGAACCCTAGCCGCCACCATGGAAAGATTGTAACTGTTGTATCTTTGATAATTCTTTTTTTTGTAACACTAAAGACAGTATGTAAAGCTCATTGTACATGAGCTATGAGTTGTATGGTTGCACAGTTTGCTACTTTTTATTGGTTGAGAGCTCAATTTTGGAAGGAGATTCAATGGAATTTCTCCTACTAGGTTGGTAGAAGCGTCGTGATAGGTTATCATGCATTTTATTTCTTTAGTTTCGTTATTCTTTATCAGGTATTATCTCTTTCATTTTGGAAAAGGGTTATATGGCAGCTATTGCTTCTTTCTACACAAAATGTGAAAGAGATTTGGTGGGCTATAATAGAATATCATTCTTTGCATTCAGTTTAGTTTTCCTTCTCCATTATCAGAATTCTAAAAGGGTTGTTTGTTTCTCTCAAGCCTTTTGAATATTGGGTTCATGATGATATGAAAATGGTTGTAATTATTGGAAAGATCTAGTAGTGATAGTTTTGTTTTTATCATTGAGGATAAAATGTTATGAGAAGGAAAAGATGCTAATATGATTTTTCTCCACCTGTCACTGCATATGAGGGATTTTGAAACATATCTTGAGTGAATTTTTGTTCCATCAATAATGTTCGAAAAACATGAAAGATTGGTTGCACATTTTTTATTGTATACATTATTTTATATATGCATTGATTAATCATTGTTTGGGGTTGATTGTTCTTCGAAGCACAAGTTAAATTTTTTGTAATAGTCAATCTAAAAGGATAATGCAGAGATAGATTTTATATTTAATATGTCTAGTATTTTTAAGATTCGTTTAGTGAATCTTGAGGATATTAGGGGTATTAGATAGAGAGGCACATATGTGAGCTGTATTTAAAATAGATAAACCCTCTGATGTATTATTGTTCTAATATTTAATAAGGGGTTGGTGCTCCTTGAAATGGGTGTTTCTAAACTAGGGGTTGGTGCTCCTTGAAATGGGTGTTTCTAAATAAGGGGTTGATGCTCCTTAAGTGGGTGCTCTGAAATTCACATGTAAGGCATTATAAGCAGTGATTTTAAAAGATAAGCTAGTATGGTAGCATTTTAGGAGTGGTTTTTCTACCCCAAGAGGGTTTTCCACTCGGCAAATCATTTGTCTCATGGTCTCATTTGTTGTCTCTTTGCTTCATTGTGATAATATTGTAATGTTCATTTTTTTTGTATGATACTTCTCATTTCAGTTATTTGATGGTTGCATTCAACTCATGAATGTATTTATCATTGAATTATTGAGAGCATAAATTATCTATGTTTTATTTTCTGGAAAATGTTAAAAATGATTTACGACACTGATTCACCCCCCCTCTCAGTGTCATCTTCAATCCAACAATTGGTATCAAAGCATGGGTTCCTCATATAGGTCTAAACCACCTAGGATTGATTCTGGTGTTGGAGTCTGTTAAAAATGGCACAAGCTCATGAAGGTACTTCTGTGACTAGAGCTCCTTTGTTTGATGGTACAAACTATGTGTTCTAGAAAATCAGAATGGAAACATATTTTATTTCAATAGATCTTGATGTTTAGATCATAGTTTTAAATGGGTATACTATTCCATCCACAATACCCACAGATGTTACTGAGAAAAAGAAGTATGAAAATAATTTTAAAGCTAAACATGCCATCTTGTGTGTATTAACTATAGATGTATTTGTTAAAGTCATGCATTTAAAATCTGCTCAGAAAATCTGAGAAAAACTTGAAACTATTTATCAAGGAAATGACAAAGTCAAACTGTCAAAAATCCTTACTCTCAAACATCAGTTTTAGGAAATGAGAAAGAAGGATGATGAAAAAGTGGTTCAATATTTCCTAAGAATAGATGAAGTTGTTAACGCTATGAGAGTTTTAGGAGAAGATGTAAAAGAGTTTGATGTGGTTACAAAGGTCATTAGAACCTTATAGCCTAAATTTGAATATAAGGTTTCAGCCCTTGAGGAAAATAAACATTTTGATCAGCTTACCTTAGATAGTCTTCAAGAAACTCTTACTGCTTATGAAATGGGAACAAGCAAAACAAAAATTAACAGGAAAAGAAACCGCATTTAAAATTGAAAAGAAAGAAATATTAGATGACAATGAGTTAGAATATTCTGATTCAAAAGAAACCCACTTTGTTAGAAAACTTAAAAAAGGGATCTAGCAAATACAAAGGAAAACTTCCTTTTAAGTGTTTTAATTGTGGAAAAATTGGAAATTTTTGTAGCTAAGTGCCCCAATAGTGATCAAATTAGTGACAATGAAAAATATGACAAACAGTCTAAGAAGAAGGCCTATAAACCTAAAAGGAAATTCAATTTCAAAAAGGAAAAAATTTTGTTCAGTAAAGATGAAATAGAAGACTCTTCAGTGGAAGGAGATGAAACAATTTTTATGATTTTTACTAATCCAAGTCAAAGTCATGATAAGGAGATTGATAATGTTATAAATAATGGCTCAAAAATAGATGAATATCTTGTAGTTAGAATACCTCAGTTTGAAGGCACATCAGTAAGTGAAGATGTTAATCTTGAGTGAATTAAACAGTGCCTTAAGAGATATTCAGAAAATCAAAGAGGAAGTTGTGGTAAAGAAGAATAATGTTGAGAAACAAATTGTTGACCTAAAAATTCAAATTGAAATATTGGAAATTATAAAAGTGCAATTAGAAATCAAAGAAAAAGAATGTTGCACTTTAGAAGCAAAGGTTGTTGACCTAAGAAAAGAACTTGATATGTGTAACAATAGTAATTAAATGGTAGAAATTTTAGGTAAACAAAGACATTATAATGATAAAATAGGTCTTGAGTTTATGGAAGGTCAATGCTCTTATTATGATAGGTTCCAACATAACAAGGTAGCAAAGAAAACAAGGTTGATTTGGAAACCAAAGAAAATTGATGAAAATTCAGAAGGTACAGTTAGTTAAGCAATTTTACATTCTAAGGTGAATAATGAATGGATTTTGGATAGTGGTTTTTCACGCCATATGATAGGTGACAAAAGTAGCTTTATCAATTTTGAACATTGTTATGACAGTTTAGTTTGGTTTGGAAATTATGACTGTATTCAGATCACTGGAAAATGAATAGTTTCTTTGAATGATAACTTATGTTTGCAGGATGTATACTTTGCAGAAGAACTCAAGCATAATCTTCTGAGCGTAACTCAAATCTGTGATCAAGGTTTTTATATTATTTTTAATGCTCTAGGGTGTGATATTAGAAATAAATAAGGTGAAATTGTTGGTGCGGGTTCAAGAACTCAAGGGAGTATTTATAATTTGCAAGAAACAAGATGTGTGAAAATGGATGCTCAGTTGAGGGAGAAATTATATGGTCTTCCTCATATTTCTCATCACCAAATCAACTATATGCAGTTTCAGGGTGTTTTTCAAGTTTTTTTTATATATCCCTGTGATTAGTTGATGCATTGGATTCTTTTGGTGCAGTTCTAAATGATAAAGTGATGATTCTATTGCTGAAATTTTATTTGGGAAGTCTCAAAGGAAAAAATTTAGCATTAGTTTCTCTGAATAATATAGCATCTATTTTTGGGTTGTGATATGTCAGCATAATGAGCAAAAGGTGACAATGTTTTTTTATGTTACAAATTTAGGTGATAGTAAGTTTACACATTTTCTTATACATTGTTTAGTCATGCTTCTTAATTTGATATGAAAGTGGTGCTAATTTATGTTTAAGATGGCGTTGCTTGAACTCAATGGTTTAGTATTTCATACTGTTCCATTCAATGGTTATATACATATGATTCATTCTTGGATTATGTATTTAGTTCCTATGCTCAATCCATGCTAGTAGATATGTTGGAAAACCTTTATCATTGGTGACAAAGGTATGGCAAAGTTTGGAAAATCATTTGATATCAATTTCTGCAGTTGCATTATAGCAAGGTTGAATTATGAAAGTATAGTACGGTGAATGTTTCTTTGAGGAGACTCTTATTGTTAAGATGGCAATGAAAGTTATTCCAATTTTGATTGTTTAGTTGCAAGGCTTCAAGGATTCTTGAAACAGTCTTGTCTAAATTCTCTTAAAAGTATGCATGGTCTAAGGGGGAGACTTCATGTCTATTTTACATTCCTACTTCAGCTATTCTTATGTATGCTTCTATGAATTTATGATGCATATTGGTATTATGATGATACACTTCTACATTTTTACCAGTGCTAGTTTGGATCATGGTTACCTCTGGCTCTTCTTAGTATTATCAATGTTCATCTTTGACATGTCCAATGATATTATATTTGATATTCCACTGGATGGGGTTACATGAATTTTGGTGTTGCATTATGGTTTGGATTGTTGGTTGGTATAACAATTTAATGATTTAGGTTTCATGAGATAGTTACTTAAGACAAGATAACATCAGTGAAAGAAACAATTGTTGCTTGGACACATGTCAAGTAATAGCAGTGATAATTGTGGGTAGTGATTGAACAATGCTATATCATAGGGAGAGGTTTCTTGCATATTTCATCTCATGGTACAAAATAATTTTGGTGATTGGTTGTAATACAGTTTGGTAATTTGTACATTCTCATCTTATCATTGATGTATGGCAGTGGTATTTATTACATTCTTTGTTCATTCTTGTGGTGCTTGATAATGGTATTGTTGACAGTGAGTTGCTACTTGCAGGTTGTGCAATTGATGCATACATTGATATTTTTGGTCTCACGGTACTTGATTCTATGATATTTACATATTGATGTTTCCTTGGTATAAGGTAATAGCTATTTGTGAGTATTGTGACTTGATCACTACGAACTACATGTTGAAATTAGCAGTGTGTTACAGGTTTTCCTTGGTAACAGTTACATAATGAGTTGTTAGTTTGGTGATGAAACTATATGGACAGTGGTAAAATCCTGTTGACTCTTTTTGCTTGTACACTACTTGCATGCATACTAAATTTTTTAGTGGTACCGTGTCTTGACTATATCTTGCCTTGATTCAAATGTATGTGAATGTCAGTAAAAGTTCCTCGACATTTTAGTGAAGCAACAACACTCAATGGTTGCAACATTATATGAACAAAGTCCATTTTTATGAACTTCTTTGTTGATCACATGCTGAAGAAGCAATTCTTTACACTAAATTCAAAGAAATTTCAGCTAACATGTGAAGTTAGTGAGTCCATAAAGGTCATTTTGTGAATGGAACTTAATGCAAAGCATCAGGGGGAGCTTCATGTTGCAAATATATTCTATTTATCCATGTGATTAACACAAGGAGATATATGCAACAACGTTTTTTGATTATGAAAAGATGATATATTGGTTGATCTTTGATTCTTGATTCTTGATTCATACTTTCAGATGGATATGTGTTGGTTGGAATCTCAGTTGTTTATCTTCATGGAATTTCATGATCTCTTCTATAATCCTTTGTCTTTGAGGAAAAAAAGGGGAGATAAATCTGTGTTTTACCATCAAGGACAAAGGGGGAGTTTTTTGGCTCTTAGTTGTGATCATTGTTTTTCCTTGATGTCAAAATCACTTGTTTTGAGGTTCATGGTTTTACTACTTCAGTTTGGATCTCTTACAAGATCTTTGCTCTTCATATTCAGCTTGATATTTTGTAAGTTGTCTTGACATGACATATTCTTAAAGGTTCATGATGATGATAGTTGTTTTACATGGTCTTGTCATGGCATGCAATTATAGATTTCAGTTGTTGATACATGTACATGTTGGTACTGATATTTTTCATGGTGTTCATTATGATAGGGCATGCATTAGCTTCGGATTTATGCCATTGTTATCTTGACAAGTTCAGATTTTTCAATTTTTTAGATGGTTTCATCTTGTCAGGATGGTCCTTCATTATTACATGTCACAGGTATATTTCATTAAATCACTCATTGTTAGTTTGTTTTTGGATTCATTGATATGTATCAAGTTAATCTTTGGCATCTGTTTAGTTCCTTGGAATCAATGCTTTTGACACATTGATTGATATACATGGCATATGATATCTTTATCTGGTTTCATATAATTAACTTATGAAAGGGTTGATGGTTTGGCTAAAATAAAAGAGGTCACTTTGATACCGGGTCTCTTTTCATTTGTATTGACAACAGATGGTGTCTTTGTAAATTTTCATGAAATATGGTTCATAGTGTATACATTGCTCTATTAGCAATTACCTTGCCTGAGGCATTCAAATTCAGGTAGCTAGTATGTAATTATATTACTTTGTTATATCTTTTTTGAAGGACTTCAAGGTTGATATGTCCTATGGTGAGGATATTGAATTATTTATATTCTACACCATAAATGGTTTTGGGCACTAAAAGTGATATAAGGTCTTATCTAAACAAAGCAATTCAAGCCCTTGTCGAGCATGCTAAACATTAGGGGAGTCGACATCTAAAATGGTCTAAACCCTATCAAGTTTTCTTTAGCATATATTGTGGCGATCTTACCACATCAATCACCTTGCACTTATATTTTTTTTGACTTTGTGTAAAGTGTCTAGGAAATAATACTTGGTAGATTAATGTGTGGATTCGACATCCATCATTTTCCATTAACTTTGTTGGAATTTTGAAAAAAATTGACATGGAATAAACTTTATTAAGTGATAATTTGAATTGATAGCTATCATTATCCTTTGGTTGATGATTATTAAGAATCTCTTTGTCATGTTGTTTGATAGAGGTTTCGACACCGAATTTCAAAGCTCATTAAAGTTTGATAAAGTCATCAAATGTCTTGCATGAAGGAATGTTTAGGGAAAAGCATCGTGATAGTTTATCATGTATTTTATTTCTTCAGTTTCATTCTTCTTTATCAGGTATTATCTCTTTCATTTTGGAAAAGGGTTATATGACAGTTATTGTTTCTTTCTACTAAAAATGTGAAAGAGATTTGGTCGACTCTGATAGAATATTATTCTTTGCACTTAGTTTAGTTTTCCTTCTCCATTATCAGAATTCTAAAAGGGTTGTTTGTTTCTCTTAAGCCTTTTGAATATTGGGTTCATGATGATATAAAAACGGTTGTAATTATTGGTAGGATCTAGTAGTGATAGTTTTATTTTTATCATTGAGGATAAAATGTTATGTGAAGGAAAAGATGCTACTGTGATTTTGTCTCCACCTGTCACTACATATGAGGATTTTTGAAACATATCTTGAGTGCATTTTTTTCCATCAATAATGTTTGAAAAACATGACAGATTGGGTGCACATTTTTTATTGTATACATTTTTTTATATATACAGTGATTAATCATTGTTTGGGGTTGATTGTTCTTCAAATAACAAGTGGATTTTTTTATAATAGTCAATCTAAAAAGATAATGCAGAGAGATAGCTTTTATATTTAATATGTTTGGTATTTTGAAGATTCATTTAGTGAATCTTTAGGATATTAGGGGTATTAGATAGAGAGGCACATATGTGAGTTGTATTTGAAATAGAGAAACCCTCTGATGTATTATTGTTCTAAGATTTAATAAGGGGTTGGTGCTCCTTGAAATGGGTGTTTCTAAATAAGGGGTTGGTGCTCCTTGAAATGGGTGTTTCTAAATAAGGGGTTGATGCTCCTTGAGTGGGTGCTCTAAAATTTTCCTTTAAGGCATTGTAAGCAATGATTTTAAAAGATAAGCTAGTATGGAAGCATTTTAGGAGTGGTTATTCTACCCCAGGAGGGTTTTCCACTTAGGAAATCATTTGTCTCATGGTCTCATTTGTGGTCTCTTTGCTTCATTGTGATAATGTTGTAATGTTAAATTTTTTTCTATGATACTTCTCATTTTAGTTATTTGATGGTTGCATTCAACTCATGAATGTATTTATCATTGAAATATTGAGAGCATAAATTATCTATGTTTTATTTTTTGGAAAATGATAAAAATGATTTAAGACACTGATTCACCCCCCCTCTCAATCTCATCTTCACTCCAACACTATTGTCATATAAAATTCCATTGTATTGAACTAGATTTCAGTGTTCTAATAACACAATGGAAACAACCTCAAGGTTGTGGGACCTTGTGCGAATGAGGTTGAATCTTCAGAGAAGGTTGTTTTCCTCTTCTAAACTAAGTGAAAATGTGTTGGTCTAACCCAACACATGAAAACCTTATCACTACTCTATTCTAACAACTCACAAAGGAAAAGGGATAAAAAGATAACATAAAATAGAAAGAAGGTGATGCACCAAGATAGAAATGTGTTTCTTCTTTGCTTCAAATTGCACAAAATATCAACAAATCAGCTAAAACAATAATTCAAACATGAAGATAAGATATTTTTTCTTAAACGTGCAAGAAATACCTATGATAATAGTAATATTTTATTAATATTAGGCATAAAAGTCATACTTTACAATGGAAAAATGCAAGATGCAGTGTCTGCAAAGAAAAACTATGAGAGGATCCCAAGAGAACCCCCAAAATATATACAAGTGTTGCCTTTATAGTTTAGGCATAATTGAGATGAACAATAACTAACCCCAACCCAGCTAGGGTTACAAATCTAATCAAAGAAACCCCAAGATCTATTCAAGAAATTTATGCCTAAAAATTTGTGCCAAGAAGAGCCATGGATGCCATATGTGCTATGAAAATCACACCAAGAAGGACATGGAGAAGACATAGCGAGCATGCCATCACCCTCACCATAAAGATTTGTGGGAAAAGGCATGCAGAATTATGATGTCCCCATCATAAGATAAGTATATGTTCCAATACACTTGCTCTTTTTAAAATAGATAAAAGATCTAAATATATATCTATATAGCTATATATATATAAATATACATATAATTCCATGTATACACATATATGCATGCATGTAAATATAATTGTAATCATTACCCATATATTATATGCTAATAAAATGTTAATAACAACCAATCAAATGAAGAAAGATATAGGTTTAAGAAAATAATGAAGGGGCACGATTAGTGGGAAGCCAGACACATCTTTTGAAAGGTTGTCTAAAGGAACATGCCTATTAAAGACCCACATATATCTAGATAAAGTCGTGTAGGGGTGAGGATATAAAAAAAGGAATAAATCAATGAAGAGGAAGAAAAGAGAATGCAAAGATAAATACACAACACATGATAAAGGAACAGTCTCAAGCTGATAGAAGAGTAAAGAATATCAACTCTGGTCCAAGAAGCCAAAGAGCAGATCACTATGCACACATATTGAAGGACACCCACGTATATAAAGAAGAAGACATCAGAAATAAGAGACATTGAGACACAGTGTCGAGAGAAGAAACCAGATTCAAACACACGCTACAAGAGAGGCGGGTTAGAACTTTTGATATATAACGAAGCAACAACTTGGAAAGGAAGAAATATCACGTGGCCTAGATATCAGAAGAGGGGGATCCTTGAACCAAGATCGACACTTCAAGACTTATCCATAGTATCCAATGGATTTTGAGGAGAATCTATATACCATTCAAATAGTATTATACTATTTGAATCATCAGATTTAAATTATCTAAACCAACCAACCAACTTCAAACCTTTTATTGTTGAGTGCACTGACTTGTCTATTACATTTGAGTAATTTCTGCACTTGGATTTAGTTGGGTTTTTGATAGTGGTGTCATAGCATCATTCTTTCCAACTTGTTGGAGGAAAATAAAATGCAAGCTTATCATAGAAGAGGAAACATGGCCGACCAGCTGGCTCAAGAACTGAAAGGCTTCATGGAGAAAACCAATGAGAAGTTTGAAAATACCAACCAGCTAATTCTCCAAGCTCTTCAAAGCATAAATAGCCATCACACTCAAGAAAGAACCAATCCAAGGAAAGAAATGAAATAAAACCACTCCGAGAATGAATATTCAACCCAAAGTTCCTCACTAAGACCAATCATGCCCCCTTTCCTTCCAAGAAAAAATTTCATAGAAGAAATGGAAGATAAAAATTCATATAGTGTAGAAGATATCTCTCTTATGTACGCTGAGTTAGACCCAACCGTTTAGAAACTTCTGCCCTTGAAGGAATATTATGAAGTCAAAACTCAAGCCAACTCAATAAAAATAAAGAATTAGACCAGAAAAGACCTTAGATCTCAGGTTAATAAGATGACATTACCTTTTTTTGATAGCTTCGGGAAGACCACTGCGCAATCATGGGTTCAAAAGCTTGATACTTATCTTTCCCACAGCCCCATGACCGAAGAAGATGCCATCAAATTTGTTGTCCTACACCTATCAAGGATATCTCATGATTGGTGGCACCATGGACTCGTCACACAAGGACACCTGAATATAACCACCTATAGTGAGTTAACTCAAAAATGCATTAATAGATTCAACCAAAGGCATCTCGAGTGGTATTTCAAGGAACTAACCCAACTTAAGAAACAAGGAACAATGGAGGAATATGCAAATGACATCCAAAGGATAGTTTTCATGGTCCCTGACCTATCTCAAAGAAGACTCACCTATCTATTCATTGAAGGACTCAAGGAGCCAATAAAGAACAAAGTAAACCCGTTGGAGACCCAAACCATGGGGGAGGCAATTCAAAGGGCCATAAAAGTAGAATCCGATTCTCCAAAGGAAAAACATAATAATCCTTTGCTCAAGTCATAGCCCAAACACGACCAATGAAGGAGAGATGGTAGAAGAAGAGCTTGCCACTTTTCTAATGAACCTTGGGTCGTAGGCCACCAATGCCTTAACAAGGAAGAAAATAAATGAAGGAGAGAATTAATGAATCAAGGCTTATGTTTCAGATGCAAGTAGCCTTGGGGACAAGACCACAAATGCAATAAGGGACAAATACACAAGATAGGAGAAGCATGGGATGAAGAATCAAGGGAACCCCCCACCAAAATGACAAAATGGGACATGGATGAACAAGGGACTTTGGAAGACATCTCTCAAGCAAGTGAGCATAGACCCTTTCGAATCAAATGTACACTAAAGGGGTAGAAAATTATTTCCTTGGTGGATAGTGGGGCCTTCCATAATTTTATCAGAAAAATTTTAGTGGAAAAGAAAAGATTAGAGGCTCAAAACTTCAATGGTTTCAAGGTAGCACTTGCAAATGGAGCCATGGATCAATTCTCAAAGATCATCCCTCAACTACATATCACCTTGGATGGGCATACCATAAGAGGGGATTTTTATTTGGTGAACCTACAAAATGATGTGATTCTAGGGATGCCTTGGATAAATTCCCTAGGGTGCTCTACCATGGATAATCCAAACTTAGAAATTTTCTTCAAGCACAATGGGCAAGAAGTTACACTTAGAAAGCTGCCGAATGGATCTCCCAAAGTGGTATCATACATAAGGATGGAGAGGATCATAAGGCACGACCAAGGGGAATGGATAGCACAATCATACGGTTAGATAAGTAACCCTCTCATGAGAAAGCTATTCATGTCAACATCCAACCTATTCTAAGGAGACACAAGATGATTTTTTGGAGATATTCCCCTTGGTCTACCTCCAAAAAGGGGTTTTGAGCACTCCATAGAATTGGAAGAAGGAGAAAAACCGTTGATAACCACCCCATATAAGAATCCTTGAAAGTTCAAAGAAGAGATTGACAAAAAAATTAAAGAGTTGCTAGAAATGGGACACATTCAACCAAGTAATAGTCCCTTTGCATCATTTGTCATATTAGTCAAGAAGAAAGATGAAACTATGCAAATGTGCATAGACTACAGGGCCTTAAATCAAAAAAATCAACAACCGGTATCCAATCCCAAGGATAGATGAACTTCATGGAGCAAGATACTTCTCCAAAATTGATTTATGCTCGGGATATCATCAAATCCGTATGAAGAAGGAAGATGTACCAAAAACAACATTTTGATGCCAGTATGGGCATTTTGAGTTTCTAGTCTTGCCCTTCGATCTCACCAACACTCCAACCACCTTCCAATCATGCATTAACCACATTTTCCGCCAACAACTAAGGAAGTTCTTACTAATCTTCTTTGATGATATCTTGACCTATTGCAAAACATGGGAAGAGCATCTTCACCATATTGAAGAAGTTTTAAATATTTTGGAATCAGAATCTCTTTATGCAAAGATGTAAAAATGTGAATTTGGGCTAGAAGAGATACTCTATTTGGGACACAAGATCAATGCAAAAGGGGTAAGCATGGATGAGGAGAAGGTTAAGGCCATCAAAGAATGGCCCAAACCAGGGACCTTAACTAAACTTGGAGGCTTTGTGGGATTATGCGGCTACTCTAAGTGTTTTGTAAAGGGCTTCTCCAAATTAGCCACTCCCCTCACAGACTTGACAAAGAAAGGGGCCTTTATGTGGAATGACCAAGACCAACAAACCTTTGAGAAACTCAAGGAAACCATGAGCACCCACCCTATTGTTGCCATTCCTGATTTCACACTACCATTTGAGCTACAATGTGATGCCTTCAGATAAGGAATCAATGTGGTTCTCATGAAAAGGAAACATCCTATAGCCTTCAAAATCCACAAGCTAACGAAGACTGAGAAGCACTACTCCATATGTGACAAAGAGATTTTGGCTATTATGCATTCCCTAGCCAAATTTAGAGAATACCTAGTCTATGGAAAATTCATAATCAAAACAAACCATAATAGTCTAAGATTCTTCTTACATCAAAAGGATCTTAATGATCATCAACAAAAGTGGGTGAGCTAAGTTCAGGCATATGATTTCGACATGGAATATATTAAAGGAACCATCAATGAAGTGGCAGATGCATTATCCAGGCACCCCCACCTCAACATCATCACAAGCATTTCAAAGGACTGGAAAAATGACATTATTACCGAATATGCCAAAGATGCACAAGCCTCAGAAATATTAGAAGGAAGGATGTCAAATGAAGAATAAAAGATATTGGATGATCTTATCTTATATAAGGGAAGGATATTTATTTTCCCCCACTCAAAGATAACGAATAAAATTATTAATTAATTCCATGATAGCCATTTGGTAGGCCACCAAGGATACTACAAAACGTATAAACAAATTAGAGAGCAGTATTCATGGAAGGGATTAGAAGGTGATGTGCTCAAATATGTACAAGAATGTGTGACTTGTCAACAAAATAACATGGAAAAAAGTCATCTAGAAGGTCTACTACAACCACTACCCATTCCTAACCAGAAATGGGAAAGTATCTCGATGGATTTCATAACCAGATTGTCCAAGGTACATGGAAAAGATAGTATTTATGTGATAGTGGATAGACTTACTAAGTATGCCCACTTCTTTTCAATTTCATCAAAATACAAAGCATCTCAGGTAGTAGAATTATTATTTAAGGAAGTATTTTGTCTTCATGGGATACGCAAAAAAATCATCAGTGATAGGGATAGTAAATTTCTTAGCCAATTTTGGCAAGAATTATTTCGGCTAGCAGGGAAAAATCTAACCCCAAGTAAAATTTACCACCTGCAAATGGATGGGAAAACAAAGATAGTTAAAAAGTGGATAGAGGGTTACTTAAGGAATTATAGAGTAGGTCAACAGATCGCATGGATAAAATGGCTACACTTGGTCGAGTGTTTTTATAATACCACCCACCATATCTCAATAGAAATGAGCCCTTTCAATGCCCTATATGGATATGAAGCCCCTTCCTTTGGACATTTCGTCACCCAAGAAAGCAAGGTGCAAAGTGCACAAGACTTCATATAGAAAAACATTGATCTCATGAAGACCCTTATGGAAAATTTGTAGTAAGCCCAAAACCAACATAAAATCTATGTTGATCAACATTGCATGGAAAGGACATTTGAATTTGGAGATCTAGTCTTTCTATGGCTACAACCATACAAGAAAAAATCAATAAAAAAGAGCGGTTGAAAAGATAAAACCACGTTTATATGGTCCTTACAAAGTTATAAGAAGAGTAGGTGAGGTTTCTTATGAGATAGAGCTACCAGAGCACAACAAGATCCATAATGTCTTCCATGTATCTCGGCTTAAAAGGTCCTTGGGAAATACGACCTTCCTTGCACTGAGTTACCTCCATTAGATGAGGAAGGGAAACTCACTTTAGAACCAGAATTCATCATAGACACCAGAGAAAGGAAATTAAGGAGAAGGATCATTACCGAGTTTCTCATCAAATGGAAGGGACTTCCTGAAGATGATGCTACATGGGAAAGAGAAGAAACCATTAAGGCATTTAACTGATTTAAGAATAAAACTCAGGAAGGGAAAAACATAATGGCCCTTGACTAGAACAAAAAATGAACTCTCGGATGTAATATCTTCAAAATAAGTTAATAAGACATTCTTTGTGCACAAGGGCATGACTTGAGAATAGTATGAAATATTACATTATAATACATGTGAAAGCTTAAGGATGGATACACCAAAGTATTGGGTACCCCTAAGGTCCAAAAGTGGAGAGCTCACTTCTAGGATTATAGGGTTGGATACACTTGAGAAAACAGGTATCCAGAGGGCCTAGAAGAGATGTTACAATCTTTTCTAGGATTCTAGGGCTGGATACACTTAAAAATAAGGTATCTAGAGGGCCTGAGAGAGATGTTACAATCTTTTTCAGGATTACAAGGCTGGATACACTTAAGAATAAGGTATCCAAAGGGCCTGGGAAGAGGTGTTACAACCTTTCCCTAGGATTCTAAGGCTGGATATCCTTAAATAAGGTATCCAGAGGGCTTGGGAAGAGATTTCTAAATCTTTTCCCAGGAGGGTTGGATACACTCTGTAGTGAGGTATCTAGAGGACCTGGGGAGAGGGGTTACAACCCTTTTCCTAGGATTCCAAGGCTGGACACCCTTAAATAAGGTATCTAGAGGACCTGGGAAGAGATGTTCCAAATCTTTTCCAAGGAGGGTTGGGTACACTCCCTAGTGAGGTACTCAGAGGGCCTAGAAAGAGATTATTTGTAACAAGATGTTACAATATTTTTATAGGATGAAGACCACTATACCGGAAAAGCATGCCAAGATATCAAGGAAGAAAAGAGTTAAAGGATTTCTTGAGGACAAGCAATGTCAAGCGGGGGAGACTTGTGATGTCCCCATCATAAGATAAGTATATGTTCCAATACACTTGCTCTTCTTCAAATAGATAGAAGATCTAAGCATATATATATATATATATATATATATATATATATATATATATAATTCCATATATACACATATATGCATGTATGTAAATATAATTATAATCATTACCCATATATTATATGCTAATCAAATGTTAATAACAATTGATCAGATGAAGATACTAATCAAATGCTAATAACAACTGATCAAATGAAGACAAAAATAGGTTTAAGCAAATAATGAAGGGACACGATTAGGGGGAAGCCAGACACATCTTTTGAAAGGTTGTCTAAAGGAACACACTTGTTAAAGACCCGCATATATCTAGATGAATTCATGTAGGGGTGAGGATATACATAAAGGAATAAATCAACAAAGAGGAAGAAAAGATAATGCAAAGATAAATACACAGTGCATGGCAAAGGAACAATCTCAAGCCAATAGAAGAGTAAAGAATATCAGCACCGATCCAAGAAGCCAAAGAGAATATCACTATGCACCCATTGGAGGATGCCCGTGTGTATAAATAAGAAGACATCAAAAATGAGATACATTGAGACATAGGACCGAGAGGAGAAACCAAATTCAGACGCGTGCTAGAAGAGAGGCGGGTTAGAACTTCTGATATATAATGAAGCAACAATCTACAAAGGAAGAAATAGTGAATGGCCTAAATATCAGAAGAAGGGGATCCCTAAACCAAGATCGACACTTCAAGACTTTGCCATAGTATCCAATGGATTTTGAGGAGAATCTATATACCATTCAAATAGTATTATATTATTTGAATCATTAGATTTTAATTATCTAAACCAACCAACCAGCTTCATACCTTTTATTGTTGAGTGCACTCACTCGTCTATTACATTTGAGTAATTTCTAAAATTGGATTTAGTTATTTTTCTAACAAGAATCCACCACTAAATCCATGATTTGAGTATGGGATTGTTAGAAATGATGAATTAGTAGCAATGAATGAGCATGGTCGCTTGCAAAATCACCTGGAGAAGTCGTGGAAATGCATTAAAGTCATCCTTGAACCCTAAAAAGTAAACCTTAGCCATTGGGAGTAGGTACACATTAATGGTGTTTGGTGAAGAAAATTGTGCCAATTTATGGATCGTCAGGGTGTCAAGGTTGAAAAACACCCTCTACAAGCCTTAAAAAAATGGTGTTGAGCCCTAAAAAGTGTCTTTCATGGGTCGGGCCACTTGTCAACATCTTGTACCATGTCCTACATCCCCCAACACCAAAGACCTTTTCATTTCAAATAAAATTTTGTGACGTGTGATGAATGGTGACGAGCTTCTATTTTCTTTGCATCACCAAAGGTCTTCACATCACTGCAATATGAGTGGAACTTTGATGTGTTATGACAATGAGTGACAAATGGTGGTGGGCATCGGGCACATAACTTAAAATGTGCTTGGAAGAAGGTGGAGGAAACCATGACGTCCAAGGGAAAATTCATGAAACAAGTATTGGGTTTGGAGAGAAGGATTACCTCTTACCGAAGAAAGGTAAGAGGTAATGGAGAAGGCCAAAGGCTAACCTCTAAAATTCTAACATAGTGGAATTTTTAAGAGGATAGTGAAAGTGAGAAGGGGAAGGAAGAAATTGAAAGGCTTGAAGAAGAAAGAGATTCTAGAGGTTGGATCTCAGACCATCGGAGGTTGGACCGGAACCTTACCTCTTACCTAATGCAAGAGGTAAGAGGTAAGAGTGAAGGTTGAAGATGAAATGTGTAAGGATGGAAGAGGAAAGAGAAGAGGGAAGAGGGAAGACCAAAGGCTGAAGGCCAAAAATTTGACACATAATTTTTTTGAGAAAATCCAAGGCGAGCTTCGGTGGTCAAAAGGTGAGGCTTGAGGCTTACCTTAAGATATCAATAGAAGGTAATAGGGAAGAGAGAAGGTCGAAGTTCGATGGAACAAAAGGGAATATGGAGAAAGAAAGCATGTAGGTAAGTAGGTAAAGGATAATCCGAAAACCCAAAATTATAGGACTTTGTCAATTTTAGGGACCCCCAAGGAAAACTCATGCAAGATGGCCCATAGAAGATGATGGCACCTTCAAATTTGAAGTTCCTATATCTCTTCAATGTGGTGATAGAGCCAAGGCCTGCATCCTACTAAATATGCCCCAAAGTCCCTATTTGTCGATTAATATTTTGCAACTCCAAGCTCATCATGAAAATCCCTTTGGTAGAATATTTTATGGTACATATGGTAGTGTTTATTTTCAGTTCCACGCTTCCTGGATGAGTTTTGATGGGTTAATTAATGCTTTACTAACAATGACCAGGCCAAATTTGGTGTTTTTGAAAGTTTCAAATTTCCCATTTCTTGTTTTGGTCTAAAACATCTCCAATTTTGATTTCATCAAAAACATATTCCATTTGATGCATTATTTTAATGCTTTTTAGTTGTGGCAAACACATCCTGTAGGTCAATTTACAAAGGAGGTACCAAAATTTCAATTGTTGGTAAAAATCTGATTAAAACCCATGTTTTAAATAATTGTTTGTGAATGCTTACAAAAAAAATCAGCTCGAGGGGTCTTCGTTTGCACACAATGAATTTTCTTCGTTTGGTCTACAAGTGAAATTAATTTTTTGCCTAATTCTAATGTTTTTAAATGTTGATTTTTAAAACATTTTAAAATGTTTGAAAATGATTCTAGGGCATTAAATTTTCAACATTTGAATGGGAATCAAATGTGGTTTAATTATTCTTTCCTATAGGTTAATCATGGTCATCTTAGAAAGAACATCTAAGATTAGTAGTGCCTTCAATAGCTTTTATTTCATTAGATTGCCTCAATCACACAAATTACAGTCAAACTATCGAATTGACAATAAATTTTGAAAAGGAAAACTTGTGAAAAATAGGTGAGATAGCGGTGCATGAGCTCTGCTAGGGTTTTGTGCTTTCTGAGGTCATTTGTGGCCCCTCCTGCGTCATAGTGCGCTTCTTATACAGGAAATTGTTTCCTTCATTGAGTACGGCCACATTTACTACGGTTTTAGGGGTTTATTATGCCTTCAACCAGTTCTAACCCAACAATTTTTGCTGGTGTTAGCGATTTGTTGATGCAGTTTAATGGCTCCCCCACCGAACAAACACCCTTAGAAATTTGTTCTGAAAGTCTTTCACGAGGTAATCATTCTAATGCCCCTACTAATGTAGTTTTACCTTTACCTAATTTTGATTTTGCATGCCAATGGCTCGAACAACACACCCTTGTGGGTTATTTTGTTGGGAGGACTCCCCCCGAAAATGTGCTAAAAGACTGGGTCAGCAAGGCCTCAGTCCCTCATGGGGTCCACCTTGATATGGTCCAAAACCTGACCAAGGGTTTTTTTTTGTTCCGCTCTGCGGAAGTTAATCATGTCCAAGCTATTTTGGGTCATGGGCCCTGGTATGTTTGTTCTTCCTTGTTGGTTTTCTAGGCATGGACCCGAGATTTTGCTGTCTCAGAGGACTCCAAAATGCATGTCTCGGTCTGGATTGAGTTTCCCGAGTTACCTTTGCCTTGTGTGCCCTTCTTGAAGCATATTGCTTCCTCTCTAGGGAGGGTTGTTTGTATCGAAATGATAGATTCTTTCAAGCCCATCCTCAAAAGAGGGTTTGTGTGGAAGTTGATTTATCCAAGGATTTGAAAGAGTCTGTAGACATTCAAATCGGGGATATTCGTCACACCCAGAAAGTCGCATATTTCAATCTGCCCAACACGTGCTATCACTGCCAGTTAGCTGACCACAAGATCAAGGACTGCCCTTTGATAGTTCCTTGTACATCCTCTCAGTCATGGGATGTTGAAAAGCCTCGTCTGATAGAGCCTTTAGCTAAGGCAGACACAAAGTGGACTACGGTTTCAAACCGGAAAATAAGTCATCTAGTTCTTGGTCGGCTCCCAAGGCCCTTAAACCGACCAAGTTGGTTTCAAACCCTTCAGAGAAGGGGACTGCTACTCCCTCAAGAGTTTCTTCTGTTGTTTTATAGCCCAAGTCTAAGGCCACGCCTTAGCTTGCGGTTGTTTTGTGTGCTCAACCAGCTTTGTCCTCCGCAGTGGGGACTCAGCGACATTCTCACAACCTATCTCCTCCATCGGAAGAAGGTGAATATGTGTCGAAAAAATGAAGATTCCCTCCCTCTATTCAAATAGGTTTTGTTCCGCAAGATTTTTTGAAGAACAACTTCTCTTCCCTGGGTGAAGAGGACCGAGATTCTGCAAGTATGGAAGATTTTCCATGAATTTTATCTCATGGAATGTTCGAGGTCTCACTGACCTCTCAAAGAAGTATTCTGTTAGGAATACTTTGAAGAATTACCCAGGGATTGAAGTGCTTTGTCTCCAAGAAGTTAAAATTTTAGGTTTTTTGCTTGCTTTGGCTTGTCACTCTATTTGGCTAGCCAGTTCTATGTTTTGCACTCTGCATGAGGCTAGTCGTGGTGGAGTTGCTACTCTTTTGTCCCCATGACTGCATTCTTGTGTGGTGGACCATGGGGTTGACCCCTCCCAGCGGGCTGTCTGGGTTCTTCTCAATATTGAGAATCATTCCTTCGGGATTATTAATATTTATGCCTCTAATGATATCGTGGAGTGTTGCTTGCTTTGGCATTGGATTGCTGACTCTTTGCTAGTTACCACCTAGTTGCTCTGTGGGGATTTCAACATGATTGAAATGGTGTACGATAAGAATGGAACCTTGCCTTTTCGTTGGGCGGCGAGTGAAAGGGAGGTGTGGTTTTACATGCACAATAAATTGGGGATTTTTGATCCCAATATGGGTTGCCACCATTCTCATTCTCTCTAGCACACTTGGTGCAATTACAGGGCTGGTTCTGATAGATTCTTTAAAAGTTTTTTGTGGCTAGCTCTTGCAATCTTGCCTCGGCACAAGGAAAAAGAAATAGAAAAAGATGAAGATAAAGTTGATGATGGTTGGGGTGCTCCTCCTGATGTCACTCCAAACCCCACTGATGTATGGGGGAAACATCTGGATGACAGGGACCCCCCAGGATCTACTGGCACTGCCTTGGTTGCCTAATTTTCTTTCTGTTATTGGACTTTTGGGCTAGGCCCATGTGATATTTTGGATTTTTTGGGCTAGGCCCATGTGTTATTTTGGATTTTCTGGGCTGGTTCCATGTGACATTCGGGGTGTGCCTTTTTACCACCCGCCCCTTTTTTGTGAATTTGTAATTTTATCTTTATTAATATACATATTTGGAAATTCATCAAAAAAAAAAAAGACAAATTACTATGCCACAAAGTAGAATTAGACAGTTCATTTCCCACATTGAACCTTAGAGAAAAGTTAATGCTAATTAAACTACTTCCAAACAACACCATTAAAAAGACTCAACAACCAGAATCAACAAACAAAAGAAACACAGATTTTACGTTGGGAAAACCCTTTCGGGTAAAAACCCCACACTCCAAAAGCCTAGATTGCCATTGTATTATTCAACAAAAAAATTAGTTACAAATAAAATTACAAGCTCTAAGACTTTACAGGAGATTTACATATTGTTCCATTCTAGAGAGAATCCGATAGAATAACCCCTATTTTGATTCCCTCATATTTTTACATTGTAGAATGTTCAATAATTTATATCATTCATTCTCATTCCAGGCCAACCAAAAAACTAAATGATTCCCACTTGTCGATCCAGTTGTCAACAGGCTCCATCCAGTCACCATTTTCCACCTCAACATCAATCGAGTTCCATCAAGACATTCATCGGGTTCCATCGAGACATTCTACACAAGTCACTGAATCAACCATTGTCATGTCAATGAGAGATTTCAGCTTTTCTCACTAATACACAAATGTCTCATCAATTTAGGTATTACCACAATGTGGACCCTTCTATTGTGTTACCTTCATACTCTATCAGCTTATCAACTTGTCAAAGAGACATTACCCAAAATCATGATGAACATCAAAAGTCGCATCAACAATAACAATATTGTGGTGAAGCATCCAAGTCTCTCTAATACGAAGCCATCAGGATATTAAGGAGACATTGTCCAATGTCTTGGCGATAATGCAACCTCGTACCGACAAGAAAATCCATCAGTATTTTAGAGTATCAAAGAGACATCTCAAAAACTCTCGCCAAAGTGAGCTACTCTCACTGAAAATTGAACATTAATGGTTTGTCATTGACACTTCTTGGAGACTCTCGCCAGCATGACTAACACCCACCGATAGAACACAATTCCAGAGGAAAATTGTTAGCACCAATCATTAAGTCACTCAAACCTTGAACTTTAGAACCTGATGTCAAAGGTTGTGAAGTTCCCAAAACCCACGACATGTTGACAACACAAAGAACTTCCATCACTTCACAGTTGCTAAGTTGGGAGGTTATAAAACTTCAGAACCCTGTGACTTAAGTTAGGAAAACTTGAAAACCAATGACTTAACTAAGAAACCATTTCCGACCAAAGGGATTTCAATCAGACTAGTGACTTTGTCCTTATGATATTCAACTATTTGTTCGACAATGTAGAGGCCCAAACACCAGTACGTTTGACGCACCATTTTTCAAATTTCTCCCACTTGTCGAAGAACCCATTGCCTACCAATCAACACATGAATCGTATGTATCACCTAGGACACATATAACAACATCTATAATGTCCACCATCTCAGGAAACAATTCCAACCATCCTCCAAAGAAAAGAAACAAGCCATGGTGTATATATGCAACAATCTAATCTAAGACACCATCATCACACCCAACTCACAACAATGGTTTCAACACATTTCCACCTCTCCACCATGCTCAAAAAGCCATACAAAATTAATTCCAAATTCAAAGCACTCAACATGAACACAACTATGAAGTTATCCTCCAGAAAGCAAGATAAAACACCAGCTAGAACAACAACCAAAAAACTAACTACTCCCACCCAACTGATTAACCCACATGACTAAAAATATCACACACAACAAGTGCTACTCCATCCAACCAGACATACCTCCAAGGTATCCTTATTAGTAAACTCATGCAAGAAATACAGTCAACCCATCAACCATGGACACAAGCTCTATGTACAAACCATCTGAAGAAGACCAAACACATCCAAGAACTCTCGTTGCATGGGTAATGCCAAATTAGAAAGAACAAAGCATAATGAGTATACCAATAGAATAACATAGAGAGTGTAATCATGTAGTTTCAAGGAACCATCCACAATGATATGAAAAACCAGTAAATACATCTCTCACCACAAGTCTTCACAACTCTCCCAGTTTCTCCACACCCAACAAAGGAAAATAGATCAAGAACCTTCATGTCATCACCCAAGAACATGAGCGAAAACACATGACCATCAGCTAGTGATCACTATAGCTTTGACAAAACCTCAAACCAATGTAATGTGAAACCAAACATCCAGGAAGACAACCAAGACCAAAGAGAGCACCTCTGCACATTATGTACTTGTAGAAAATCCTCTTACATACACCTCTAAATTCTAACTATTTCAAGTATGATCACCTTCAAAACCTCAAAGATAATAGCATAACAACACCCAACCATTCAATCTTGAATATCAAATACAAAATATATATATCAAGTAATCAATATGGATGTAAGCCTCTCAAAGAAGATCAAACCTCTCCATTTCCCATCTCAAGAAAACAAACCCATAAAGTATCTCCTAACTGTTCTTATCAATATAATATATCATAAACTCAAATTCACAAGGAGATAACCATGTTTTCCATCTTTCATTAGGAATCCTCTAGAACCATTAAACAATAGTTCAAGATCCATATCATGAAAGAAGGCATAGAACACATTTGAAAGATAGAATGGGAAAATACCTCTCAATAGTCTTCACTGTCAAGTAGACCAAGAGTGGGGAATGAGAATGCTCCTTCAAGATATGCAAGCCATCATGACTCATCCAAGATAAATCTCCTCATTGGTCTCTATTGAACTCACACCCAACCAAGGTTTAGACTCCTCAGACTTTCTACTAAAATCTCCATCAAGAGTAACCATCAACAACACTTCTCTTGTCTCAAGAGAATTAGAGCCTCACCTTATTATCCATGTATCCATGAGCACCTGCAAATGATCATCTCATGCTAAACTCCAAATGCATCACTGCACTATCATGAAGTTCTCAAGCATATGACCAATGCACCCAAAACACAGAGAATCACTAGACCATTGTCAAAGCTCCAATCTTCTGAATCAATAACTTATGATGACATCATGATCTTAACATCTCCCTTAGGAGATACCATGCTCCAATTCAACTTACCATGGTCTCAAGAGAAATTCCTCATACCAAAAATCTAATGCACAAGCAAGAGTATAGCATGACATAAAATAACTCTAAACCAACATCACTTGTCAAGCACCACCAACACCTTAGCCAAAGACTCCAAACATCCTCCATGGTTCCAAGATGTTACACATCCTTAAATAGTGTCCATGCAAATATGAAAGAACCCTTCTATAGCAACAAGATCTAAGAGTCCCTCCTAGTAACATCTGCAACACTAAAGAGGATTATTCACCATCAAGTGATGAATCCACAGTCATTGCTAAATCTCCCACTAAACCGTGACACCCGAGCTCTCCAAGAATCATGACCAAACATTTGCTAATTTGAAAAACCTCCAGGTCCACTCAACAACATGTCCATCTAATAACAATACCTCACAACACCAAGATCTCCAAACCAAGCAGACAAAACCATCACTGTCGAAAGGAATCACAAACTAGTGTACCCAAGCTATCCATGACATCATGATACACATGATATAGGTCCCCATAATTGACTATTAAATTACTCAACACCATCCATCCTCTCATCTCAAAGCAACCACACCAATGCACAAGTGACCACATAAAAGGCTAGCTGACAAGTCTACACTAACACTGAATCAACCTTGTGGATATAGAAAATTCACTTTCAATTTCTCTCACTATATCCAATGGGTAGCTAACCCACCAACAACATAACTGGGTGATCCCACAATGTTGGTTTACAATCTCTGGGAGATTTTGATTTTTGCTGAAATCACACATTTTTAGAAAATATAATGATTTAAGCCTTAAAAAGTTCCATTTTAAGGATTCCAATTGAAGAGGGTTTAATCAAACCACCTTACATCAAACCCCCTTGGATATAACCCCACTAGTTTTAAACCATACCTCTAATGGAGTCTCCTTTACACCTATCAAAATGATAATAAAGAATCATTTTTGATTTACCTTTTGGGGGGTCAAATGAATTCATTTAAAATTTATTTCAAATGATCATGGTAGTCCTCAGAATGAGCTATCCAAGGAATACAACTTTAATATTTTTTGGTTTTATTATCTATTTGTTTTTTTAGTTTTATTAAACATAGGTTTTTCACAGAAAATCAAGCTCTCTGTTATGCACATGTGAAAAAATAGAATATTATAAAAAAAAATAAAAAATGTTTGAGCTGGGTATTGATGTCCTTGATCCATTAAAAAGAATAAAATTGAATTTTGATACATACAGAAAAAGTTATGTTGTATACAGTCCGCCTATGTCTGAATTACAATTGGTTTGACTTTAAAACTTGATTAAGGAAAAAAAAATTAAATAAAACACTATGAAACCAAATGAAAATGCTAGATATTGTAGTTAAAAATATAAATTAAAAAAAAAATAGAATTTTATCGTTCATACAAAAAAAGTTATGTTGTATACAGTGAGCGTCACTTCTTTAAAATGTTGTTTTTTTCAAAAAACTAGTTTTCAAAGGATATGAAAAAAGAAGTGCAATAAAATTCCAAAAAAATTGAAAAAAATATATTTAGAATCTATAGAAAAAATTTCACAAATCACTAGTTTGCATCATCTTCAAATTCCTCGCGGTTTAGCCGCTATAAGAGCCCGAAAGTGAAGATTTAGTTTTAAAAAATCAGTTTAGTGTCCAGTTTGCCCAAAAATTGTAAACCAGTATTGTGGGATCACCCTACTTGAAGATCAATAACATCGAATGTGAAAACCCATCATCACACTAGAAATAAAAACACTGAGATACCAAAGAGAATAACCATGCAAACAACATGACTCAAACACCAGATCAAGTTCAAACCTGATTTGGCAATCATGTCCACAACAAGCACCATAGTCTAGGAAACCACCAAGTATCAACACAAGAATTTTGATTGAATAATCACGTACCAACACTCCCATGAAGAGATGTAATCACATTTCCTCATTCCATGCACGAATCATGTATGCATAACTGCAACTATCTCATCCAGCATCATCCCCAACAAGCCAAGGTCTAGAAAATAGTTAAACAATAGCTCCACAAAACTACAAGTTTTCTTGACTGTGTAAAACCTACAAAAGCACTGTGTTCGAGAACACCCATCCACACCCACATCCACTTCACATTTGAAACACCATAACAGTTAAACCAAAAACTAGATTATCATGAATATGCATACACATAGATTCTTTAAACATGAATCTATAAAACGCTCAAATCTAAAGAAAATGAATCTAAGCAATGCAAGTACAACACATCCTTGAAAAGAAACAATAGTTCAGGAATTCCATGTCCATAACAAGCCAACTCCAAAATCACCAACATGCACATGCAATCGAGAGAGAGGCATGCTATTTCCGAAGCTTCTAGACCATCCAATGATCAACTCCATAGCCTACATGCAACTAGGGTACCAGAAAAATTGTGCCTTCCCATACCAGGAAAAATACCCAGCGTAAGCACATTAATCCATGACTTAATAACAATCCAAAATTCTCCATATCACCAAGGAGCCTCTCACACAAACACCCAATATGAAATTTTTGCCGCCACACAACCAGAGAGACAATAATATTCCACCCCATGCATGAGGGTTATACCACTTCCAACTCTCGAGCTTCAAGTCACATCATTTTAATATGACCAACTCAAGTTTTTCCATCTTCCATGTTGCATGTTGTCACTTGGAACTTCAAAAAAAAGAGAAATACCTTCCACACACCACACCAAAGGATCAATACATCAGTCGGTTCCTTCAAATTTCCTCAAACCTACCACACTAAGAAATCTTCACAGAAGGAATACCTAGAACCATATACACCAAGAATTCATACATGCATCAACATGTAAGCACATGCAAGCCACATGTGAGTCCATGCAAGTACATGAAGCTCACAAACCTTCACATCCAAGAAAAAAGAAAATCTCATAAGAAGGCTCTAATACCACTTGTAGGGAAATCATGATCATCTCAGAAAGAACATCTAAGATCAATAGTGCCTTTAGTAGCTTTTATTTCATCAGATTGCCTCAAAGAAATGAACTACTATGCCACAAAGTAGAATCAGACATAGTTCATTTCGCACATTGACCCTTAGAGAAAATTTAATGCTAATTGAACCAATTCTAAACAACACCATTAAACAGAATCAACAACCAGGATCAACAAACATGAAAGACAAAATAGACAATAGGAACACATAGATTTTATGTGGGGAAAACCATTTTGGGTAAAAAAACCCACACTCCAAAAACCAAGATTGTCATTGTATTATTCAACAACAAAATTATAGTTACAAGTAAAATTAAAGGCTCTAAGCCTTTATAGGAGATTTACATCTTGTTCCATTCTAGAGAGAATATGACAACATAACCCCTATTCTATTTCCCTCATTTTTTTACTTTGTATAACATTCAATGATTTATATCATTCTTTCTCATTCCAAGCCAACTAGGAAACTAACAGATTCCCATTTGTCAATCCAACCATCAACAAGTTCTAGCTAGTCATCATTTTCCACCTCAACATCCATTGGGTTCCACCGAGACATTCTACACAATTCATTGAGTCAGCCATCATCATGTTGAAGAGAGATCTCAAATTCTCCCACTAATACACAATTGTCTCATCAACGTAGGTCTTACCACCATGTGGAACCTACTACTATGTTATGTTTATAAGCTATCAGCTTATCGACTCATCAAAGAGACATTGCCCAAAGTCACATCGACAAGAACATTCAAGACTTCTATCGGCATGTCGAAGAGACATTTCATAATTTCTTGGCAAAGCATTCGATTCTCTCTAATATGAATCCATCAAGATATCGAGGAGACATTGTCCAATGTCTTGGCGAAAGTGCAACCTCTTGCCGACAAGCAACTCCATCAGAGTTTCAGAGTATCGAAGAGACATCTCAAAAAATCCCATCAAAGTGAGCTACTCTCACCGAAAAAGGAACTTTAATGACCTGTCATTGAGACTTCTTGGAGACTCTCATCGACATGACTAAATTCTGCCGATAGAACACAATGCCATAGGAAAAATGTTAACACCAATCATTAAGTCGCTCAAACCTCAAACTTCAAAACCTCATGTCAGAGTTTGCGAAGTTCCCAAAACCCATGACATGCAGACAACACAGAGAACCACCATCGCTTCACAGTCACTAAGTCAGGAGGTTATGAAACTTAAAAACCTCACAACTTAAGTTAGGAAAACTTGAAAACCAACAACTTAACTAAGAAACCATTTCCCACCAAAGGGATTTTGATCAAACTAGTGACTTTTTCCTAGTGATATTCAACTATCTATTTGAGAATGCAGAGGCTTGGACACTAGTACATTTGAGGCACCATTTCTCAACATTTCCTATGTTGGAAATGTGAGCAGATTGCACAAATTACACCATTATCGAACAACAATAATAGATTGTACAAATTACACCATTGTTGAACAACAATAATAGACTGTACAAATTACACCATTGTTGGACATCAATAAAAGCAATAATAGAAAATAATATTATATTTCCACTTAATCAATTTGCATTACATTACATTGTTTTATAAAGTCATTGATTTTCTCGTGCAAACTACCTACAAGAATAACTTCCCAAAAACTAACTATTAATTTATTTATTACAAACCTAATAACTAATTTGTTAAATATAATCTTCAATTTCCTAAAAACCCCCCTTAAAGTTTACATAATAGAAACACATAAACAAAATTTAAAAATGTAAACATTAAATTCATATATCCCCACCTTAAGGTTTACATTACAAAAAGAAAACAAAAATTTTGAATCAGCATCAACCTGAACTTCTTGGTCTAGGCAAGATCTGATTAGCCAACCTTGCATCAACATCAACCCAAACTCCTTTGTCTAGGAAAATGTCTTGAGAATCAACCCAAACTCCTCATGTCTAGGTAAATGTTTAGATTTCCAACTCTACATCAACATCGATCCAAACTCATGTCTGAATAATTTTTTTCATTGTCCAATGTTTTCTTGTGAATTGAGACACACTCAACTATTCTCAAGAAAATCACCAACCAATTGTGAATCGAGACTAACTCCATTATCCATAGTAAAACTCCATTTGTAGATTGAGACCTGCTCAATTATCCATAAATACACACCTGCAAAATTCTGGATCGAGACACACTCAATTATCCATAAATGGTTTGCAGATTCAATTATCCACAAACCAACAACATAACTCACTAGGTTTGTGGATTCAATTATCTACAAACCAACAAATCACTACATGTCCCATCTTTCTCTTGAAAGGACTACAAATGAAACAAATGCTTCCCATCCAAGATATCATCCCTGGGCAAGAAGCTAACTCGAGATGATAGATGTTCTCTTGACTCCATTTCCTCCAGCCTCCAATTTGACCTTATTATTCTTTAACCATTTGATGTCTCATTAGACTCTCCCATAGAACAACCATTTGAATTTGAAACCTCTGCCAAATGTAACATGAATGGCTTGAACAACATGAACAATATGCAAGCATCAATGTATTGTGTAGTCATGATAAAATTTTCAAGATGCTTGGATACACATTTTTACCCAACACATTAACCTCATCTAATTTTAAATTATTTTAATAAAATAGACCCTCCATTACTTCTTTTCACTTGCACAAACTGGAAGTATAAATTCTTTTGTTTCAACAATTTTACCACCACTTCAAGTAAGGCTATTTTCACTTAAAGTATCCACACAGATATCCATTGATTTAATTTAAATATTTCAAAATTTATCAAACCTTCAAAACTACATTCATAAATGTGCTTCTTGAATATTGTCGTGGGCCTCCCAATTGGACAACAAAATCATGAAGGTCAGTGCAAAAATATCAATGCAATAAACAATCTCATTGCACACATTCTCAATCTAATTCTTAATTTTATCAATGACTAAACTATTTTATCCTATGAATATCTAGTGAGGCACTCTTCTTCACATTGATATAGCAATACAATGCATAAAAAAAAACATGATTCCTTCTGAAAAATTTTCCCTTTACATTCCTTTTGAACCGAAACAATTCACAATTTATTTCATACCTCTAAAAATGCAGATTTTAGTGGTCAACAAATGCATAAGCTCAGCGAAATGGTGACATCCAGTAAACATTCAACAACCAACAATAAATATTTACATTTTATCTTCTTAATGCCTCTTTCCATTTTTAATTTCAGCATCTAAATAGATACTCAAAACAATATTGAACAAAAACTTCAATACCATTACCAAGTTTTTAGTGTCATTCCAATTTATATGCTTCCTATGCAGCCTCCTTCACATCCCATCATCATTTTTTCTCTGATACCACTGTTAGAAAGGTGAGTAGATTGTACAAACTACACCATTGTTGACCAACAATAAAAGCAATAATAGAAAATAATATTATATTTCCACTGGATCAATTTGCATTACATTACATTGGTTTATAAAATCATTGATTTTCCTATGCAAACTACCTACGGGAATAACTTCCCAAAAACTAACTATTAATTTATTTATTACTAACCTAATAACTAATTTATTATGTAAACTTTAATTTCCTAACATTCCTATTGGCTAATGTATTTCAAGAAAACTTTTAAAAACTTCAAATTTTTCAGTGCTCATCGCTAGTTTGAAGTGACAAAATAATTTCAAACTAGCAATGCAAGGGAAGGAAACAATGAGAATTGTAGGGCAAGTGTAATTAATATTTTATTGGCAAACGATCTTTAATTCTCAATTTCCATTGGCCAAAGGAATTGGTGTGCAGTTTTGAAGTTTCAACATTTCTCAGCCATTGCCCATCGCATTTTTAAATGGGCAAATCAAATCAAATTCAGCGATGCTCGATGAAATCTCATTGGTGTTTTGTTTTAAAAAAGGAGGAGGCTACATTCAGTTTTTTCCTTGCGCATTTTTCAAAGACTAAATTTTCTACCTTCATATTTTTTTATCGCTCATCACCAGTTTTGGATGGCTGGGAAAAATATAAAGTAGCGATAGTATTATGATGAGTGATGGCTTTTGTTCCATCACTCATCAATAATTGTGAGGCTACTCTACCCATCATAACAACAATGCTCATGTGTGTGGCCGTGGGTTCCATTGCATACTTTAAATAAATAAAAAATTCAGTGGTTCCTTTGTTGCTCACGTGCTTTGCCATTTGGGGGAGGTTTTCACCATCGAGGGAGCAAAAGATAATGGTATTCTCATCCAAAACATTGCAGCAATAATTGATCATACTTTAATAGCTATTCTAGTGTTGTTTCGAGCAATTTTGGTTCCCAACAATTGATAGAATTGACCCAAAAAAAATTCAATGCATGGATATCATTTCCGGGCATTGTATTTTGAGCATTTTTATTGTCTATGAAGGTGAAAATTACCATAAATCCTTTCACAACCAAAAAATATCTACAATGTTTTTAATGATGTTGATGGGTGTCAATGGTAATTTAGAAGTGGGGTTTTCATAACTAAGATGCAAATGAATGGGGACAAGATTCTTGCAAGCCAAAGTATATAGGAAGTTGGATACCAACCAACTATTTGACAAAAAGTGAAATAGTTTGCAATATGAAATGAAATATCAAAAGGTTAAAATGTAAGTTGGAATATCATTTCAACAACTAGGTAAATGGGTTTTGACCCACATAATATTTTTCACTTGCAAAGTGAAAATGAGGCTAGAAAATGGTTTTTATAGCCAAGTAAAATGTTTGCACGAGATTTTCAGGTGAAGGCAAATAAAAAAAGTGGGAAAAGAATGAGTGGGAGAAAGAATTCTTCATATGAGGATTGTTACTAATCTAAGGGATCGATCGGTGATAGGTTTCAGATTGAATTTCCATCTGAGAGCCCCCTATTCTTTAAAATGTAATTTATTTTACAATTCTAATGGGTTGCTAGCGGATTGGTCTCATAGAGAAACTTTGTAACAAGTCTATAATAGAATAGGGGTTTGTTATAGTTTTTGGAGTTTTTTAATCCTTGTAATGGTGAACATTATTACACCACTTCCATCTTTGATAAATGAATTGGAAAGATATTCTAAGCCAGATTTCTCAACTATAGATATTGCATAAGTTTTGAATATAAGAAATCAAGGGTTTCTATCATTCATCTTCTTGTCTTTCCCTGATATTTTGTTCGCTATTATTACTCTTATTCAAGGAGTAATTTAAAATTGTTAAATATCCAATACATTGAGAAGGGGGGTGGGGGGAAGGGGGGCTGAATCAATATACTTATTGAATAAATACCATCCAATCAAACCAAAGCATATGATAATTAAGATAAGCAAAATCATCAACAAAACATGAAAAACAAAACACAAGAGGCACCAAATTTTTTATGTGGAAAAACTAGAGTGGGAAAAACCATGGTGAGGATTAACTCACAATATAGTATAACCGGTTATAAGATATTACAAAATTTTGGCTTATTGCCAGGCCTCACTGTCCAAAATGGGAGGCTCACTGCCTATAAAATGAAGTAACAAAATGGCTAACCGCCAGAATTGAACTGATAGAAATACACCTCAAGTGAAGATTTAGTTCCTTTGTAATTCAAGATAACTTTCATGCCAGTAGATCACACTTTTCCCTTTTCGCTTCCTTATACTTTGGAAAAATTTGCTCAACACATATATCCATCTATATATCCAACTCTACAAAAGAATCTTGTATATATATATCTGATTTCCCAAAGATAACAATCAGGTCAGCTTGACAAACCTCTCAATAATACTTCAACCATGTGGCACACAATATTTTTCGACATGGATTATACAAACAAAATTTAATCCATTACATCTTCTACTATATGATAGGTCGTCCAATAGTATATCTAATAGAAAAATTGTATACAACAAAAAATATACTGGAGATGACCAAGAAAAACTATGCTTATGAATTCCTATTGATGTATGCATTTCTTAATCACGGACCATTTCCCAAAAACTTAAGTAGAAACTATTTACCAGAGAGGATTCCAGAGCAAAACATCAGAGGTTGATTTTGTATTACCGGTTCAAAATACTAGATTGATGTGACTTAGATTCTTATAGTTGCAACTCATATATCATGGTGACATCAATGAAAACAAGATTGTTAACAAGGGATATGATCTTCTTCATTCTTCCAACAAAACTGTATTAATAGGAATGAAGGTTTATGCAATTGACTGCAAGGATCACTAAGTATTACTAATTAAGTCTTTGGTATTGATGATGTAAGGCATCATTAAAAGGAATAGTCCTAACAAAGATAATTTTGTGGCGTGTTCTCAATTTCATGTTTTAAATGACTCCACCCTAGGATAAGGCACGAGTATTTTAATGTTTCAATCACTAGAGATATTTTGTGGCATCTATATTTAAAATCAATTTTAATCTCCTATCTCAATGTGGTTGTATGTTGAGCTTAATGTATAATATTTCTCATGTTTAAGTTAGACATTACCATGATGGTTTGCCAAATCTTTAGGGTATTGTGTCTATTAAACAATTAAAGGAGAATTATCTATTATTTACAATGTATTTGATACTTTACAAAAAGAGAATCTAGAATTATATTATAGGGATCACCCTCCTAGGTTTCAAAGAGCCTGAAGCGTAGGGAGAAAGGTTTAATATCAATGTCTCATCATTGGCCATTGATATTTAAGTTCTCAAGCATAATGGTTGGCAACCCTTTAGAGGATTTTTGAGGTTTAAGTGGAAAAAAACCAATAGATGATCACTCAGATCGGATATCAGTGATGGGTCATCTAAGCGTGGCATGAAATAATAAGATTTTGACAATTTCTATGGGATGATTGCTTGCTAATCATGGGATCAAGAGGCCTTATGAATCCATTGAGCATTAGGTTCATGAGGGTAAAACTTCAATAGTTGGGCCTTCTCAGAGAAAAACAAAACATGTGTAGCTACACTCAAAGAAAAGCATAGAGAATAGGAACATCATTCCCTTAAGGAGAATGTAGGGTGTGCAAAGCGCTTCAAGGAAAGAAAAAATATTTACAATATGTACACTTGAAAAATCAAAACTTATTCGAAATAAGGTATGAGATGAATCTATTGACTAAAATTGGAAGAACCTCACTATCTAACTTGGAAAGATTGAATGCATTGGCTTCCTTGCAGCTGGTGATGACATATGGACTACTCCAAATGACATCAAACTTAGAATTTCTTCTATCCTTGGCTCTATCAGCATCTCATTTCAACACTAGATCTCCCTCTTGGAACACCCTATGGAGTGTCCTCTTATCAAAATTTATTTTGACCTGTGCTTGATGTGTTTTTATGACTTGCATAGATTTGTTCCTTATCTCTTCTAGCTCCAAGAGCTCATCCAACCTTATTATCATAGCATCATTATTTTTTAACTCCAGATGATGTGCCAACTCAAGAGAAGGAAAATCTAATGATAATGGTAACCTTGCTTCCCTTCCATAAACTAGCATAAAAGGAAAATTACCAATTGCTCTTTTAGGAGTAATTTTATCAGCCCAAAGGGTTGTCTTCAATGGTCCTCTTGATAATTCGGATCAGATTTTTGTTTGAAGACTAAGCCAAGACATTACCCTGAGGATAGTAATTAGATGATTTCTTTAAGTAAATGACATGCTTCATTTACCAATCAAGGATCTGAGCACTAGTAAAAGCCTTGGAATCATCATAAATAATGGTGGAAGGAGTGCCAAATCTTGTAACAATTCCATCAAGGAATTCTAAAATTGAAGCATCAATGGCATCCTTCAAAGCAACTGCCTTTGTCCACCTTGTAAAGTAATTTGTGGTTGTTAAAATCCACTTATGACTAGCACTTGATGGTGGATTTATCATGCCAATAAAATCCAAACCCCACTATGTAAATGGATGATCAATTTTGGAAAAGACAACTAAGAGGGGGGTGAGTCAATTATCACAAATTTAACCTTTAATTCATTCACGGGAACTAATTCATAATACTGCTTAAATGATTAATTATTAAATGTTAATGCAAAAACTTAAATCCAACACATAAACACAATAACACCAGATTTATGTGGAGAATCCAATAAGGGAAAAACCGCGATGAGGATTAAATCACACTATAGAGAATATCAAACCAATTACAAGAGGCTCACTTCCTAAGAAATAAGGATCACTGCCAAAACAAGGACTCATTTTCTAGATCAGGACTCACTGTCCAATAGGGCTAACAACTTGGAGGGGTCACTTCCATAGAGATACAAGGAAGATAGAAGAGATATGTTACAAAGAGAAGACAATCTCAATACAATGGAGAAATCCACCACAATTTTCTTAGCCACTTGCAGACATGCATGAATGATAGAGTACACCTTCTGCTCACTACATTTGGAAACTCAACATTTAGGCTTCACACTGATTTTCCACACTTGCATCACACACACTCATTGATTCACATCAATCTCACATCTATCTGCTCTATTTATTTTCACTTATCTCTCTTTTCGCACTTCCTCTAGATTTCACCACTAACTCATCTTGTATTTATATCATCTTCAACTTTGAAACATATCCAAAGTTGATCATCCAAATTAAAATTCAAATTAGGTCGACATCAAATCTTCCTAAGGTGGAATTAGAATAAGGGTGACCCAAACACATGCTTCATAGGGACCCAAATAGATCTAACATGCTCCATCAATTCTAAAGGTAGTGTTCAACACAAGGTCAACCAAACTAGTGTCAAACACATAGAACCATTAAGCATGAATCTTCTAGATACCAAAATTATCTTCAATATAATCAAAACAACTCAACTCTAGAACCACAAGTCATAAGACTTTACCAAAGGGAAATCCAAACCAACAACATTTCTCTTGGACCTCAACTAGAAACATAGAAAACCACAGTTCACAACTAGTGAACACAACTTGCATTGTACAACAAATCAACAACCAAAAATTTGGATATAGAATCTTCTAAAAAATATGATCAACATATCTAAACCATACAACCATAGGATTAAATCTCAAAGCAAAACCCGGAGCAACCACTGAACACCTGCAATTATTCTTCAATACAATTTTCTTAATATCCTCGACATATACAGCCAACAACAACCAATTGACCAGTTGACCAATTAACATCAATGACAATACCTTCATTCTTTCCATTCTTGCAGCAATCTCCCCCTTTATCATTTATGCAAACACATGATGTGAAAAACCATCAAAGACACCATACTAGCTCTAGATACACTTCTTAATATTTTTCTTTTAGTTTCTGGGTATGTGTAAGATCATCATGGATAAAATAGGCCCTTAACTGGCGATGAAAATTTAGAAAATTAGAGTTAAGAAACTTTACGTAAAAAATTGAATAATTTATCTATATTATTTCAAAAATATGTAAGAATAGAATCTATAGAAAATTGAATGTAGTTTTTATAAACTACTAGGTTTATTTTTATTTTTTAAAATCTATTTGGTGAAAATTTGAAATTTCAAAGCACTAGCACTTAAATTTCAGGGAAAAAATAAGAAGTAGGTGTTTCTCTAACCACCCTAGGGTAAACCCACAAAAGTAGTTTACAATTCCAATGAGGAAGGAAAAGTTGCAAAAAATGACCCCATGTAAAAAAATTGGTTTTTGGGGGTTCAAACGAACTTCTGGTTCAAGCGAACCAAAATGGGGTTCGATAGAACCCCACTTTGAGCAAACCCATTTAATGTCAGGTCCCACATTTCCCAAAAAAATAAGCAAAAACAATTCTTGTGGAAAGGGGGTTCGAGCGAACCCCTAGGGGTTCACTCAAACCCCCCTTTTCCCCCATTCTCCCTCTCTAGCACCAAAAAACTCCAGAATTTTTCCCTTTGAAGCTCGGGTTGAGGATGAAAATGAAGGATACTTCACAGACCCAACTAGATGATGGTAGTCCTCAAAACGAGCTATCCAACAAATATGATTTTAATATGTTTTGATTTTATTATGTATTTGATTTTCTAGTTTGATTAAACATAGGATTTTCACCGAAAATCAAGCTCTTTGTTTTGCACATGTGGAAAAATAGAAGAATATCAAAATAAAACTCTAAAAAATATGTGTGGCCTAGGTATTGATGTCCTTGATCCAGTAAAAAAAAATTGAATTTTGATACATACAAAATAATTTATGTTGTATACGGTCCGCCTATGTTTGAGTTGTAATTGGTTTGAATTTGAAACTTGATTAAGGAAAAAAAATTCAATAAAACACTATGAAACCAAATGAACAGGCTAGATATCATAGTTACAAATCTAAATTAAAAAAAATGAAAAAAATTATCCTTCATGGAAAAAAAGTTATGTTGTATACGGTGAGCGTCACTCCTTAAAAATGTTTTTCACTGAAAAAAACTAGTTTTTGAAGGAGATGGAAAAAGACGTACAATCTAATTCCAATTTTTTTGAAAAAAATATATTAGAATCTAGAGATAAAATTTCACAAATCACTAGTTTGCATCATCTTCAAATTCCTCATGGTTTAGCCGCTATAGGTGCCTGAAAGTGAAGATTTAGTTACAAAAAAATATTTCAGTGTCGAGTTTGGCCAAAAATTGTAAACCAATATTGTGGGATCACCCCCCAACAGCAATAAAATGATAATATTTTTTATAAGATTTTAGATATAAGTAGAGGACTCATGTCCCGATGTGATGCATATTTTCTTGTAATTTTTTTCCAAGTAAATAATTAATTATGATTTTTTTATTACAACTTTTAAAAAATATAAAAATTTGTATGTCTAACCACCTTATCTTAATTAAAACTTCATGAAATTCAACTTTTATTTTTTCAATCCTATAGTATGCAAATCATAGAATGTGACACATATTTCAGATTCAAAAATTGTGATATCATTTGAAATCTATAGATGTTTTTCAATCAACCTATCAATCAGAACTTTAGTCGTAATTCAAATAGAAAATGAATAATAATTATTTATTAAATTCAAAGTAAAGAATAATTTATATTGGTGGAAATCTAAGAATCTCCTTTAAAAACCTTTTTGGTTTCATCAATTTTGGGTAAAAAAAATCCGTCAGCCACATGGGCCATTATATCACTTACATATCACCACTTTTTGGCCCATTATGATCTTGCACACACCCTTCTCCCCCTTAGTATATAATATTTTATATTCTTCCTCTTTTCTTTTTCACACTTTCTTTCCTCTTTTTTCACTTTCTTCCTTTCCTTCATCTTTTTCACATGCTTCCTCTCCCAATTTGACATCAATGGCAAAGGAAAGAGACATGAAAACATGATTCTCACAATGACAACGCGTGACACTACCTACTCCCCTTGAGATCTAGCCACCAAAACATCAATCTAGAAGAAAGATAGATCCGTAGATCCACCAGACTAATGCACCTCCATATGCATTTAGCTCAAGAAAGGAGGGGCAATGACCCCTAACTTCTCTCGAAGATACTCAAAAATATCTTTAGGAAGAGCCTCCATGAATATATCAACAATTTGATCCTTCGTCAAAACATATTCAAGTTTTATTTCATTCTTCATGACCTTCTCTCTCAAGAAATGATACCTTATAGATATGTGCTTCATCCTTAAGTGCATCACTGGATTCTTTGAAATGTTAATTACACTTGTGTTATCACAAAAGATAGAAATGGGATCATCATATACCACTGTGATATCTTTCAATGTTTGTTTCATCCATAGAACTTGTGTACAACAAGATGTGGTAGCAATATACTCAGCTTCAACGGTAGACAAGGAAACTAAATCTTTCTTTTTACTCAACCATGCCACCAATCTACAACTAAGAAAGAATGCACCACCACTTGTACTCTTTCTGTCATCTACACATTCAGCCCAATTTGCATCTATATAGGAACTTAGTGTAAAGTTAGTATCTCTAGGATACCATAACCCATAATTTGGAGTTCCATTCAAATATCTTAAAATTATTTTAACAACAGTAACATGTGTCTCCTTAGGATCTTCTTGAAATCTGTAGGAGTTGAGAAAACCAACTTCAGACTCCAAGATCACCTACATGCAAATGGATAATATCACAAGGAAGAGAAAGGATGGAGAAAACAAACAAGGGTTTGAAGCTCTAAAAAATGGAAAAATTATCTTATCAGAACAAAAGGGAATTGATCTAAATATACAATGGATCAATCCTTATAAAAAGGAGATCATGCAAACCCTAAAGAAACCCTAATAGGAAAACATTTAATAATTAATATAATTATTAAATGTCACTTTATGCAAACTAACGTGAAATCTTAAGAAGGGAATAAAGGTAACTTAATCAACATAATTAAGTTAAAACCTTTACTCTAACACCCCCTTAAGATGAGCAACAGTGTAGCTACAAACAAATGCCAGAAAGCAAAGACAACTACAATGCAAGAAGGAAAACATTGGTCCCGACAACTAGGCCAGATTAGGTACCCAAATATAACCAAATCTCTGTAAAGTGGAGAAATAGAGAAAACCTCATGGGAAAAGCTCTACTCCAAAAAGAGATGCAGAAAGCCAAGAAGAACATCATTGAAGTAGAAGAAGCTGCAAACAACTATCGAAAGATGACGCTATGGTGCTGAAGAACCTCTGCTAAAGATAAGATGGTCAGGATCAAGAAGACAACAATTTGCATGAGTTCCCCAAACGACACTACTCGAATCAGATGGCAAACAAAGGCAAACACCTGAAACGAAGATAAAAATGGCACAAGTACCAATAGTCTAAAAAACACTGATCAACTAAGAATGGAAGATTCCTTCCAAGGCAAAACCAAGGAAGAATTAGCATGAACAGTATAATACCCCCCCATAATGTTGAACTGGGAGAGCCTGACAGATCCATTGAAATGATGTGAAACACCCTATAGTGCATGAAGGAGAAGAAACAACATCTGAAAGTGCACAAGAAAGCACCTACAACTGAAAAAGTGGTGTGCAAAACAAAGCACACATGCATGAGGCTGGAATCATATGGATCCACTTTCGTCATGGAGGGACACTCGTCGGACAAAGGTGTGATGGCAAAACAAAGGCACTACACAACCCCCCATGGCACTTTATAAAATAGTGCGAGTACAAAAATGGCAAAACCTTATGTGCAAAATCCCCAAAATACATGTACAATAGTGTGGCACTTTATCTCAGTGCATTTACATAGAAGATAGCTTACAAATGATGTTCAAAATTCCCACAAAGGACAAAACATTAGAAATACATGAAGAACAGCCAAAAATGAAGTATCCATGCAAACGAAAAGTTCCCAAGAGAAAATATGTCCAAGTAATTCACCAGAGTGTGAAAACAAAAAAAATTGAATAAAGTGTACCTAAAGTGAAATCTGGAAAAAGTGCATGGATGGAACTGAAGAGCTCTAAAATATGGTTTCAATGCCGCTGAGATCGCAAAAATTTGAGAAACTGATCAAAAGTTATGAGCTCGGGACTGAAAGCAGCTCCATTGACTTCAACTGGCTGTAGAATGTACCAATAGAGAAATGAAGAGATGAAACCCACACCACTAGAAGTTTGACAGAACCAGCTTTCCGATGATATCTCGTTTGCCAAAAAACGATATCGTATGCCCAAATTACGGCCTCTAGAAGAAAACAGGTCCAAAGGGGAAAAAAGTCAGCGCTGCATTAAATTTGATGGTCATACGGCCATCACAGCAAAAAGATGGGCTTAAATTTGACGGCCAAACGGTCATCTTTGCAAAAGCGCGATTGGACTTATTACAATAAAAAAAATTGTTTTTTTTTTCTTCATAAAAAAAAACAAATAAAAAAACAATGAAAATTTTTTTGTAAATTTTTTTTTGAAAAAAAAGATATTGGTGGGGGAGGCACGTGGACCCACCCCCACCGCAGCCTTATGACTACGCAGGTACGGACCTACACAGGTACGAACCTGCGCAGAACCCTATGCAGGTACAGGCCTAAGCAAGCCTTAAAAAGGATTTGCTTTTTGCCTCTTTTTTTTATTTTTTTTCGTAAAAAAAATTCAAAGATGCATTTATAAAAAAAATTTAAAAAATTGCGGATGAAAATATGCCAAGAGAAAAAAATAATTTTATTTTTTTACCACGATTTTTCTCCGATCCGCACGCAGACGGACGGTTGTACGGCCATACCTACAAAAAAAAATTTGCCCAAAAATTCAACTTTGTCCAAAATGGACAAATGAACAGTCGATTTAGGGGTTTTGGACCGTTGCGGATGCAATGGCAAGGTCCGTTTGGGCTCAAAAATCTTTGAAATTGCAAGTGAATCCCTGGATCAAAAAATGCAAACCCCAAAACTGTGAATGCCTGATCCAACCTTGTAGGTCCAAATAGCTACAAATTGTTCAAACAAGAACAAGCATGCAGCAGGAAAGCTCTGCTAGCATGTAGGAGTTGAGAAAACCAACTTCAGACTCCAAGATCACCTGCATGCAAATGGATACCTGTCACAAGGAAGAGAATGGATGGAGAAAACAAACAAGGGTTTAAAGCTCTGAAAAATCAAGAAATTATCTTATCAGAACAAAAGGGAATTGATCTAAATATACAATGGATCAATCCTTATAAGAAGGAGATCATGCAAACCCTAAAGAAACCCTAATAGGAAAAACTCTAAAAGAAGCCCTAATAGGAAAACATTTAATAATTAATATAATTATTAAATGTCATTTTATGCAAACTAACGTGAAATCTTAAGAAGGGAATAAAGGTAACTTAATCAACATAATTAAGTTAAAACCTTTACTCTAATAGTATCTCTAGGATACCATAACCCATAATTTGGAGTTTCGTTCAAATATCTTAAAATTATTTTAACAACAGTAACATGTGTCTCCTTAGGATCTTCTTGAAATCTAGCCACAAGATAGACAACATGCATAATATCTGGTCTAGTAGTATTCAAATACAATAGTCTACCAATCATAGATCTATACATGCTCTGATCACCCTTAGGTGAATCATCATATTTACCTAGTTTGCAACTAGTCACCATAGGATTACATACCAATTTGGAACCATCCATCTTGAAATTCTTCAACATCTCTCACATACTTAGAATGTGAAATAAAGATTATTTTCTCTGTTTGATTAATCTATAGCCGAAGAAAGAAATTCATCTCTCCAAACATAGACATTTCAAATTATTTTTGCATCTCTTCTGCAAACATCTTGCACATATTTTCATTTCCTCCAAAACTAATGTCATCAGCATGTACAACAACCATCAAGATTTTGTCATTTTCAATCTTAAAATACAAATTACTATATGCCATAATTTGGTTGAAACCTTACTAGATCAAATACCTATCTAACCTCGCATGCCAAGCTCTAGGAGGTTGCTTCAATCCAGATAATGCTTTCTTCAATATTCACACCATATGTGGTTGATCTGACAATTGAAATCCTTTCGTTTGTTCCATGTAGACCTCTTTTTGCTCATCATTCAAAAATGTTGACTTGGCATCCATCTGATAGACTTTGAAGTCTTTATGAGTAGTAAATGCTAAGAACATCCTTATAGCTTCCATTCTTTCTACCGAAGCAACAGTTTCTTGAAAATCTATGCCTTCTACTTGTGAGTAACCTTTACACATAAACATTACTTTGTTTCTAACCACTTCTCCATTCACAATCAACTTATTTCTAAATACCTATTTCGATCCAATGATTTTTTTATTTGTTGATCTTGGGACCAATTCCCAAGTTTGATTCTTCTCAATCTGCATAATTTCTTCTTTCATGGCCTCCATCCAATGTTCATCTTTGCATGCTTCTCTTATAGTCTTTGGTTCAATCTCAGAAAATAAACACAAATTCACTTCAATAGCAACTCTTCTTCTAGTCAATACTCCTTTTTCCTTATCTCCAATAATCTGACTTTCTAAATGTTTCTTCTGTACATATCTACGTGTCTTAGGTGACATCACCAGAGCTTTTTCTTATCTTTCATTTTTTTTCATTCTGCTTCTCTTTCCCATCCTTTTCTTGTTCTTCAATCTCTTCTATTCTTACACAATCAGGCTTATTAGATACATATCCATCAATGTCAATTAAATTCTTCATTGTTTCATCAACCTTGACATTTGCACTCTCTACAATCTTTCTTAGTTTTTTATTGAAACATCTATATGCTTTTCTTTTAGTATAATATCCAAGAAAAATTCCTTCATCACTTCTTGCATCAAACTTTCCCAAAGTTTCTTCATCTCTTCTTATATAACATTTGCTTCTGAATACTTTGAAGTACTTAACATTAGGAATTCTTCCATGCCATAGCTCATAGGGAGTCTTTGTACTATTTTCTCTTGCTTGAACTCGATTGAATACATAAACATCAATATGAATAGCTTATTTCAAGTAAACTTCTGATAAACCAACCTCAATAATCATTGATCTAGTGGCCTCTTGAACTATTTTTTTTTCAGCAAATCCATTCTATTAAGGATTTCTTAGAGCAGTTTACTGTCTCTTTATTCCATTCACTTCAAAAAACATATTAAACTCATGGGAGGTGAATTCTCCACCTTTGTCAAACCTTAAAAAAATTATCCTCAAATTCACTTATTTTCAACCATAGCTTTGAATGTCTTGAATCTATCTAATGCATCTAATTTCTCTCTAAGAAATGCAACCCATGTATATCTAGAATAATCATCAATTAAAAGAATAAAGTACCTTTCACCTAGTAGACTTCTCACTCTTGTAGGACCACAGAGGTCTATATGAACTAAATCTAGTAGTCTAGTAGTAGACCATTTCTTTGATCTATAACGATTTCTTGCTTGCTTCCCAAACTAACAATTCCTGCAAATAGAATTAGCAAGCTTTGTAATCCTTGGTAAATATCTCACAGCTCAAACTGTAATAATCCTTGCCAAGTTATCAAAATTCATGTGACACATTCTCCAATACCATGACCAATTTTCATTAATATGATTCATAAAGCATCATCCAACAACACCCTTAAGTTGATAGATATTTCCTTCAGATTTCTTTCCTACAATGATCAATGTTTTAGATCCTTTCTAGATTTCACATCTTTCATCCTTAAACACAATATCATATCCCTTACTACACATCTTTCCAACACTCAAAATATTATAACTTAAACCCTTAACATATTAGACATCATCAGTATGATGCTTTCCATCAAATTTACTGAACCTAGCCCGCAAATCTTAGCACCAGTATCATCTCCAAACATAACCAAGCCTCCATCATATTTTTCAAGCTTAACAAACTTGAATATATCACTAGTCATATGATGTGAATAATGACTGTCAACTACCCAATAGTTCTTTTCTTATTTAGCATGTAGGGCAGAGATAACATTACCTTCACTTTTCTCCTTCTCTAGAGGGCTTTCCTTCACCTACTTTTTAGAATTAGCAAAAGTAGGTTCATCCTTTATAGCCAAGAACAAGCATTCATTGTCACCAAGATCTTCATAATCAAAATACTCATCAGATATACTAGCATTCTCATTCACATAATATGCTCTCTTGATCTTTCCTTTCTTTTCTTTCCCATATCTTTGTTTATTCCTCTTAGCTCTGTCTGGACACTTTGCAGTATAATGACCTATTTCTCCACAACTAAATCATTTACACGGTAACTTGCCTTCATACATTTCAGAGCCTTTCCTCATCCTTCTTACAAAGTTAGCTTCTATTTCATCAAAAAATTCTTCATCCGGATTCAACTTTTTTAGCCTTACAAGCAATTTCTAATTTGCATCCATTCCTCAGATTCAGCTTCTTCATCTCATAAGATGTCAAAAATAACAACAAAATATCTTTAGTACAAGTCTTATAATCTATACCTTGTTCAATAGCACACACCTCATTATAAGCATTAGGGAGAGTTCTAAGAATCTTCTTTACAATTTTGGTTTCATCTATAGTAGCAACAAGTTCTCGCAGTCTGGCTACTATCTCATCCAATCTCTGTACTAAAGCTTTAACATTCTCATCTCCAGACATATGTAGAAGCTCAAAATTTGTCTCCAAATTCTGCAATTTTTCCTCTTTGATTATTTCATCACCTTCATGTTCTCTTTCCAAAGCATCCCAAAATTCCTTAGCAGTCTTCAGATTATGAACCTTAATCAACTTGGAATGTACCACACTAGTCTTCAAGATTTACTTCGCCTTATTGTTTGCTTCATGTGATTTGATCTCATCAATTGTACTTAGACCATTAGTAGGAGGAGTGCAAGGATTCTTGTAAGCTTTCTTCACATCATATCCACAATACTCCAAACATTCTTCCATCAATATTTTCCAAATAGCATAATTAGTTCCATCGAACCTCAGATAATCATAAACCATTTTTCCTGCCATCCCAGACCTTCCTCAAATGGTTAAGCTCTTCACCAAGGAACCAGGATCTGATACCAATTGTTGAACATGACAATTGAGAGGGGGGTGAATGAATTTTCACAAATTGAACTTTGAATTCATTCAACAAAACTAATTCATAACATTGCTTAAATGATTAATCATTAAATTCTAAAGTGGAAACTTAAATTCAACACATAAACAAAATGACATCATATTTACATGGAAAAAACAATAAGGGAAAAACCATGGTAAGGATTAACTCACACTATAAATAATATCAAAATTGATTATAAGAGGCTCACTACCAAAACAAGGGCTCACTGTCTAGATCAAGACTCACTATCCAATAGGGCTAACAACTTGTAGGGCTCACTTCCATAGAGATATAAGAAAGATAGAAGAGATATGTTACAGAGAGAAGAAAATATCAATGCAATGGATAAATCAACCACTTGTAGACATGCATGAATGATAGAATACACCTTTTTCTCACTGCATCTAGAAACTCAGCATTTAGGATTCACACTGATATGACACACTCGCATCACACACACTCATTTATTTTCATCAATCTTGCATCTATCTGCTCTATTTATTTGCACTTATCTCTCTTTTCGCGGTTGCTCTATTTCACCACTAACTCATCCTATATTTGTACCATCTTCAACTTTGAAACATATCCAAATTCGACCATCCAAATTCAAATTCAAATTAGGTTAGTGCTAAAGAATCCTAGGGTGGAATTATAATGAGGGAAATCCAAACACATGCTTCATCAATTTTGAAGGTATCATTCAATAGAAGGTCGACCAAACCAGTGTAAAACACATATAACCATTAAGCGCAAATCTTCCAAATACCAAAATCATCTTTAATACAATCAAAACAACTCAGCTCTAGAACCACAATTCATAAGACTTTACCAAAGAGAAATTCGGACCAACAACATTTCTCCCAAACCTCAACTAGAAACATAGAAAACCACAGTGCACAACTAGTGAACACAAATTACATTGTACAACGAATCAATAGCCAAAAATATGGATATAGAATCTTCTAACAACCATGATTAACATATTTGAACCACAAAAACATAGGAGCAAATCCTGGGGAAAAACCCGGAGCAACCACTGAACACCTGCAATTATTCTTCAATATAATTTCCTCAATATCCTCAACATATACAACCAACATCAACCAATTGACCATTTGTCCAGTTGAAATCAATGAGACCACCTTCATTCTCTCCATTCTTGCAACAATCAACTTGAATGGGGTGAAGAGGGAGGGCATCCAACCTTTTCTTTTTGGAAAAGAAAGCACATTTTTTTACAATCTCTCACCCATTTGTGGGCATCATTGAAAAAAGTTGGACAATAATAACCAACCCTCATAATCTTTGTAGTAGTAGTCCTTGCAAAAAATGGGCCACCTAAAGAGACATCATGGAATTCATTTAGAAATTTGTTGACTTGATCTGGCTCTATGCATCTTAATAGGACTCCATTGAAATCATTTTTAAAGAGTATGCTATCCACTATGAAATATGAGATGAATTGTAATTTGAAATGTCTCCTCTTGGACCTATCTAGATCTATAGGATATCTGCCCTCTACTAAAAACGTAGTCATATCATGCACCCAATTTCTTTGTATGTTTGCATTTGGTGCTTGTTGTTCTTGTAGCACAAGGGAAGCCTCTCTAGGAGTTTGAAAAGTTGAGACAAGTTGTTCACACAACCCTATGCCTCTTACGAGCTTGGTGATCTTGATGTCAACATCATACTCCATCACCTTTGTGATCCATCCAGTAATTTTTTCATTGATATCTTTGCTCAAAAGGATCTCTTTAACATTGATATGGGGCACCATTAGTTGTATCTTGTTATTAGACATGTGTATGATTTTTTTCAATGCTATAACAGCAACAAGAGCTTTCTTTTCAATGGAGTTGTACTTGACTTCATATTCCTTAAGCCCTTCACTAAAGAAAGCAATAGGTTGCTCCATATTTTTTTTATTTAGCTGAGTTACAACAACTAATATACTTTCTTCACCTCCAAAGGTATAAAGAATGAAATCCCTATAATCTTTAGGATTGAAAATGGTAGAGGCTTGAGTAGTTTCTTGTTTGATAGCTTTAAATCTATCTCTACCTTCCTTGGTCCATTTGAAAACCATATTTTTCCTCAACATAGAAGTAAGAGGCTTTACTAAAATAGAAATATTTGGGATGAACCTCCTCATGAAGTTAATTATGCCCAAGAAACTTTTTAATCCTTTCTTGCGGCTGAAAAGTGGGATGGCCAAGATGGATTTTACTCTTGTGGGATCAATGACCAATCCATCCTTTGAAATGATCTACCCAAGAAGCTTTCCCTGATCAGTGGCAAAGACATTTATTTGGATTTAGGGAAATACAATATTCCTTACATTTCTAAAATACTTGCTCAAGGTGACTAAAATGATCACTTTCATACTTTGAAAATACCATGATATCATCTAAGTAGATGAAAACAAACTATCTAAACACACCTTGAAATACCATGTCCATGGCTCTCTAAAAAGTGGCACCTGTGTTGGTTAGACCAAAAATAATTTTACAATAATAATAGGTGCCCCACTTTGTAGTAAACGTTGTCTTATGATGATCATATTCTTGGACCAAAATTTGGTTATAGCCCAAGTAACCATCCAAGAAAGAAAACCTTTCTAACCCACTGAATCTTTGCAAAATCTCCTCCATGGAGGGAAGGGGATAATGATCCTTTAGGGATACTTTATTTAGGTCTCTAAAATATACACAAAGTCTTATCTCTCTATTCTTTTTTTTTTGACAGGAACAAGATTTGCAACCCATGAAGAAATATTGATGGGAAAAATTACTATAGCCTCAATCAATTTGGCTAACTCCTTTCTCATCAAAGGCCCAATCTTAGGATTTATAGGCCTTCATTTTTACCTTACAAGTTTGGCATCTGGATCTAATTCAATGGTATGTTGGGAAAGTCTTGGGTCAAAACCCTTTAGGTATTCATAAGTCCAAGTAACTACATCATTGTATCTATTTTAAATATCTATGAAAACATCATGTTCGGTAGTAGAAAATACCTTTCCCAAGTTTAGATACTTGCCCTTTGAAATTTTTATTGGCTTAAAGTCACCCTTCTTTGTAGCTTGGTTCATCCTTTTTTGCCTTAACTGATCATCAGGGTTGAAAATACCTTCAAGGGTGACAAGACCATTTGGTAGCTTCTTGCTACTCAATTGCACAGTCTAATTACCATACTGCTTTTGCAGCTTGGACTAATTTATTTTAGAAAATTTTGACTCCTCTTGTAGAAAATTTACTATTTGTTGGTCACTATCAAAGACTTGTCAGTGATCTTGATTATCCAGAACAATAGGTCTCGCCACAATTTTGATATGCTACTCATTTTTACCTACAATATGTGCTAGTATGTCAAACGGAGCACCAACTGCTACAAGTCTATCCGCCTATTTATTTTGATCTCTTGAATTTGTTTGGATGTTAAAAGCTTCAAAGTCCTCAATTAAATCCCAAACCCTATGATTGTAGGATTTGAGAATATTATTCTTGGTTGAGCTTTTATTTTGGACTTGATGAACAACCAATTCACTGTCACCAAAAACCTGTAACAATTTGATATTTCTCTTTTGTGTGAGTTAGAGACCTTGGATGAGTGCTTCTTACTCAGCCACATTGTTAGTGCAACTAAATTGAAGCCTAAAAAAGAAATAATAATTTTCCCTACTTAGAGATACTAGCATAACACTAGCACCAACACCATTTATGTTTTTAGAACCATAAAAAAACATCTACCACAATCCCCCTAGATTTTCTTGAGATTTATGAGATTGGGGATAGGGGAATTCTCTTCATGAATGCAATAAATACCAAGACCAATCTCCTCTAATTTAGCAGCAACAAATATATCAAAACATAATGAATTTCACCATTCATCCAACAAAGAATCAGGTACTTCCTCTAACGGATTTGCAGGCTCATGGCTGGAACATTTTTCCTTTTGATCATTCAATGTATAGTTCATATTTATTGGACTAGGAGTGTAAGGCTCTAGATGATATTTCACTATGGGTTCGGATTTGATGGTTGCTTGAGTGCCATATATAGTTCTAAATAGAATGTGAGATGAATCAATAGATAAGTGCCCACCTATCTTAGCAATGAAATCCCTAGAAATGAGCAGGGAGGTCTATGACTGAAATTTCTTGCAACACATCACAACTAGGACATGCATGCATGACAATTTTAAGTTTTTAATTACCCCCACAGTATTGACAAAAGTTCCATCCAATTGTAAAACTTGTCTAGTCATCGATTCATACTTGATACCAAGCATGTCAACAATCACCTTAGGCATGACTGAACTACTTGCCCCAGAATCTATCATACAATTATGCACTATATGATTCCCAACAATTAAAGAAAGATAGAAGGCAGGTGGCTTACTATTTTTTCTTGAATTCCCTTCCTCTTTTTGGGACTGCATTAGGCTAATTGATGGAGTAGGCTGCTCTTTTCTTGCACATCCTCCATTTTTTTATGTTCCTTCAAAGCCTATTGTAGTAAATCCATTTGTGATGGGATAGATAGCACCTTCCACAAAGTAACATTTAGATTTGATTTCTTCATTTTTCTACTATGTTAAAAGGAAGTTGACAAGCTTTAGAAGGAACCTTTGGAACAAGGTCAACTCTCATTGCTTGTATGATATTAGGCTACTCCACCACTTGTTTAGGCCTATTAATAGGCTGATTTGATTGTGGAACCTCTATTGTTTTACCTGTCAGTCTATCATTTACAACATTTTGAGATGGTTGGGAAGATGGTTTCCCAACCATAGAAGATGCACCACCCTCCATTGTTCTTTTCTTTGATCTTGTATTATGTGCTATTACATCTGTATCCACTTGATTTACACCACACAAATATTTTGACCCCAAATTACAAATGAAGAGTCTTCATGTGCATGATTTTGATTATTAGCAGCTATTTGGTTCATGCCAATTTGCAACTCCGAAGTGGAGGTCTCATTTTTAGCTACCATAGTTTGCACAAACTCGCCATTTTGACAAACATTTTGATTATGAGCTTGCTCGCAAGGGTAACACCACTCTTTCTCTTGTGTTGATTATTTTGTACTGGTACCAAATACTTAGGATTTTTGGCAGTAGGTGTATGGATGTTATTCATGGGCTTGGTATGATTCCACTGATTTTGTCCTTGATAAGGTGGCCTATTTTGCTAATAACCCTACTTTTGAGGCTGAAAAGGCCTATTGTTTTGAGCTTGCTTCCTATTTGACATTAGAGAAAGGTGCCCCAATCTTTTGGAAGTGTAGCAGTAGTATAAGGTTGGATTGTGGAACCACTAGAATAGGAGCCACTAGGATAGGAGTCATCATTGGTTGTGAAGGAATATCTAGAAATAAAGGGATTGGTGGCCTAGGAGGTATCTTCCTAGATTGTATTAAACAATTTTCTTCCCTTATAACAATATCATATGCACCTAGTAAGGTGTTAGCACCAATTTATTGAATCATAACAACTATATCACTATTAAGAGATCTTAGGAAATATAGAAAAGCATGCTCAAAAGAAAGTTTGACCAAGGTAGGGATTCTATCCCAAGTCTTCTAAAATCTATAGTTGAAATCACTCATGAATTTATGAGGTGCTCTTTTAATTATGGTCAGTTGTTCTGCCAGGGAAAAATGGTCACTCTTGTCTTCAAAATGTTTGCACAACTTCTCACCAACCCATCCCAATTTTGAATGGTGTTAGGTGGAAGACCTCTATACCATTGTAATGCTTTTCCTTTTAGGGAAGTGGCAAGTAATCTAACAACCACATTGTCATATGTTACATCATGCACTGAGCATATGGTTTCCACATCTATGATGTGTTTTTCTAGGATTGTAGATGCTTCACCAGTAAAATGGGGAATACTCTTGAGGGCATTAATTGGTATATCATCTTTTTGGGCTAAAACTAAGGGGTTGCCACCAATAAAGGATACAAAAGGCTTATTTCGAGGTAAATCCATATGAAATAAATTTATATTTTTATGAGTAGCAAGAGTTAGAGTTTGGAATAATTTACCACAAATGGCATAGATAGGGATCTAGGAGAAGGATTTGTGTTCTACTTCTTCTTTCAAATATTGTCTATTTCTTCTACTAGAAGTGGAAAAATAGAGTTGAATGTATTGGAAATTATCTCTAGAAGATGCTCTTGTTTGGATTCTTGGCATGAATGTGTAGGTCTGTTCTTGAAACAAGAGTCCTAGGTAGTAATAGGGTCACCAAATTTTATGTAGAGTCCTCCTTTGACAATAGAGTTTCCAGGTACTTGTTTGAGAACCTCTTCAAGGTTGGAATGTTGAGAGAAACACCACTCTCCCAACAAAATTAAATTAAATTTCTTACTTATTCCACTAGGCATGCCAAAAACTATTGTCACATAAAATTGCACCCTACTGAACAAGAGTTCAGTGTTCTAATGACACAATGGAAACAATCTTGAGGTTGTGGTACCTTGCATGAATGAGGTTAAATCTCTAGAGAAGATCGGTTTCCTCTTCTAAACTAAGTGCAAATGTGTTGGTCTAACCTAGAACATAAAAAACCTATCACTACTCTAGTCTAACAACTCAGAGAGGAAAAGGTATAGATATATAACATAAAATGGAAAGAAGGTGATGCACTAAGATAGAAATATGTTTCTTCTTTGCTTCAGATTGCACAAAATATCAAAAAATCAGCTAAAACAAGTATTTAGACATGAAGGTAAGATATTTTTACTCAAACATGCAAGAAATACCTATGATAATATATTAGGAATAAAGCCAAACTTTACAATGGTGGAATATAAGATGTAGGGTTTGCAAAAGAAAATTGTCAGACAAGCCCAAAAGAAGTACCCCCAAAAAAATACAAGTGTTGCATTTATAGTTCAGGCATAATTGAGATGAACAATAACTAACCCTAACCCAACTAGGGTTACAAATTTGATCAAAGAAACCCCAAAGATATATTCAAGAAATTTGTGCTCAAAAATCCATGCCAAGAATAGTCATGGATTCTATACCTACTTTGAAAATCGTGCAAAGTACATGGAGAATACATAGCTAGCATGCCATCACCCTCACCATAAAAATTTGTAGGAAAAGTCATCTAGAATCCACCACTAAATCTACGATTTGAGTATGGGATTGTTAGAAATGACGAAGTAGAAGCAATGAATGGGCATGATCGTCTACAAAATTGCCTAGGGAAGTCATGGAAATAAATTAAAGTCATGATCAAACCCTAAAACATAAACCTTGACCGTTGGGAGTAGATACGCATTAATGACATTTGGTGAAGAAAATTGTGCCAATTCATGGATCATCAAGGCATCAGGCCTGAAAAAAATTCTCTATAAGCCTTTAAAAAAAAGGTGTTGAGCCTTGAAAAGTGTCTTTTAGGGGTCCGGCCATTTTTCAACATCTTGTGTCATTACCTACATCACCCATCACTAAAGACCTTTTCATTTCAAATAAACTTCAACGACGCACGATGAATGGTGGCGGGCTTCTATTTTTTTTGTTGTTGAAGGTATTCACATCGTTGGAGTATGAGTGGGACTTTGAAGTATTACGACGATGAGCAAAAAAATGGTGGCAGGTTTCAAGCCATTGGAGGTCAAGCATCAGGCCCATATCTTACAATGTGCTTGAAAGAAGGTCGAGCAAACCACAATGTCCAAAGAAAAAATCATCAAACAAGCATCAAGGTTGGAGAGAAGGGTTACCTCTTACTAGAGAAAGCTAAGAGGTAATGGAGAAGGTTGAAGGCTGAACTCCAAAATTCTAACACTTAGTGGAATTTCAAAGAAGACAGTGAAAGTGAGAAGGGGAAGGAAGAAAGTGAAAGGCTCAAAGAAGAGAGAGATTTTGGAGATCGGATCTTAGATCGTTGGAGGTCAGAGTTTGGACTAGAGGCTTACCTCTTACCTAAAGAAGGTAAGAGGTAACAGGTAAGATTGAAGGTTGAAGGTTGAGGGTCGAAGGCCAAAAATTGAGGGTTGAAGGCTGAAGAAGAAAGGTGTAAAGGTGAAAGAGGAAAGGGAAGAGGGAAGAGAGAAGGCCGAAGGCCGAAGGCTGAAATTTTGACATAGATAAATTTTAAGAAAAACCAAGGCAAGCTTCAGTGGTCAGAGGTAAGGCTTGAGGCTTAGCATAAGACATCGATAATAGGTAATGGGGAAGAGCGAAGATTGAAGGTTGTGGAAGAAAAGGGAAGGAAGGGGAGAAGGAGAAAGCAAGCGTGAAGACAAGTAGGTAAGGGATAGTCTGAAAACTCAAAATTTTGGGGCTTTATCAATTTTAGGGACCCCCAAGGAAAACTCATGCAAGATGGCCCATGGAAGATCACTCAGATCAGATACCAATGATGAGTCATCTAAGGGTGGCATGAAATTAAAACAAGTTCCTTGGAGAAAATTTTAATTACTTAAGGTAGATCTTTTAGAAGTTGTTAAAGCCAACTTCATAGAACCCGAAGATCACCTACATGCAAATAACCTGTCACAAAAAGGAGAGATGGAGACAAAAAAGAAAAGGGTGCTCTAAAAGATGAGAATAGATTAATCAGAGAGAATCAAATAATACAATGAGATCAATCCTTATGAAGGAGATCAAGAAACCCTAAAGTGTAACCTAAAAGGGATGTATTTAATAATTAGAATAATTATTAAATGCCTACAAAATGCAAACTAAGTTAATCTTAAGAGAAATATAAAAGGTAACTTAATTAAAATAATTAAGTAATAAACCTTTTACTCTAACACCCCCCCTTAAGATGAGATTAGGGAGTATCTACAAACTAAATGCATGAAATCAATGCAACTAAAAGCTAGAAAGCAAACTTGGGTCCTAGCAACTAGGCTTGATCAGGTACCCAATCACAACCAAATCTCTATAAAGTGGAGTAAAGGAAAAAACCCAGTGGGAAAAAATCCTCTCCAAAAAGAGATGGAAATATAAAAGTGAAATAAGAAGAGAGATAGAAGGAGGCCTCAACATGACCCCCCAAGAATTGCTTTTATCAAACAAGTACAAAATAAGTTCCCCCCATAGGAGAGAGAAAAAGAGGATATGAATCCCCCCACAAAGAAATGGCTCATATATCATTGGCAAACAGACATAATATGATCCACTACCTGCAAACAAAATTTCTCCCCTTAGGAATAAATAAGCCAAATGATGAAATGTGAAGCCAATCCAAAAATATAGGTGAATCTAGAATCCAAATTCAAATGGTTGGTGTCTCAAAAAATTGCTCAAGCGTCCTCAAGTCAAAAAGAGTAAATGCCAATCTTGAAACCTATGAAGACTAATGAAGCACATGCTCCAAAGATGATGAACATGATGGGCCAACATCGGTGATGTGGTTGTCAACAAGGAGGAGATGAATTTCCTCAAAATAATCCTCCAAATCTACAATATAGGATTTGGCAAACAAGAAAGATATGTCTGCAACACAAGAGTCCAAAGTAGCTATGTTTAGAAGATGAATGATGCCCTGTTGCACTAAATTAGGAAAAACATGAGATTTTTATGGAGTCTCAATCTAAAGAGTGGGAACATGAATACAAGTCTCTAAACCATCAATACATGCAAGACTTGTGATAAACTCAAGCTCTTCTAGAGTACAATTATCGTAGGGTATGAAATCTACATCTGCAAGAGGGATGAGATAATCTACAATGGGATCCTCTGGGAGTGGAGAGATATTAGAGTCTCCAAAAATCTCCCAAAGATGTTGTCAAAGTGTGCGAGGACAACTAATGTCAGATAAAGCACACAAAGTGTCAAAATCAACACTACAACCAATAACCCTTAAAATATGATCTTGAATAATAACCCATGCTAATAAATTACTTGATGTGTCTGGTGTAGGTATGATTCCATACAAATGAGGCAAAATACCAAGCCACTTGAGATGTGTCAGGACGCCATGACGCCAAGACTCATAGTTGTCCTCATCCAGCTTGATCACATAAGGGTGAGTAGAAAAACCCATGATACTCACTCAAATAAAAAAATGAGATATTGAAACTCTCAGCAACGATAAATTAGATGAACATAACCCATACAATGCAAATAGATCCCATGTAGGTGTGAGAACATCTAAGTAAATAAGCAAAGTGTAAAAACACATAAATCTAAATAAAATTTAATTGGTAAATTTTCTGATCAAACCAGCTGAATATTTAGAAATATCACTAAAACAGATTTCCAACGCCTATTCGTTTGCGCAAAACGGAGTCCAGATGCAAAAGTTACGCCCCCAGGAGTGCAAAAAACATGTTCAGAATTTTACTGGCAAAAAAAGAATCAAAACAGAAAAACCCAGAAAATAAAACCTACACCATTGGCAAGTGCTCAGAACCAGCTTTCCGACGATTTTTTTTTTTTTGAAAAACCGAGTTCGTATGCAAAATTTTTGGCCAAAATACCAAAATTGCTCCAAAAGGGTTTTGGTGGTTCAGCCTAGCGGTTTAGCTAACCACTAACATTAACCACTAGCATTAACCACTAGCGGTTTACTGACAGTGGCACCCATTAACACTATTTTTTTTTTTAAATCTCAAATTGCGTGTCGTACTAGGCCGTACGACCTAGAAATGAAATTGTTTTGCCTCTTGGAGTCACTATTTCCGATTTCAACGATTTGTCAGTTGATTTAGAGGTTTATGGGTGCTCTGAACGTGATGGTGAGGTCCTTTTGGGCTCAAAAAACTCCAAAATTGTAGGTACGCTCTAGATCAGGAACCCTCAAAAAACTTCAAACCCTCACAGATCTGATGTCGTGAAGCCAAATTTGATGAAATAAAGGTCAATCTTGACTGAATGGACCGTTCTAGACATAATGGTGAGGTCCAAATTGACTCAAAATTCACCAAATGAAAGAGGTATGCCCTAGATCAAAAAATAAAACCCCAAACCCTCAAAGCTCCAAAAATCCTTCAAAACACGAACAGGAAGCAGCAGGTCTAGAGCTCTGATACCATGTAGAAGTTGTGAAATCTAACTTCACAGAACCCGAAGATCACCTGCATGCAAATAACTTGTCACATAAAGGAGAGATGTAGACAAAAAAGTAAAGGGTGCTCTAAAAGCCGAGAATTCATTAATTAGAGAGAATCAAATAATACAATGGGGTCAATCCTTATGAAGGAGATAAAGAAACCCTAAAGTTTAACCTAAAAGGGATGCATTTAATAATTAGAACTACAAAATGCAAACTAAGTTAATCTTAAGAGAAATATAAAAGGTAACTTAAATAAAATAATTAAGTAATAAACCTTTTACTCTAACAGATTTGGGATGGCACACAAAAAGGAGATCCCTACAAATGGTTTGAGCACTAAAGGTCAATTCAAACTAGATACATTATGCCTACAAATGGTCTGAGAATTGAAGCTAAACTTAAGTCCCATGAAAGCAATAGTAAATCAAGGTATGCTCTCTTGAGTAGTCTTACAAATTCTAAATTAGTGAAAGTTATAGATTTGGAAATTTCTAAAGAAATTTTGGATAAGATAGAAAGTATGTATGAAGGAAATGATATGGTCAAACAAGCTAAGATGAAGAACTTGAAAACTACATTTGAGAACTTGTGGATGTTTGAAGATGAAAACATTACAAGCTATATGTAGAGGAAAGATGAAGTGGTGAGCTCCATCAGAGGTCTTGGAGGAAAATTCAAAGAACCAAAAGTGGTAAAGAAAATTCTTAGAACAATTACTAAAGCTTACAGTTATAAAGTTTATGCTATTGACGAATTTCAAAATCTAGACCAATATCCTAGAGAACAATTGTATGGCTCTTTAACTACAATTGAAATGAGAGAGTTTGGTACTAACAATGGTGCAAAAGTTTAGACTTCTTTTAAGGCTACAAAAATAGAGAAGACTAAAGAACTAGATCAGGAAGATATTGATGTTGTGGAGGCTAACTTTGTAAAAAGGATGAGAAGAGGTACTGGTAAGTAAAAAGGTAGATTACCTTTCAAATGTTTCAGTTGTAGAAAGATAGGTCACTACGCTTCAAGATTTCCAAATAGAGTTGTGAATGACAAAACCAAGGAGAAAAAAAGTAAGATGATTAATAAAATCTATTATGTTAGAGAAGATGCAAGTATTTCTGATGATGGTGAATTCTTGTTCATAGCTTTAAAAGATAAAAAGAAAAATTGTTACATTTGAGAGATGTCTGAAGGAATGCCCTTTTGAGAGAAAGGATAAGACTGTAGGTACTTTGGTATTTTCTTTTTATGCTAGACAAGATAAGAAATATTGGATCATTGATAGTGGTTGCTCTAATCATATGACCAAAGACAAGAGTAAGTTTGTTAAAATTAAAAATTATGATGGAGGACATGTTAGATTTGGAGATGATTCAGGTGCTAAGATATGTGGAATAGATTCAATCAATTTTGATGGAAAGCATAATATTGAAGATGTTTACTATGTTAAAGGTGTAAGGCATAGCCTCTTGAGCGTTGGATAAATGTGTAGCAAAGGGTACAACCTTATGTTTCAGGATGATAGATGTGAGATAAAAAAAGGGTTTGTAACTATGATTGATGTGGGAAGAAGGATAGATGGAAATTTTTATCAGGTTAAGGGTGTTGATGGTCATTGTTTTATGACTTAGATCAATGAAAGTTGGTTATGGTATAGGAGGATGTGTCACATTAATTTTGATAACTTGGTGAGAATCGTTTTCATTCAAATAGCGAGAGATTTGCCAAAGATTACAAAGCCTATCAATTTTGTCTACAAGGAGTGTCAGATTGGAAAGAAAAAAAGTTTTAAAGGAAAAGAAAAATATTCTACTAGATTACTAGAATTAGTTCATACAGATCTTTGTGGTCCTAGTAGAACAAGAAGTCTTCAAGGTGACAAGTATTTCATGCTTTTTATTGATGATTATTCAAGTATGGCATGGGTTACTTTTCTTAAAAAAAATTTGAATCCCTAGATATATTAAAAAATTTAAAATTATGGTTGAGAATGAAATGGATTTGAAGATCAAGTGTTTAAGTTATAACAGAGGTGGAGAGTTCACCTCCAATTAATTTAACATGTATTGTAATAATCATGGCATAAAGAGGCACTTGTCTACCCCTAGGACTCCTCAACAAAATGGAGTGATTGAAAGGGAAAAAAAGAACTATTCAAGAAGCTGCAAAGACTATGATGAAAGAAGCAAACCTATCAGAAGTCTCCTAGAGAGAAGCAATTCATATTGTTGTTTACATACTTAATAGAGTTCAAGAAAAAGAAAATAGTTCACAAAGACTCCCTATGAGTTGTGGTATGGAAGGATACCTATTGTTAAATACTTTAGAGTGTTTGGAATAAAATATTATATCAAAAGAGATGAAGAAAATTTGGGAAAATTTGATGCAAGGTCTGATGAAGGAATCTTCCTTGGGTATTCTACTAAAAGAAAAGCCTACCAGTGGTACAATAAAATATTGATAAATATTGTTGAGAGTGCAAGTTTCAAGGTTGTTAAATATTTTCAAAACTCAGTGGTGATAGATGGATATGAATTAGATGAACCTAATTGTAGAGAAAAAAAGAAGGCTAAGGAAAAGGAAGTATAGTTTGAAGAAGAGGAAGAATCTCTAGAAAAGTCTCCTAGAACCTCTAATTATGTGTACAGATAAATCATTCTAAAGAATAGATCATTGGACGATAAATTAAAGGTATTTTAATGAGAAGGAAAGTTGCTAAAGAAGAGGTAAAATTGTGTTTACTTTGTGAAGTTCAACCTAAAATAGTGATTGAGGCATGCAAAGATGAGTATTGGATAAAAGCTATGGGAGAAGAACTGCTATAGATTGAGAAAAATCAGACTTGGGAACATGTCTCAGGTCCTACAAACAAAAACATAATTGGATCTAAGTGGGTATTTAGAAATGAATTGAATGAGAATGGAGAAGTGGTAAGGAGCACAACAAGGCTTGTGTGTAAGGTCTATTGACAAGTTGAAGGAATAGATTTTGCAAAGACATTTACTCTGGTGGCAAGAATGGAAGCTATCAAGATGTTTTTGGCTTTTGCAGCACATAAGGATTTCAAATTTTATCAGATGGATGTGAAGTCTTCTTTCTTGAATGGAGAATTGGAAGAAGAAGTATACATGGAATAACCAGAAGGAGTTCAGTTATCAAATAAACCTAATATGGTCTACAAATTGAAGAAGGCATTATATGGATTGAAGCAAGCTCCTAGAGATTGGTATGAAAGGTTGGATAAGTATTTTATACAACAAGGATTCAATAAAGGTACAATAGATAGTGGGTGATCCCACAATAGTGGTTTACAATTTTTGGCCAAACTCAACACTGAAATTATTATTTTTAACTAAATCTTCACATTCAGGCACCTATAGCAGTTAAACCGTGAGGAATTTGAAGATTATGCAAACTAGAGTCTCATAAAATTTTGTTTGTAGATTCTAAAATATTTTTTTCAATTTTTTTGGAATAAGATTGCACTTCTTTTTCCATATCCCACGAAAACTAGGTTTTTTCAGAAAACAACATTTTTAAAAAGTGACGCTCACTGTATACAACATAACTTTTTTTGTATGAAGGATAAAATTTTGATTTTTTCGAATTTAGATTTGTAACTACGACATCTAGCACTTTCATTTGGTCTCATAGTTTTTTATTGAATATTTTTTCCTTAATAGAGTTTCGAAGTCAAACCAATTGAAATTCAGACATAGGCGGACTGTATACAACATAACGTTTTCTGTATGTATCAGAATTCAAATTTTTATTTTTTTAATGGATCAAGGACATAAATATCCAGTATGAACATATTTAAAAATATATATATTTTGATAATTTTCTATTTTTCCACATGTGCAAAACAGAGAGCTTGATTTTCAGTGAAAAACCTATGTTTAATAAAACTAAAAAAACACATACATAATAAAACCAAAACATATTAAAATTATATTCATGGGATAGCTAATTTTGAGGAAAACCATAATCATTTCAAATAAATTTTAAATGAATTCATTTGATCCCCAAAAGGCAAATCAAAAGTGATTTTTTATCAGCATTTTGATATGTGTAAAGGAGACTTATTTATAGGTATGGTTTAAAACTAGCGAGGTTCTATCCAAGGGGGTTTGATCTAAGGTGGTTTGATCAAACCCTCTTCAATTGTAATCCTTAAAATGGAAATTTTAAAGCTTAAATCATTATATTTTTAAAAGTATGTGATTTTAACAAAAATCAGTTCCTCTCAGAAATTATAAACCAACTTTGTGGGATCACCCTAGTAATCTTTACTTTAAGGTTGAAAAAGATCAAATCTTAATTGTAGTTATGTATGTTGATTACATAATTTTTAGAGGCAATGAAGCTATGTGCAAGAAGTTTTCAGAAGAGATGTAGAAAGAGTTCAAAATTTCTATGTTTGGGAGATGAATTTCTTCCTTGGGCTACAAATCAATCAAACAAATAAAAGTATATTCATTTCACAATCAAAGTATGTCAAAGAAATATTGAATTTTTTTGGAATGGAAGAATCCAAATTGGTATGTAATCTTATAGTTACTGGTTGTAAGCTGAGCAAGAATGATGAATCGCCTATGGGTGATCAAAGCAAGTATAGATCAATTATTGGTGGATGGCTATATCTAACTGCTACTAGAATGAATATCATGCATGCAGTTTGTCTTGTGGATAGATTTCAAGAAGATCCTAGAGAGTCACATGTTGCAATAACGAAGAGGATATTTAGATACTTGAAGGGAACTCCAGATCATGGCTTGTGGTATCCAAAGGCTACTAATTTCACATTGAGTACTTACATAGATGTAGATTGGATTGGTTGTGTTGATGACAAAAAAATTACAAGTGGTGGTGCATTATTTCCTAGATGTAGATGGGTATCATGGCTAAGTAAGAAACAAAATTTAGTTTATTTATCTATTATAGAGGCTGAGTACATTGCAACAATATCTTGTTGCACATAGGTATTATGGATGAGGCAAACACTGAAGGATATCAGAGTGGTGTATGATGAGCCTATTTCTATCTCTTGTGACAATATAAGTGCAATAAACATTTCAAAGAATCTAGTAATGCATTCAAGGACAAAAAATATTTCAATCAAATATCACTTTCTAAGAGAGAATGTTTTGGAGAATGAAGTGAAGCTTGAATATGTTCCTACAATGGATCAGATTGTTAACATATTCACTAAGGCTCTTCTTAAGGATACTTTTGAGTATCTCTGAGAGAAGTTAGGGGTTATTTCCCCTCCTTTGAATTAGATGCATAAGGAGTTGTATTAGTCTAGTGGGTCTCAAGATTCATTATTGTTTTACACTAATGTTGGTCGCTACCTCTCAAGGGGAGTAGGTAGTGGCATTTATGATATGGTAGAAGTTGGTTGTGCTCCTAAGGGGAAGTATTCAGAGCAGTAAAGGAAAGGTGTTGTAGAGTAGTTGTAAGTAGGTTGTTTAATGATAAAGGAAAAGAATAAATATTAACAATATTATGTCCTTTTCCATTGATGTCAAAGGGGGAGAGAGAAGCATGTAAAAAAGAGGAAAAATAGAAAGGGGGAGAGTGAGTCATGTTAAACAAGCCTTTTAGGGAGAGAGAAACAAGCTACAAAGGGTGAGAGAATAGTGCATAAAAGATAAGTTGTTTAGGGGGAGAAGAAATATGAAGAGTTGCAGTGTGTTGGTATTTAGAGCTATTGTGTCTTTGATGGGTTTTCACATCATGTGTTTCCATCAATGAAAAGGGGGATATTGTTACAAGTATGGGAAGTTGTTGTTGTCATTGATGTCAACAAGCCTGAATTGTAATTGATGTCTATAGTTGAGTGAGATGGTTGCAAGAGTGTAGTTGATGCTTTGATTAATTGCATTATGGTGTCATTAGTAAAAATACGAGTGTCAGCCTCTAATGTTGCTTTGATAAGCTTCTATCTATGGTTATGGAAGTACTGAAGATTTTGAGGATGTGTCTCTAGTGCTTGGTTTCCAAGTACTTTTGAGAAAATTTGAAGAAAATAGACAACAGTGTGATGAAAGTGTGTTCAGAGGTTTGAAATATGCTTCGGGATGTGCTTCACATTTCTTTTGTTTTGAAGCTATTCTTGTGTGATTAAAATATGTTGATTAGAAGTGTTCAAGGATTCTATATTCAAAATTTGGGCTTTTGGATTGATGTGCAGAGAGAGATATGTTCACTAGTGTGTGAACTGAATTTGTGGTGTTGTTTGCAGTGGTGTTTAGGAGAAATGTATTTGTTCGACATTTCTTTGCAATTTGATGTTTAGTCTAACATATCTGAGAAGTTGTTCATATTGTTTATATCTTTCATAATTCAAGATTGTTCATGATTTTATGCAATGCAGAGCGAGTTTCATATGTCAGTGTGTATGGAAAGTAAACTAGGTATCCAAGTTGAATGTGTTTTTATTGGTGTGATTTGGTGCAAAGAATTTTTTGGATCTCAAGTGGTTCATGGATTATTCTAGATCATCTAGAAGTGTATTATCTGGTCTTCATGTCATCTTGATGAGAAGAGAAGCATGTACTTAATTATTCAATGGTTTTTACATGAGTAATGGCTGACCTCGATGTTTACACTACATGCAAAGGATAAATATTGTTTGTGGAAGCATTTTGTAGTGTGGCGTTTTTTATTGGGGTCCCAATTAGGGTTTTTTGTGGTCCGATTTCATTCCTATCCATCTTAGGAATGTTTAGTGGTGACCTATTTTTGAATTTATAAGTACAAGGTGTGTGTGGTTGACTTGAAGATGTTTTTCAAGTCGTGGATGGTATAAATGCAAGATGAAGTGTAATGTTGTCATAAGTGTTGTGATGTGAAATTTAGATTAGTAGAGTGCAAAAATGTGAAATGTTGTATGAGCTATAATTCTACTGGATGTAGTGAGCAGAAGGTGTCTTAATCCTTTTTGAGAGTTGTGGATGATGTTGAGGTGTTGTGGTGGATTCTCTTGTTGCTATGAGATACTTTTCTCATTGTAACATTATTTCTTCTTTCTGATCCGACAATGAGCCTTTTGGTAGTGAGCCTTTCTTCTTTGGGAAGTGAGCCCTTTCGATAGTGATCCCTATTGTATTTGGTGTTGGTATTACTTATATTGTGAGCTAATCCTCACCATGGTTTTTCCCTTATTGGGTTTTCCACGTAAATTTTTTGTTCTCTTGTGTATGGTGTTATGTTGTTTTAGTTTCTTGCTTTTTATGCTAATTCACCATAAAAACTTAAGAGTCAAATGAATAAATGTGTCCATCTAAATGTTAATAATGCGTTTAAAGTTTTAAGTTACAATTGATTCACCCCCCTCTCATTTTTCTTGTGCATTTCAACAAGGTTCATCTCCTAGACCTAGGTGATGAAAAATCTTCTTCAATCCTTATGGATTTGACTTTTGCTGCTTCAAATCAAGTATGCCTCTTATTTTAGGAGGAAATGAATTCAAAGAGGCAAGACATGCATGAAGAAAACTGCTAGATTATATTGAGTAGCCCTATTGGAGTAGGGAATTTGTCTCAAAATTTGGATGAATCTATCAATAAAGATTCTGACACCTTCACCTTCTCTTTTCTAAATATTGAAAAGGGACCTCAAAAGTGTTGTTACATCAACGACTATCTTGAATCTCTCAATTAATTCTGACACCCAATCGACTCAACTCACAAATAACTCAACCTTCCAAAATTCTAACACACTTTTCCATTTATAAAATGGTTTGACATCAATGAATGGGTTGACATCAATGAAAACACCATAACAACACCATATGTCATACTTTCAACAATCTCCTCAATGACAAAAAAACTTCCAATAAGTGGCCCCACACAATCTTAGGAAAGCTTGAATGGTTATGCTTATATAGCCCATAATAGGACACATGTCATCATTTTGTGATATTGTTGTTTTAAATTATCCCAACCATAAGAACTCATGATAATATACTAGCTTGTGATATCATGACATGTGAAACCTAGGCACTATGGTGTGTATTAAATTTAATTGTGGGGAAGAAACCCGATCCCATACTAAATAGGCTTTGTGTACTGAATAGTCGCACCTTCATGAACTCGAGACAAAGTATATTTTCAATCACACAAAAATTCTAAGCTATGTGATATAATAAAATGCTTCATTTGTTGATAATGCTAGCACTACACCCACCAAAATGTTAACTATTCACTTTACACATGGCAACCCATCACACACTTGCATGTTGAATGAATTTTACCATTTTGAATGTTTGATAAGAACTTAGAGCACGATGCAATGAAACACGCTGATTGTTCACCACTAGGGAAAATGCCATAGAGGTCAAAAGGTTCTTAAAATAACACTTGCTGATGCCTTGCATAATCATGGCTTCACATGTGGGCCCTTATTAAGAACTTGTGAAATCAAAGGATGTTGTGATAAATTCAAAAACTTGTGCCCTTCAACCAAAGCCAAAAATGAACCCGTGAAAAAACAATTCTACACAAGAAAATAAGGGCTCAACATATGGATCTAGTGTGGAAAGTGGTGGGGCCAAAATTTTAAAAGCTCGGACAAGGCACTTAATTGATTTAATAAAGCATGAGTATTTAATGAGCACTTAAAAGTAATTAGGAATGAAAACAAATTTACAATATGTTTCATAAACAATAAAACTTTTAATTTGTACCATTGAAGTACTAGTTTGTAACTATAGTTTGGTAGATCACAGTGAAGGTCAAAAGAAAGATCTATTTGTAATTTGATTTTCTTCGTTTTTGTCTGAAAGTGTTTTAGTTGATAGTTTTATGTTTACTAATGTAGACACGTAAAATATACATGCACCTGATTCTGATCCTACTAACATCATTTCGTCTTGAATCATACTCTCAACTTGTCAACACCTTTCATCCCTTAATTAAATAAATCATTATTTACTTAATTAGGTCTTTCTCCTCTGGTGATTAAATTAATCAATTTAATTTAATTAATCATCTTTCTCTGTTCATTTAAATAATTCATTTTATTTGAATTAAATCTTTAAAGTCCTCTTATTAAATTGAATAAATTAAAACATTATTTAATTTAATCTAACATATTCCTCCTTAGTTAAATAAATCATAATCATTTATTTAATTAATCATTTCCTCTCAATTTGATTTAAATCAATTCATAAATTTAAGTCTAAATTGTCACATCTCCTAAATCCCTCATTAGATTAATCAAATCCATGATTAACTTAATCCCTCTCACTAAAATCCTCTAGAGAATGCAAGTTGCATAATAAATCAATTACTTTGATCTATTAATTGATCTATTTTCCCTCACAAAGCATCAAAAGGGAATATACCATCATTTGAATTCAAAAGGCCAAGTGGACTTAGTCCTTCCAACAAGGCATTCAATGCCTCTTACATGTCCTTGTGCATTGAACCAAGTGACATTAACTCCATTTCTCTTTCCCTCTCACATGTCACATTCAAAATTCAAATTTGAATCCAATGGCATTTATCATGCACATTGACCAAAATGTGTTCATTCCTCAACCATTCACATCTTGACAAGTGGCACTTGGCCATTGGATGTTGAATGATCCCACATTGCCTATTTTCATTCATTCTTCCATTTTGGAAATCTATAAATGAGAGACTCTTCCTCTCATTCTAACATCCACAATTTGAATAGACTTACTATACTCAAATCCATCATCATCCACAATTCATATGCAAAGTTACTCTCTTCACATTGAGAGTTAATTTTGTTCATTGCACTCAATCATCCATCATTTTCATAAATTGTAACAAGGCTATGCTCAAATCTCTTTGAGGATTTGACCATTTCTTCATCAAACTACATTGCAACTTAGAAATTGGGAAAGGGTCAATTGCAACACTCCATTGGCACCAATTCCCCCATAGGATCATCATGCTATTAGCTAAATTAGGATTGTTTTCATTGTTATTTGAGTTTTGTTATTTATTTCCTAATTTTAGCTTGAATAGATGGATTTTATGGGGAATCTCTCATATTTGCATGCATTTTGATCTAACATCTAACCATGTTTGTCATTTTTGTGCATTTGCAGGTTTAGGGGTTCACATTTTGGCACTAGAAGGAGGGCTATCTCAAGATTTATCACGTTTTTCTTCAAAATTCAGCTGTTTTTTTCACGTTTTTTGCTTACATATAGAAAACTGCACCGCAGTTAGTTCATGCGGTCCTATATTGCACCGCGGACTCAGATGCGGTGTTGTATTGCACCACACACCCCGAAGATCGTGGCACCAAACAGCATCGCAATTGCCTCCCGCGTTTAAAATTTGAATATTTGCCAACTTTCGTCACTTCCAAACTCCACCACGTGCCAAAGTCCACCGCACCTGCAATCTCTATTTCTGCAGAGCACCACATACAGTCGACCACGCGGCGTTGTATGGCATTGCCTATTTGTTAAACAGCACTGCACCCGCTAACTCCACCGCAAGCCAAACTGCGCCGCACCCGCGGTCTCTGTTTCTGCAGAGCACCGCACCTAGTCAGCCGCGCGGCACTATATAGCACCGCATTTGTTCCAAAGTCAGTCGTGCAGTGCTATATAGCACCGCATCTGTTCCAAACTGCACCACATTTGCTAGCTGTGTCGCACTTGCAGTTTTTTGGTTTTTTTTTTTTTTTTTAAATTGTGATGCAGGAACTTGTCAAGGTCATAACTTTTGACTCGGATGTGGGTTTTGGCTGAAATTTAACAGGTGGTTTCCTTACGAGGGGGCAAGTGATTTGGCAACAATCTAGATGGGTTGGAAGCCATCTTGGCACATTTTTGAGGCTTCAAACTTTGATCTTGGCCCTCAAAATGACATTTTAAAGTTTTTTCCTAGTTTTTTGAAAGTTGTTTCTATTAATAACTCAAAGTCCATATTTCCAATTTCAAATGTTAGTTGGCAATTCATCTTACTTTAGTTTTACAAATTTTTTGGAAAAAAATAGGACTCTCAAAGTCATAGATGCAAAATTACTAAAAATGGAAAAATCAAAAAATTGTTGAAATTTGCTTTAAAAGGAAATTTTTTGATCAAAAGTGAAGGAAGGAAAACAAAGGCCAAGGTTCATCATGAATTTATCATATCATTGTATCAAGTGTTTTTAAACACTTTGGGAGAACTTATAATCCCTTTCTAAGGAATTTGTTTACTTTCATGCTCTTAGGACACTAAATTTCCATTGGGCTTAAAAAGAACTCATCATTGCTTTGAAGTTTAAAAATGAACAAGTGTTTTCCATGTTTTGCATTCTTTTTCACAAACTAATATCATTTAAAATGTGTATGCGCTTCTCTCGCACTTCATTGCGATCTTCAGAATCAAAAACATTTTAGTGATATTAGGTTGTGAAAAAGATTGCCTCCACATTTCAACTTGGGCATTTTAAAATTGAACAAAACATGCGAGTGTGAATAAAACTTATTGCGAGTGTTCTCCTTCTATTTCTAAACAAAGTTTGATCGAACTACGAATAATGTTTGTTCGCTATTGTTTATCTTAGAGGGTCTGCCTTGTGGGAAAAAGTACTCACCCAAGGGAACGACCCAACCGGGAACAAGTTAAAACCAAGCGACTTCCAACCAGTATATAAGTGTGGATTCTTGAGGAAAGTTCAAGAATCACGAGGATTATTTTGATGAGATGGACAGCAATGGACTCTCGCCGATGTTGGATAATCCCCCACGAACAAAATGTCTGCATTAGAACCCATTGTTTAGAAAAAGGCCAAAACCTTGTCTATCTTGTTGGTGCAAAAGGTCATGTCCTTTGAAGCCGCCCCATGTTATACATACGGTTTTTTTATAGAAATGGAAGGTATGCCATGGGAGATTCATGGGTACTAATGCTTGGCTGACCCGAATAAGTGAGTATCATGGAGGGGAGCCAGTGTGGTCAAGCATTTAGCCATTCACACAAGATATGCGCAACTGGATTTATCCAAGTGGTGACCCAACAAGATATTGCCTCATCATCCTAGGAGTGTAAAAGTGCTTGAAAGAAATACATTGCTTAATCTTGAAAACAGTTGAAAATGAACATTCACAAGGCCTCCAAAATTTCAAACCCCTTTGAGGAGACAAATACCCTTGACGAATTTAAGCACTCTTGCTTTCCTAGGGATTCTATCATAATTTGTCTTCAATAAGGTTAAACATAAGAGACTTTTGGCCTATTTTCCTTGATTTCCACAAAATGGACCTTGTGGGATGAGAAAGAAAGTGGGACATTAGACATATAGTTTGAAACATAAGCAAGCAAGTGTCTTTGGTAAAAATAAATCATTAAAGCCAAGATAAACAAACAATTGAACCACACGTGTGCTTGATCCGTTTTGAGTCATTTGTTTTTCATGCAAACATTGGTCTTTTGGCTTAAAATACTTCTAGGGAAAAGCATGTTCTTCATCACCTTGGTCTTATAAAGTAAGTCCTCATAAGGTCATCTAGGATCAAAACCAACACTTCATTCATCCAAGCATCAATCAAATTTCCATCTCACCAACAACTTTTGGAACCTTGGAAACATCACTTATGCTAGACTTTTGGAAAATCAAAATCACCTTGTTTGACTGAACACGCCTAGTCAAATTATCAATATTCTTGAACAAATTTGCCTCTAGGATAATGCAACTTCCTGAGGTCTACTAGGTCATGATCACTTTGATTGGCTTAACAACCAACTCCTAAATTCTAGCATTGATCCAAAATTTCTAAAATTTCAAATCACCCACATCATTCACCCCTTTCATCCTCCATCTCATCATTGGTCTTAAACACCTTAGAGGTTCACTCTCGCAACAAGGTCAAAACACAAGAAGAACATGGAATATAAACTTGATCCATCTATCACAAGTAATCCAATTCAACCAAACTATCCAAGTCTCACAATACCAATTGATTATCGAAACTCACATTTATGCAATTCAAACATGACATCATTATCTCCTCCAAACTTCAACAATACAAATGTGAGTATACCCAATCTAAAGTTTGGAACACCTTTACCAATGATAGATTTAAATCCAAGTCCAAATCTGTAAATCTATCAACCAAATGTTCAATGCATGAGTTTTCCAAACAACATTATCCCACCAAATCCATACATGCCAAGTGCAAATTTACCAAACATGACCATTTCAAATCTATACTTGGTGAATTTTGGGATAGACACAATTGCAAATCAAACCAATGTTGTTCAAAATCCAAGTAATATGTTGACAAATCCATATGTTGATTCAAATCAAGGTAGCACCATGCAAAATCAAAGTTACCTAAATCAAGGCAATATGATTCTCACCCACAAAAATGTTCAATTTCAATCTATCATGCCAAATTAAAACATCATACCAAATCCTCTCATTTTGCCAACAATATCGCAACAACAAATGGCAACCATCCAAGCAACCCCAATGGTTAACACATCTATTATTCCTCAAATGTCTCAAAAACTAAGAATCTCAATCACACCATTCACCACTCAAACCTTGGCAATCAATGAGACCATTCCGCTCACCCAAACAATCAACACCATCCCCAACCCACCACCGCCACCACCGCCAAAACACAACATAACAAATTAATTCTCCATCATGTTGCAAGCCGCACAACAAGTTGCTCACCAAAGGCGCTCCAAAAACAACAAGCTGCACAACTAGCTACTCAGCAAGCACATGTGGCTCAAGTAGCCCAACAAGCTCAAGCTCAGCACCAAGCTCGACAAGCGCAAGCACAATTCTGGGCACTATTGCATGCACTCCATGAACAAGTAGCACAACAAGGAGCCCAACAAAAAGCTTTGTTGGCACACCAACAGCTAGACCAACAACAAGCTTTGTTGGCACAGCAACAAAAAAACCAACAACAAGGTTTGTTGGCACAACAGCAGCACAACCAACAACAAGCGTTGTTGGCTCAGCAGAAAACGAACGCCTCACTCCAACAACAAAGCTTGCAAAAGATTAACATCATAATCATTCAAAATGATGATCAAGATCCTTTGACCAATGATAATGTTGAAAATGTCTCTACATCACCTAACAAGTTAGAGGACATATCTCAAGATTTTTCCCCAAAGCATGACTGACATCTTTCACCAAAGTCTAGCAATGGACCTTTCCAAGACATATTGACATCCTTTGACCTCATGGTTACAGATATTGAAGAAATTCTCAATTCACCATTTGATCCAAATCCACTCAAAGATCAAGAGGATATTGAGCCACTTCCAATGCCTTATGACGATGTCCAAGAACCCTTTGAAATAAATCCATCTTTTGAAATTGACCCATGTCAAGAACTTGATCCAAAGCATGTTGAAAGCAATTCCGACATTAATCAAGATCAAGGATTTTTATATGCAAGATACTACAATGAGGTGATGGCCACTCTCCTACAATATGTCACAAACTATGATCATATCCATATAGCACATACCCCTCCATCTACCCATAAGATGCTTTCTTTGGATGGACACGCAGATGATCGTCATTCAAAACAAGAGTCTCATACTCTTGATATCATTACCAAGGAACAAGAGTCTCCTACTCTTAACATTTGTACACATGATCAAGATATAGAGAAATCCAGAGACATATCATAAACAAATCATGAAGAAGGCTTCTACATAAGTCGTGAATCAGAAACATCCTGTGAAGTGAGTCATGAGGAAGACTTTTGTGTGGACAGTGAAGCATCAACACTTCTTGAAGAAGCACTACAATCTGATATCTCACAAGATCAAGCCAAAGATATCAATGAGGCATTCATCCCACATATGGAAGATCCTATCACTTATAAAGTTAGATCACTCACCTTTCTTAGGGCAAGCTATCTCATCAATAAAGAAGCTGACACTTTTGAAGGTCCACAACAGAGTAGAGAAAGGGTGACACCTTGTTTGCAAGTTAAATCATATCCTATGGCAAATAAATTTTTTCAGCGGATGAATTATCAAGGTAGAGGATTAGACCTACATGAACAAGGTATCCTAGAACCAGTGCAGATTTTTGGCAATCCTAAACATCAAGGCCTTGGTTATTCAACAAGCGAGGGATCTAAACATGTAAGTGATACCTCTATAAAACTGGGGGCAACTTCATCTTGAGCAAACGTCAACATAGGGAGCACGAAGAATCCTTATGATGAAACCAATGCCAATACTACAACCTGCCACATCATGAATCTTCATCCACCCATCACCCCATCCACAAATTGGGACCAACGTCAAAAGAAAGATTCAAATCAAAGGACGAAGCATGAAGGACAAATAAAATACAAGTGGATACCAAAGAATACAAAGAATGACTATCCCTATCAAACTCCATCAGTCAAAAAAACTATGAGGCAAAATCAAAAAGGGAAAATTATCCATCCAAGATGTCCACAAAGGCAAAAACAGGCTTCTCAAGCGACATAAAAAGTGTATCAAGTAGTTGGTCCTAATTCCATATACACTTTCGTATCCACCCATCATTGCTCATCTTCCCAAGTTTGGAGAGTCAAAGGCTCCAAACTGTCAACCAATCCATCTTTTATTCCTAAACAAACTCCACCATCCATGCCTCCACGCATAATATCCAACTCTCACATTGACCATGTATTGATGTTGACCCTTCATCATAAGGATTCAAAAGGCACTCTATTGCAATGTGCACACAAAGACAGAGTTAAGTCCATTATCAGCAAAGCAGAACAAATTTCTCAAAATTTTCTTTCAAGTGCACATATCTTGGCAAAACAACTTCTTCAAACAGGATATCAATGGCATGTTATGACAAAAGCATCAACAACAGCAGTACCAGGTGATTCAACATTGGCTTAAAATCTCTCAGAAAATACAAAAAAATCAGAAAAATGTCCTGAAGAAATGGTCACCTTGATGAAAACCTAGCAAACAGGCATCTTGGTGACAACAAAAAAAATCAAAAATACAAAAAATCAAAAAAAATCAAAAAATGGATTGAAATCAGTAAAGAGAAAAATCATCATCTAGTGAAAACACTTTGGTGGCGCTTTGGACAAGTACCATGATGAAAACCTGGCAAAAATGCATCATGTGTAGAATCGAGCATCTACGTGTGCCAATTCAGGAGAAAGCATCTTATCACATCCATAATAAAGCCAACATTTCGGCCATATCATCCATTCATCCATGAACCGTTTATCCAACGCATTGCCATTTATCTACCTTATCTAGATCTTGATGAAGTTTTGGTGCACACTTTGCACTCGCTTATGGTAGCCATCTTGGCATGGGTCGTTTCCACTGATCCCATCCCACCCAATGCTATCCGAGCAATAAAGTATTATCCAAATTAGAATCCTCTATTTGAGCACCCTTATCTTATCACAAGATAATCCATATCTATTCATCCCAGAATCCACCCATGGTTGTTCAAACATTGCTAGACACTAGGGGCAGATATTTGCATCTTGCTTCGGGAATAAATCTTGATCTATATCTTCACACTTATGTGGTGATCTGAGCATTGGCTAAAGCATTTGTGAGCATCAATCCAAATCACTAGCCCATGGCATATTTTGACAGGAAGACGCTCCTCATCAAGCTTTATCTTTCATTGAATATCAATCCAAGCAATTCATATCAGTTGCATCTAATGCGCACATCCACATCACATCAAATCATCAAAACAATTTTGTTCCAAATCAATCTTGATTAATCATCATCTTGTTTGGCTTAACACAATTAGCCAAATTATCAAATCCATAATTGCCTCATTCGACTTAACACACTTAGTCAAATCATCCATTTTTGTACAAGTTTACTCTAGGATAACACAACTTCTTAGAGTTTACAAGTGCATTATCACTTTTGTTTGACTTAACACACTTAGTCAAACTATCAATCCATCAATCTGATTGATCAACATTAAGCTTGGTTTTCAACAAGATCCTAAAACAGAACATTGATATCATCACATATCCAAATCGCCAAAATCATCAAAAATCAAAAACATTCAAAATCTCATCAGAAAAATCATCAAAAACATGTCAAAATATCGAAAAATCTTCAAAAAATTCATCATTAAGTCATGTCAGTCTTTCACCTTGTCGAACTACATCGTCTCTAAGCTTGAACGTAGGCAAGGTTGATCTTCGATCATCCCCTGAGACAATTAGGGTCAGTCTTTAGGTGCCTGTCGCATTGGTAATCCTTTTGCCCATCTAGTATGCATCTTAGGTCAGTCCTTTAAGCAATAAAAGGGCAATCCGTTTTTCCATCTCATCATCAAGTCAGTTTGTCGTCAATCGAACTACGTGGTCTTTGCGTATATAACATAGGAAAGGCTAATCTATGGATCAGCTCCGAGACCCCTAGGATAGGTCTTTAAGTTAGTTTGTTTGTCATAAATCTTGAAAACACCAAAAACATTGAAAAATGTGAAAACACCAAAAACAACCTCAAAATATCTGAAAACCTAAAAAGGTGCACCCATCTCATCTCGCTTTCACCCATGATAATCACCATTCATAATAAAGTCAATCGTCACTGTCACCCTTCGGTGAGTCAGTCAAAAGCAAGTTTAGCAGGTTCCAAAGTGAACGCCTAATCGTCAAGGTCTTGAATGTCTAAGTCAGTAAGCAAGCAAGTTGGTCAACTCAGAGTATCAATAGCTTATCACCCAATCAGTCTCACCAAAACCTTGATCACTATATATCCTAGGATGAATCTTTCCTGCGATGGACATAAGCATCAGGTACCCCTCACAGTAGTTAGTCTTGGCTAGTAGTACGAAGAACATTAGCTTGTTTGTTTACTTTATCTTGGTCTTTTTAGACTTATCTTATTTTGCAGTCATTCCAAGGACCTCTCGATGATGCCTAAACAAAAAAGGTTTAGAGAGAAAGGAATGGGGCAATGATCATTATCTTTTTTATCCATTGTGCTTGTTGGATGTTCTTGTAAAATAACTTGGCAAATACTTGCTTTGTTAGGTCCATCCTGGCAAGATTTTTGTATGTCAAGTGTGAACAAGAATACTCCTATCTGATTGACGAGTCGAACCATCACACTAGGTACAACGCCATCCTGGTCCTTTATACCTTGATGCATCGTACCTATGTGTGTTATCAAACATAAAGCAATTAGCCCTTTGAAAACCCCAACTCCTAGCAATACATCATCATCATCGGTAATAATGTGAACTTGTGTGGATCCTCCTTCCATCCATCTTATTCTTCTATCTTTACTAAAATTTATATCTAAAATCGGTGTGTTTTATCGAAATATACATGAGGCTACCCATGGCCAATGACTATCTATACATCATTAGAATTGTCTACATTAAATAATTATGTTTCGTCCTTTGATCAATAGAACCACTCCTCTCGCATTTTATCGCGATCTTGATCGAAAAATTGAACATTTCCGCTCGATCTCTCGAGGGGGCAGTATACCAGCATATCCTTTAGCTGGGGCAACAGTAGGGCATCTGAAAAATTGAGAAATTTTTAACTTTGATCACAACAGTTTATTCTTTGAATCAATGCAACAAGTACATTGCTTCAAAGAGGGGCAAAATGTAGACACGTAAAATATACATGCACCTGATTCTAATCCTACTAACATCATTTCATCTTGAATCATACTCTCAGCTTGTCAACACCTTTCATCCCTTAATTAAATAAATCATTATTTATTTAATATGGTCTTTCTCCTCTGGTGATTAAGTAAATCAATTTAATTTAATTAATCATCTTTCTCTGTTCATTTAAATAATTCATTTTATTTGAATTAAATCTTTAAAGTCCTCTTATTAAATTGAATAAATTAAAACATTATTTAATTTAATCTAACATATTCCTCCTTAGTTAAATAAATTATAATCATTTATTTAATTAATCATTTCCTCTCAATTTGATTTAAATCAATTCATAAATTTAAGTCTAAATTGTCACATCTCCTAAATCTCTCATTAGATTAATCAAATCCATGATTAACTTAATCCCTCTCACTAAAATCCTCTAGAGAATGCAAGTTGCATAATAAATCAATTACTTTGATTTATTAATTGATCTATTTTCCCTCACAAAGCATCAAAAGGGAATATACCCTCATTTGAATTCAAAAGGCCAAGTGGACTTAGTCCTTCCAACAAGGCATTCAATGCCTCTTACATGTCCTTGTGCATTGAGCCAAGTGACATTAACTCCATTTCTCTTTCCCTCTCACATGTCACATTCAAAATTCAAATTTGAATCCAATGGCATTTATCATGCACATTGACCAAAATGTGTTCATTCCTCAACCATTCACATCTTGACAAGTGGCACTTGGCCATTGGATGTTGAATGATCCCACATTGCCTATTTTCATTCATTCTTCCATTTTGGAAATCTATAAATGAGAGGCTCTTCCTCTCATTCTAACATCCACAATTTGAGTAGACTTACTATACTCAAATCCATCATCATCCACAATTCATATGCAAAGTTACTCTCTTCACATTGAGAGTTAATTTTGTCCATTGAACTCAATCATCCATCATTTTCATAAATCGTAACAGGGCTATGCTCAAATCTCTTTGGATATTTGACCATTTCTTCATCAATCTACATTGCAACTTAGGAATTGGGAAAGGGCCAATTGTAGCACTCCATTGGCACCAATTCCCCCATAGGATCATCATGCTATTAGTTTAATTAGGATTGCTTTCATTGTTATTTGAGTTTTGTTATTTATTTCCTAATTTTATCTTGAATAGATGGATTTTATGGGGAATCTCTCATATTTGCATGCATTTTGATCTAACATCTAACCATGTTTGTCATTTTTGTGCATTTGCAGGTTTAGGGGTTCACAACTAAAAAGTGAGAATGTAACTTGAACTTATACTAATGTAATGTTTGTCTTGTAAATTGAATTAAATCTCCAACTTGTTTCTTGTTGTAGGTTTTAGAATTTAAATAGTTTTGGTTATAGAAGATGATATTTATCTTTCTCCTTTGAACCTTTGGATATAATACCATCTTATTACTATATTAGCTATAGTACTATAGATTTTGTGTTGTATAATATTTTCTCTATCATATTTTATTATGTAGTGTTTACAATTTATATAGGTTGGGCCATAGAAGATTATATCTATATTTTTTCTTTGAGCCTATAGAATGTAACATTTTATTACTATGTGAGGTATAGTAGTAACATTTTTACATGTATTAATTTTTTCTATCATGTTTTTCTCTATGGGGTTTAGAATTTAAATAAATTTTACATATTTTTGTTTTCCATTTGGAAATTAAACACCATTTCATTGATAAATCGAAGATATATATCTCAAATGATCAACATACAACTTGAAATTGATTTGGTTGAATGTTTGTTTGGTCTAAAGTATTGAATTTACAAAGCATATCAAGCAGATAAGCATTTATAGTTTAAAAAGAATATAAGCATTTATAGTTTATAAAGCATATAAACTCTGAAGTTCCTATAGCCGAAGGAAGCAAACCTAGTGTTCAACCTTCTGGCTAGTCAAAGGGATGCATGCAATCATAATAAAAATATTCCACTTTTTGTGGGAATTAATTTCTCCATCATCACTTCATTTACCAGCTCAATCGTACTTTTATGATGACCAATACTTCCTTCCACGCTTTTCAGAAAAGACATTCCAACTTTTTAGGTACGTGCATAACACTTAATGTGTATTAATTACCTTACATTCATTTTTTAAATTTTTGTACTTTAATATTGATATTTCACATAACAAATCTTGTTAATATGCCCTATTTATTTTCATACTTCCATTCCACCTTGTGTCGAAACATGATTTTATTTAGGTTGGGGAGGAAGTGTGAACCTATGTGTCATACATGTCATTAAGCTGCCACCATTTTCTTTGAAAATACCTCTCCTTTATGTCTTCTTTACTACCTTAATTAGAATCATAATGTCACTAAAAAGGAAAAATTGAGAGGTCATGCGACATTGGTGTTAGTATTAGTGAGAATTGCAAAAAGTAGAAGAGAAATTGGGTTTTTAGCTGAAGGATTGCAGGAAAGAAGTCTTTGCATAGGCATTTTCCAGAGTGTGAGTGGAGGCAATGGAATGACAGTTAATCAAAAGTGAACCAACAGTTCACCGGGTAATCCTACAAGATGCACTCTATGAGCCTAAATTCAAGAATCGTGGATGGCTAGATTACTTTCTGAAGCTAAATAGTTTCAATAATGGCATTGCCTTAGAATTTACACAAACATTTTATAATGGTGAGGTAGTGGTGAAAGAACTAAAATTTATAGCCATCGAAGAAAGGATTTTTGAAGTGTCAGGTTTTCCTACTGAAGGAGAACCCTACCCTGTTTCTAAGGATGTTAGATCAGCTAGAGAAGAATTCACTGAGCCTAGTGATCCTCCACTTGTTATAGATAAACAAGCAACAAGAAGACTTTCTTTTCCAGAAAAATGGAAGCAAGTTGTTGTTTATATTGTCAAATACATTACCTGCGAGTGTCACCAATCATGTCTTCATTCTGTGCATTTCAAGATTTTAAATCACATGAGACATGGCAGGAGGATGAATGTGCCAAACGTCTTGTACAATATTATTACAATCATGGCTGCTAAGACATAGAAAGGTAGGGAAAACTTTGTTTCCCATCACTATTTGATTAAATTGTTGGTAGAAAAGTCTTTGCAAGATGTGTCCAATATGTCATGGGATGAATTTTTGAACATTAAGAAGTTCATATTAGAAAATTTGGCTCCTAGAGGTCGACCCCTAACTCGTAAGGTTAGTGGGGATAAGGGGGTTATTAAATTCACTCCCGGAGCTTCAACTTTTGGGGCAATTCCTAGCACAAACCCTCTTGCAATAGAAATTATTTCCTCTAAATCTTAGCATGTGGATGAAGATAATTCATCTTTGGACCCTAATGTCGATGTTTCCCCTAAATTCAAAGTTCGCACTAGGGCTGATATTCAAAAGGAGGAAGAAAAAATGAGAAAAGAATAAATTAGCAAAGGAAAGGCTAAGAAGCAAAAACCATAAAAGGTAAACCCTAGCCCTAGGAAGTGGAAAATTGAAGAAACTGAGAATCCTGCAGCCCCTGGGAAAAATAAAAGTCCTCCAAGGAAATCAAAATTGGTTGATTCTACTACTATTATGCCTCGAAGAAGGATCCATAGACTTAGAGGGAAACTTGAAAAGAAGGCGGAAGCTCCTAGGGGGTAGGAAAATATAGGATTGGAAAAACTCGCTATTGTTGTAGAGCAAGTTGAATATCAGGAATCAGTGCAAGGGAAGATCATAGTAGGTAAGCACGCATCCCCTAAAATTTTCATGTGCATCCATAGATTTGGATTTATGGAAATTAATGCAAGAGAAAGAAGAAGAATGGAATAGAGAAAAACTCAGGCTACAAGAAGAGATCAATTAGAAAAATGAAGAAATTGAGGAGAAGAATGCATATATTATTACATTAAAAGATAAGGTAAGCAATCTGGTGACTAGTACCACAAATTATGGAATGTAGGACTCCCCCAAGGGTGTATGCATTGAATTTAAGGGAGTTTCATCTCACTTTAAAGTTTTCAAGGGTCATTTCTAGTTTAAACTCTTCCATTGAAACCCCACAATAATTTTTCCAAGTTTACCAGTCTTCTCCTCCTAAAGTTAAGAATTTATTGTGTGAGTTGTATTTGTACAACTATGTTATTCCCAATGACCATGAATGGAATCCATTGCTATATATTGTGGATGTTCACTTGAGTGCATTAATGTCATGGATTCAAAAGGAAATCAGCTAGGGGCAACAATTCAAAATATACAGGTAAAAAGAGCTCCATACCCTCCTATCTCTAAGAGTTCAATCAAGAAATTCTACAGATATCTACTACACATGGCACAAACTTCTTTACAATCCAAAGTACAAAGAGAGGATCATGCAATTTAGGGAGGAAGCATACCTAGAATATGAACAAGTAGCTTCCACTGTAGGAAAGACAATATTGGGATATTTATTATAGAGATGGAATGACTTGCCAGAATAGTTAAAATAGGTTGAACCCCATTCCCTACAAAATTATTATGCAACTTGCAAACAAACCATCAGGTATATACATCTTGGGAGAACAAAGCAGTAATATTGGATCTCTTTAATATTTCAACCACCTATTCTATTGTGGCTAGTACCAGAACACATAATATATCGGTATGATGTAGATGCAAAGAGGCCAAGGTGGGGCATACTGGAAAGAAAGTAGGGGTTCTATTGGGATCCAAGTTCAGAAACTGCAGGGCAGACAAAAATTGGTGATTTCGGGGCTTTAGTAAGGTAAAGGAATTAAGTTCCCTATGTTGGACGACCAGAAGATCATTAGGTTGGGGGCGAGATGATGAGTCCAAATAATGATTCATTTTTGTTAGGATTTATCATATGTTTGTTATTATTACTATGGGGTTTTAGCACCTAGCTACTAATAATTTCTATGTTATTTCCCTAAACTTATGAACTCAGGACATGAACTTATCCCTATAACTTTTGATGGTATTAGCCTGCTATGTTATATATCTACATTAATTTTACATGTGATTGAATGAATGTTATTCTAAGGTTATTATGTATATACAATTGTCTTGTGCACGCTAATTTCATAATGTAGGTTCAGATTAAGATGTAAATATAAATGGAGCTTGCAAGGTGGAAGAAGTTTGTGCCAGCTACCCAGTTGTTGAAGGAGTCAAAAAGAGATGGGCATTGTTGAAGAGGTCAATGGTTGGAAACTTCTAGCTCGTGTGTAAGTGATAACTTAGCTTTAAATGGCCATGTCTATTAGTTGAGTAAATTTAGGAGGTTTTGTTATGATGGATCCTCATTGAGGCAAGACTGGTTTGACTAAATCTTGTGTATGCATAACCTCCTTCCTCTTTTTCATGCTTTCAATAAATGGCATTATCCTAGTCTATTGGAGTTGACTATTGAGTTAGTTAGATTTAGTTAGAAGCTCTCCTTCTACAAATAATGATCAGATGTTCCTCTTCACGAGGTTGGATGTTTTGATATCATACTTTCATTTTTCAGTTTCAAGGAATACAATCATGTTGCTATTATTATGTAACAATATTTTCAATGAATAAAATGATACTTTAATTTGTTGCATCCAAGTTAATTTTGGGAGACTCATTCAAGGGGGGGCACTTGGTGAGAATTCCATCCATTCAGTTCAATAGTTACTTTTTTGTTCAGTAATTAGTTATAGTCTTAGCAGTTGTCTATTCCTGTAGCCATTGGAACTTCGTTCTGTGTCTATTCCTACAACCAAGGTAGACAAAGTAACTTCATTTTTGTTTGCTAAGACTTTTGTTTTTGTAATTCGTTACAATTCACTTTAGTTGTTGATTTATGCTCAACACTTATGCTAATTCCTTTCAAGCATTTCACTTTCACTACTGGTTTCTCTCTAGTTATATGATAAGGATGACTACAATTGAGTCCTAGTGCACAGGCAGTTTTGACCCATTTCAAGTTCACATCCCTGGATTGATAATGAAATGAACCTTCATGATGAGCAAGATAACTACTTGATGCAAATATCTAATCTCTAAGTTATAGCTTTAAGGGCTTATTTATTGAACCATTAGAGGAGGTTGGAATAGTAGTGAGCCTTTCTTCTTTGGGCAGTGAACCCTTTTGATAGTGAGCCCTATTGTATTCGGTGTTGATATTACTTATATTGTGAGCTAATCCTCACCGTGGTTTTTTCCTTCTTGAGTTTTTCATGTAAATCTGGTGTTCTCTTGTGTATGATGTTAGGTTGTTTTAGTTTTTTTATTTGCATGCTAATTCACCATAACAGACTTAAGGGTTAAATGAATGAATGCGGATCTAAATGTTGGATTTGAAGTTTTAAGTTACAACTGATTCACCCCCCTCTCATTTTTCTTGTTCATTTCAACAAGGTTCATATCCCAGATGGTCATGATGCCTAGATGATGACAAATCTTCTTCAATACTTATGGATTTGATTTTTGTTGCTTCAAAATCAACTATGCCTCTTCTTCTCAGGAGAAAATGAATTCAAAGAGGTAGGGCATGCATGAAGGAAACTACCAAATTAGATTGAGTAGGCCTATTGGAGTAGGGAATTTTTCCCAAAATTCGGGTGAATTTATCAATAAATCTTATGACATCTTTACCTTCTCTTTTTTGAATATTGAAAAGGGACCTCAAAAGTGTCGCTACATCAATGAATATCTTGAATCTCTCAGTAATTTTTTCTTCATCTAAGAGGTTCATATAAATGAAAACACCCAAACAAATCAACTCATAAACACCTCAAACTTCCAAAATTCTAACACACTTCTTCATCTATACAATGGTTTGACATCAATGACAACACCATAACAACACCATATGCCATACTTTCAACAATCTCCTCAATGACAAAAATACTTCCATTAAGTAGCCCCACATAATCTTAGGAAATCTTGGATGGTTATGCTTATATAGCCATAATAGGACAAATGTCATCATTTTGTAATATTGTTGCTTTAAATTGTCTCATCCATAAGAAGTCATGATAATAAACTAGCTTACGATATCACGACATGTGAAACCTAGGCACTATCATGTGCATTAAATTTAACTATGGGGAAGAAACCCAAGCCCACACTAAATAGGCTTTGTGTACTAAATAGTTGCACCTTCACAGACTCAAGACAAAGTTTATTTTCAATCACTCGAAAATTCTAAGCTATGTGATCTAATAAAAAGGCTTCATTTGTTGATGATGCTAGCACTACACCCACCAAAATGTTAATTGTTCACTTTACACATGCAAACCCATCACACACTCGCCTGTTGAATGAATTTAGAAATTTTAAATGTTTGATAAGAACTTAGAGCATGATGCAATGAAACTCGCTAGTTTTTCACCACTAGGGAAAATACCATGAAGGTCACAAGGTTCTTAGAATAAAACTTGGTGATACCTTGCATAATCATGACTTCAGATGTGGGCCCTTATTAAGAACTTGTGAAATCAAAGGATGTTGCGATAAAGACACAAGCCAACACCTTCAAGATAGGTTTCATAAATTCAAAAACTTGCAGCCTTCAACCAAAAGCCATAAATGAACCCGCAAAAAAATAATTCTACACAATAAAACGAGGGCTCAACATATGGATCTAGTGTGGAAAGTGGTGGGGCGAAATTTTTTAAGGCTCGAAAAATGCACTTAATTGATTTAATAAAGAATGAGTATTTAATGAGCACTTAACAATAAGTAGCAATGAAAACAAATTTATAATATGTTTCATAAACAACAAAACTTTTGATTCATACCATTTTCATTACCATTGAAGTACTAGTTTGTAACTATAGTTTGGTAGATCATAGTGATGGCTAAACTAAAGATCTATTTGTAATTTTATTTTCATGGTTTTTGTTTGAAAGTGTTTTAGTTGATATAGTTTTATGTTTACTGAAAAATGAGAATGTAACTTGAACTTATACTAATGTAATGTTTTTCTTGTAAATTGAATGATCTCTAACATGTTTCTTGGTGTAGGTTTTAGACTTTAAATAGGTCTAGTCATAGAAGATGATATTTATCTTTCTCCTTTGAACCTTTGGATAATACCATCTTATTACTATATTAGCTATAGTACTATAGAGTTTGTGTTGTATAATATTTTCTCTATCATATTTTATTATGTAGTGTTTACAATTTATATAGGTTGGGGCCATAGAAGATTATATGTATATTTCTTCTTTTAGCCTATAGAATGTAACAACTTATTACTATGTAAGGTATAGTAGTAACATTTTTTCATGTATTAAATTTTTTCTATCATGTTTTGCTCTGTGGGGTTTAGAATTTAAATAGATTTTACATATTTGTGTTTGTCATTTGGAAATTAAACACCATTTCGTTGATAAATGGAAGACATAAATCTTAAATGATCAACATACAACTTGAAATTGATTTGGTTGAATGTTTGATTGGTCTAAAGTATTGAATTTACAAAGCATATCAAGCAGATAAGCATTTATACTATATAAAGCATATAAGCATTTATAGTTTATAAAGCATATAAGCATTTACAATGTAATATGAAGTTATAGTTGATTGAGTAGATAATAGTATGCAATTTGAATATATAGCAATATACAATTTGAACTATGGAGGAATTATTTTGATGGGTTATAAGAAAATTGAACTAGAAAAATGAATATATTAATAGTAAAATATGGGAAAACATGTTGATTTGTGCACTTTCATTCGATTAGTTGAATTTGAATTGTTGGATCAATTCATTTGAGATGAATAAATAGATTTGATGGATGTTTAAAATTTTGAATTCTATAATAAATTTGGCATTTGATTGATTTGGTTGAAAGTTTGTTTAATATAATCTCTTAAATTTTTGTCCTCTTATTTCAAAAACGTGATTGGTGAGCCTTATATTGAGTTGGGGGTCAACAATGTAAAGCTACCAACAATTTCGATGCAACTGCATTCACAAGACTTTTCATAGAAATATGACAAGTCTTGTATGGAAATTTATAAAAGTAGACATTTCCTTATCAGTCACATGTTTGCAACGGTCACTACACGGCAGCCTTATAAAAGTAATTGACAGCCTTATTAAAGTCCATTTCACATGAAACAAATTATCTGTAACATCACCTCAGAATTAAATGCACAAAAGATTCAAATTTTTGGATGGCCGGCTGTCAATAATCTCGATCCCACTCACACGGATTTTTTATAGAAATATTTAGTAAAATATTTTTTACAGAGTAGCCAAGTAAACGAAGGCAGCCGTGAGACGTGAGAAGCGCGTTATAAAAGTAAAATAAACATGACATTTTAAAGTCATAAATTGAAGATCTAAACTTTTCTATTCATCAGATTTGCCATAGAAAATTACGGAAGACTATTCAAGTTTTTCGAAGGAGAACAAATATTGTAAGGGTTAGTTTTCCTCGTTTTTATAGAAATGTTTTTCTATTGAGAAAATGTGAACCCTAAATTGTTTTAGAAAATAAAAATTTACTCATATTTTTGGATAGAAAGAATTTATTATAAATATTAATTTTTCAAATTTTATTGAAATATGAGGTGTATATTTTTAATGACAAGATTTGTAAAAAAAATAAAATTATTTATTTATTTAATCACTTAAATTTTTAAATAGAATTAATTGTAAACTCATTATCTTTTTAGACTTTTATAAAAAATGAGAAGATGCAATTTTTTTATTGATTAAACTTCTAAAAAAATATTGATGATAATTACATAGTTCTCCAATCACATAATGACTTCTAAATGAAATATAGTGGAATCAAAGAATGGCCTCTACCTTGCAAGCCCTAAAACCCTATACATCTCATCCAATGTACCTTGCAAGTCATTATGATAGTAAACAAAAAATCATGAGAAAAGTTGTACACCCATCCTAATTAAATCATGAGATATTTAATTATGTATTTTTTATGATATTTGGTTAAAGGTCCATCATTAGAAGGAGGCCTTGAATTGAAGGTCCTTCACTAGAAGGCCACCTTAAAAAAATGGGCCAAAAAAATGTTCTAATGTTAGAAGGGAGACCATCAATTACAGGAACCTTCAAGCAAAGGTCATATGTTCAATTCAAGGTAAATAAAATTTGGCATGTGTATGTCATTTATTCAAAATTTCTTCTAATAAAGATAAATATTTCTTTGAAAGTGTTCTAATTTTTCATCTTGACAAAATATATTTTGTTAGAATGGCCTAGAAGTGAGATAAGGCTTTATGCTTCCACCCCAAGGTGTATATTATCATGTATATTTGGGCCACTAAATCATGTACAAGTTGTTTTATAGTATTGCACATAGATCATTTATGCATAGATAAGTTACCATGGGGCTTGTACCTTTGATTTTTATCCCAATTAACTCCAAGACCAAATATTTTGAGTCAGTATAATTTCCATTTCTCAACCCTTTTTTTATGGTCATTTGTGAAAGATATTTCCAACCAATTAAGATGAGTAATACAGTTTAAGATTAAAATATATATTTTTATTTATAAGTGACTATCCAAGAGAAACCATTAAAATACACCTAGAATAGTCTCTACCTAGCAACATGAAATTGCATGGTCTTTGTTTTGAGATGGATTAGATAATCACCTAATTGAATAAGTTTAAAGAATATTTTTACTTCCACTAATAATGCCACCTTATTAGAGACTATAAATTTTTAAACCTAATAATTCTTAACCCACCTCTTAACTAGCCCATATTATTTCATCACTAATCACTTACCAAACTTCTTCCATTCCCTCTTCATCACCAACCCTGAAAAACCTTCACTAAAATGAATTATCCCTTCAAACCTCCTATAAATATATACAATTCTCCCTCTAATTATTAACCACCCTCTTCCTCTTGCTAACCCCTTAATTATACCCCTTGCCTTGATTCCTCTATCTATTATCCTTAAAGACCAAGACCTATATGGATACAATTCTTGAGGATGGTTTGTGCATTTGATAAATTGCAATAAAGAGCATAATAATAAAACTATTTTTTCTCAACCATCTATAATGGATTTATTCTCTTAACCAATATAATCCTTCCACCTAATATCTAGGTCAATGTCTCCTTAGGAATCACTACAAAACATGACTTTTCTGATATAGGCAATTTTCTTCTTATGGAGAATTAGTATCGAGTTTTGGATGAGGAAGAGGATGGTTTTTTTCCTAACTCCTAATGAATTGTAAGTTTTATCTTGCAATGATAGGGAAATAACAATCTTAATAAAAAACTATTTAGGAATATAGCTTTGTCTAACCAACTTGATATCATTTTTCTTCAAGTTAAGGTTAGCAATCTATGATCAGAGCTTGCTTTACAACATATTTTAAAATAATATTTTTTAAGACTGATCATCCCAAAGGAAGTAGTGGAATAATACTTGGTCTAGTTCCTTTTATTTCTAAATTTATATTTTCCTTAATATTTAATCCCTCTTGTAGTTGTGTGTGAGCCCTTCTCGTTATCCACAATCACTTACTAGGGTTATTTTTTATATATAGTCCTAGAAAGTATGGAGTGAATCCTACTTTCAGAATCAATGATAAATAATTTACTCACAATAGAATGAATGATGAGGGACTTCAATATGGTATAGTATCACTTAATTTATAGCTACCCTAGCACTTCAAGACTCTCTCAACTTGAATTTGATTAGTGGATAATTTTCCACTACTTAGGAACTTGTAAACTATCCATAGTAGATTGATACCTAACCTCCATTTTAGTTTACACAATCCAATTATAGATAGTGCAATTTCTATAAACCTAACAAGATTGATAGATTATTTCTCCTGCTCCCTTGTCATCAAACCATTCATTATTTATCACTATGTTCAAGTGGGTCTATGTAGGATCATGGGAGGGGAACAGTAGCGATGCAACAACAAAAAATGTGATATGAGGAAGTGAAAAGCATAAAAATCATGTTTGACTTTTTGGTTGGGTTGGTAAAAAGTACATTTTGTGAAGGTAAAACCAAAGCAAAATAGATATCCGTTAATAACAGATATCCGATACGAAACAAAGTCATATAAGCTCAAAACATATATCTAATATCAATATCAGATATTCATTACTAATTATATTTTAGATAATATAATTTGCTAATATAATATCAATTTGTCATATTAATATTAATAAATAAATAAATATATTAATATATATCATATATTAATATTAACATGTATTTTTACATATTAATAGATTAATATACAATATATAATATATTCATATATAAATAATATATAATATATAATATATATTATATATTATATATTATATATTATCTATTATATATATTAATATAATATATATATATATTGATATACATATAATTTAAAAAAATTAAACTGCTCTCTAAAACAGATATTTATTTTGTAAAATCATATGTTAATATATAATATATAATATATTAATATATATAAATAATATATAATATATATTATATTATATTATATATATATATATAATACATAATATATATATACATATATTATGTATAATATATATATATATATATTATATAATATATATATATATATATTATATAATATATTTATTAATAAATGTCATATTTTACAAAGTTAAAGTGCTCTCCAAAATGGATATCCATTTTGGAGAGCTATGTGTAGCTCTCAAACATGGATATTTGTTTTGAAAAGATTTTCATAGCTCTCTAAAAAATGGATATTCATTTTTCGCAATATAATTAAAAGATTAAAGGTCGTGAATAGTTATTTGAACAGTGACAATTTGCGGTAGAGAAGCAAGGAATGGATATTACATAGATTGGATATCTATTTTCGATGCCATTTTCACCTCCCCTTCACAATTTCAACCTCTCTTTGTGAATTCCTATCGATTTTTCATCACACAAGTGTGTTAAAACACAAATTTTAATTATTTTGATTGTTTTATATGATTTTTTAACAAAATATTAGGGTTTTTGTTGAAATTTTAGGAATTATTTGAAAATAATGTTAATTTATAAATTTCTAATCTACAATAGGGTTAAAATGGAACAAGGCTTAGCAAACCCTCCAAAAACCCCTCCACCAAACCCTCCTTCAATTCAAGACTTAATTGAAATAAATATAACTAAATTGACAAACATGGCTAAGAGATACCATACCCATGAGCATTTGCGATCAATGAGCCCAAGTATAGAAGCCAGAATCTCTCATGTTAGGGATATCACCTAACAACATGTTGCATTTCAAAATTGGAGAGATCAAAAGAGGTTAGAATATGCAAATGGTTTATCATATGAGGACATCAAAAGATTAGAAATATCCAAAGCCAATTTAGCCCAACATTTTGTGGATCAAAGAACAAGACAAAATGTTGGTTTACACAAACCTAAATTTTCCATAAAATGGTGCATCCATCCAGGCATAGTTGCAAAATTTTGGAGTCGTTCGTGGATGGTTTTTGATAAACCACCCAACAACAATCTTGATGTCCCTCTATACTTTCTCCACAAATTATATGTAGAATTTGTTTTAGGAAGACATGTAGACTATTTTAATTTTAGGAATTTTCAGGGAGTGGGTATGGGCATGCCCCAACATAGACCTGGGGCAATGCGTATTATGCAAGTTCCATATGTTCCCTCTAGATGTGACTGATGCCACACCTTTTACCATGATGAGTTCCTCTCAATCAATTATCTCAGTTCTAGCACCTATTCGGGTATATGGTTTTTAATATCTAGTAGATCTATATAATTTTGTAGATATATATGTTAGTTTTTTTTTTTCTTTGTCAACAATTATATATTAATTTGTTATTTTCATTTTTCTTCTTGTAGAGTATGCCACCATCCATGTTTGTGGATCTAGGACCAAGACAATATGGTAGGACTCATGAGCATCCTAAGGGGCCATCATTTGTTGTGTTGCAAGTATTAAGGTGTTATCATCGATGTCAACAGGAATGCTACTCATTGGTGTTGTCATTGATGTCAACTATGGGATGAAGATATTGAGGATATTGAGAAAATTGTGAAAAAGAGGAAAACATGTTGTGCATATGTAGTTGATACCTTGAGGAAGTGTTGTGAGTACATGGAGATACTCTTTTGTTGCAAAGTCTGAAGATGAGTTGGAATGAAGTAATGAGCTAAGATGTTGTCTCTAGTACTTGGTTTCCAAGTTCTTTTGAGAAAATTTAATAAACAAAGTAAACTATGTTATGTAAATGTTCATAGTGTGCTCTAGTATTGTGCTCTTCTTTCTTTCTATGTTAATTTTATTCCTGTGCGGATCTTTTAGGTTATTCAAGGGTGTCAGAGGTTGCTATATTTAAAATTTTGGTTTTTGGATTGTTGTACAGTGCGATATATTTTCACTAGTGTGTGAACCAGTTGTTCAGTGATGTTTTTTGTGGTCTGGGAGAAATGTATTTGCTTCATGTTTCTCCATTGTTTGTGGTGCAGGGGCACCATAGGTTTTCATGCCCCAAGAGGGGTCAAATGTTGAAATTTTGTTTTGATTAATTCAATTGAATGTAATAAGGTCTTATAAGACCATTTCATAGGTGTTTGAGTTAGTTTTGAGTGATTAGGGGTCTTGTTGCAAAATATGTCAAATATTGTCATGTTGCACAAAGCAACTTTTGCATTTTGTTGTCAAATGGGAATATGAATGGTTGGAAGTTGAAATTTGGTTAGGAACCATTGGGATTTTTTTGGAAAAGGTTTAAAATGTCTTGTATGGTCGAAGAGGAGTTGGTTGTTGAAGTTTTGAAAAGAAAGCAATAAAGGAACACTATTTTTTTGAAAATTTGAACGTGTTTTTTCCTAATCTGGTGAATAGTATAGTCTGTACGAACCAGTAATGACTCTAAAAATTCTTGGATAGTGTTAGCACATGAATCCTCTAAATTTTTGTTTTTGTTTCATTGATTTTCATTAATTTTTATAAAAGTCACAAGCGTTTTTCTAAAACTAGTCCAAAATCCTAGGTAGGGTTCCTAGTGGACTTGTAAAATGCATTTCTTGCCATTCCCATGGTATAAATTCCTAAAAATTGGTGGAATGACTTATTATTGTATATATTTTCATTCCTTAAAATTTTAGGTTCCACGGTTTTGGTTGGCACGTGTTTTGGTGATGTCATAGGTCTAATCTTTTCATGTTTTAGGCTTATTTCAAAGTGAGATAGTCAAAATGAGGGTCTTGTGTTCCAAAACAACCCTAAACCAATTTTTGATATGTTGTAGAAAAGAAAAATGGGTACTCAAATCCGATTTCATGTTTTGATTTCAAGGTCTGCTCCACAAGTTATGCCTAAAAACCCTAAATTATTGCCCCATGTTTCAGGCTTTAAGGATTGAAGGCTTATGAGGAAAAACCCACCAAGTGATGTTTTAGGGTTTCAAGATTGTTGGATTGAGATTGGTTTGGATTTTTCCACCCCTACTCTATGTCAAATTGGTATCAGAGCGTAGGTTTGATCTGAAGAGGGTTTGTTGAAGTGAAGAAGGAACAAGATGCCTCCAAAAGGGAATACCATCATTGCGAGAGAGGTGAATGAGTTGAAGGAAAAGCATTCTAGAGAGATGAGAGAATTGAAGGAGAGGCTTTCTGCCCTAGAAAAAATTCAAAAAAGAGGAATGGTCACAGGAGACTTGAGTAACCAAGAAGAATGGGAAGAGGAAAGTTCCCAAGGGTCCAAGGAAGAGATGGATCCTGATGACTTGAGGATTGAAAAGATCTTGAAACCAGTCAAGGGAGATAGTCACAAGATCAAGATGGATTTACCCATGTATGGAGGAAATTTGGATAGTGAAGAACTCCTAGATTGGATAGGATCATTGGATAACTACTTTGACTATGAAGATGTGCCAAAAGATCAAAGGGTGAAGTTGGCCAAGACAAAGTTGAAGGGCCACACCTTGCTTTGGTGGGATTATGTAAAAATTGAAAGGAGAAAGAAGGGAAAGTCTAAAATCACCTCTTGGGATAGGATGGTGGCTAAACTCAAAGGTAAGTTCCTACATGTTGATTACACTATTCAGTTGTTTAAAAGGCTTCAAAACCTTAAGCAAAAAGAGATGGATGTGAGTACCTATACTGAGGAGTTCTACAAATTGAGTATAAGGGTGGGTCATGTAGAAGATGATAGGAGAAAGTGGAAATATATCTCAATGGGTTGAGGTATAACCTTCAAGATGAATTAAGCTTCACCAATCCAAGAACAATGGAAGAGTGTTATCAGCTAACCATCAAGGCTAAAGATAAATTGAGGAGAAGGCAAGAAAAGTAAAGCAAGGGTAGAGGCAAAAATCCTAGAGGAAGAGGGGAATTTGCTGATTTAGGACAGTCATATGAGAGTCAAGGAGAGGCAAGTAGAGTTCAAGAACAAATTGCAGATTCAAGAAGTGGATTTAGAGGAGGTAGATCAGATTCAAGGGGAAAATTTGGAACCCAAAGAGGAGGTTCAAGTGGATTTACAGGGAAATGTTATGCATGCAAAAAATTTGTAGGCCATCAAGCATGACAATGCACTGAAAATCAATCCACTACTTCATTTGGAGGAGAAAGAAGAAATTATTTTGTGCAAGGAGAGGACAATGAAAGTGTGCATTATTCGTCACATTATGTTGATCCAGAAGTTGGCGAGTCTCTCATGGTGAGAAGAACTTTGATAAAAGTGTCAATGGACAAGGAACCTCCACAAAGAAAGTCTCGTTTCAGAACTACATGTAAGTGCTTAGGTAAATGTTGCAAAGTTGTAATTGATTCAGGTAGTACAGATAATTTGGTCTTTGTTGAAATGGTTGAAAATCTGAAGTTAAAAAGAACCCCTCATATCACTCCATATACGATTTCTTGGCTTAATGAAGGGAAACAAGTAGTTGTGAATGAACAAAGTTGGGTTGATTTTCACATAGGGGGGATATAAGAATAGAGTCTGGTGTGACATAATACGAATGGATGTTTGCCATTTTATTTTGGGAAGGCCTTGGCGGTATGATAGGAGTGGCAAATATGATGGTAGAAAAAACACATATGTTATAAAAAAAGATGGAGTTTCCTACACCCTTACACCATTGCAAGATGATAGCCAAAACCCACAAGTGGAGTCTAGAGTGATGTTAATGGGTACAAAAGATTATTTAAAACCAATGAAAGAGGAAGAAGTAGGTACTACAATGGTGAGTAAACCTAAGACTATTCTAACATCAACAAGCATTGAAGAGTTGCCTTAGGAAGTTTAGGAGGTATTGAAGGATCATGTGGACATAGTGGTAAATAATTTTTCTGAATTTTTTCTTTCAAGGAGAGATGCTAATCACTATTTGGCTTTTTTACTAGGGGTTGGTCTGTCATACACAATAGCTTATGACAAAAAAATTGTCGAAGTACCTAATGTGTTTGAAGAAAGAGGTGGTGTCAACACAAGTGATGTACTTGTTTGGAAGGTTGCAAATGCAAGGAATTTGGATGCTACATGCAAGAGGATTGTTGTGAAAAAGATTGCAGGGTTGAGCAAGCAATGTTTGAGGGGAAAAGGAAGTATGGAGCAGCATAATGATCCAACTGAGTTGCAGATGGAAGATGGGCAGTTAGACAAGCATCCACTGCACTGTTTCTCTATGGTAGAATATCGAGTCTCATAATCAGTTCAAGAATAGGACTAATGTAATATATCGCTCTTTATTTACCATCATCATCATGTTGAGGTAATAAATTTGCTAAGGCATGAGGTGATGTAGAGATATAAAGTAAAAAGGGTCTATCTTGCATAGTCAACATCAAAATAGGAAGATTGGTGAAATAACTTTTGATTGACTCAAAATCCTTGTTGCACTCAACATCCCATCAAAAATGGAGAACTTTCTTCAATAAACACATGAATGGAAGGGTATGCTCAGCCAATTAAGATATAAATCTATGAATAGCCTAAATCTTCCCTTATAAACTACATAATTGAGAGATGTTTTTAGGTGGGGGCCTATTAACGATTGCATCAATGTTATTTGTGTTGAACTTTGATTCCACGGTGAGAGATGATAAATTCTAAAATTTTGTTGGCATCTACACCAAAGATGCACTTAAGAGGATTTAGTCTCATCTTATAGAGTTGAAGCCTTTCAAAGATCAAACAAATGTTTTTGACATGATCTTGAGGAGTCAAGGACTTACTGAAGATTTCATCGACCTAATCTTCTATGATCTTGTGAAAAATAAGAGCAATTGCACATTGGTAAGTTACTCCAACATTCTTTAACCCAAACAATATGACTACATAAAAAAGGGTACCCCAAGGGGTAGTAAAGGTTGTCTGATATTGATCTTCTAGTTTAATATAGATCTGATTATAGCCTGAGAATCCATCCATAAAAGACAACAAGGTATAGCCTGTAGTCGATTCCACGATCATATCAATATTAAGCAACAAAAAATTATCCTTAAGAGAGGCCTTTTTGAGATCACAAAAATATATGAAAATATGAATATGACCATCAATTTTACTAACGACAACTATATTCAATATCCAAGGTGAACAATCAATAGGATGGATAAATCCAACTTTTAAAAGCTTCTCTATCTTAGTCTTGACTAATAAATCATCCTTGGGATTCATCTTACAAATCTTTTATTTAATTGGCTTAGCATTGGGACATAAAAAAATATTGTGAACCACCACAGACTCATCAATACTAAGCATATCCTCATATGACCAAGCGAAAATATCCATATAAGAATGCAATAGATCAACATGTTGGTTAGACTCTTTCAAAGAAAGATATTTTCTAATCTTAATGACATTTCTAGAAGATTTAGGATCCATGAAAATATTGGAAGTGTTGAACACCCTGAATAATGAGAGGGGAGGTGAATCGGTATTTTATTAAACTTTTGAACGCATCTTATCCAATCACCAAAAAATATTAACAAAAATAAGGAATGAAAGCATAAAACATCCACAAGATCACATGACACAAGAACACTAGGATTTTTACGTGGAAAACCTAAAAAGGGAAAAAACACAATGAGGATTAGCTCACAATATATTATATCTGGATATAGTATATTATAGGGGCTCATTGCTAGGACACACTATTCTTATAAGTCTCACAACCAAAGTTAGATACAAAACAAAGGTGGCTACTTACTAAAACTGTGAACTGATAAAATTATACCTTCCTTGTGCTGAATTTTGATTCCTTTGAAGCTCTAAATACAAAGTACTACTTTGCTTAGCAGTCTCTCAACAATTCTACTCTTACTCTGATCTCACACCTTTGAATGTGCATGTTCACTTCATCTGAGATCACTCGCACCTAATGTGCCACTTGTACACTCTCATTTGTCCCCACAATTCAAAATTGTCACATATATATACCCAATTACATCTGCATACATCAATTAGGTCATCCTAATTAGATGTGACCAAAAAAAATTCAAAATAGCTTTATCAGATTTATACTCGATTCAAAAACCATCCTTGCGCTTAAATCAAACATGTAATACATAATTTAGGTTGGCATGGACCTAAATAGATCCTACAAATATTCACATTATATATTTAATCTTCTCAACACATATCATGTATTAGATCGGCTAGGAATTGGATCAAATCACAAAAACTAATTTCAATCATACACACACTTCTCCATAAATGTGACTTCCAAATTCGATCTTTCTTCAAATTCACACCTAACCAACATCAGTGATTCTACCTTTAGAATTGCAGCACAAAACAATTCTTCTCAAGGAAATGTGGAATCTCCCACACAAATATACTAAGCAGAGAAATGACTATGATACACATATTTGAACTCTCTCATGCATAACTTCTACGATATTTCACAAAACATCTTAGAATCTTGATTTTCGATGTGTTTGATGATCTTGAAAACGTGATTAAAAGCGTAGAGCTAGATCTTTTAGTGTGGAGGAGTGCAGACCCAAAAACTGACGCACTACACCACAAAATAATCAGTGGAAGTACTTAGCTAATTTCCTATAAAACCATATTTACCAGATCAACTAATGTTGTACACGTGTATTTAGTAACTCTTCCAAATCATACTAGGTTGATCATAACAATGTTGACATCAATAACAACACTGGATCAAATAGTAGTATGTAATTCATGCTCATGTTTCCAACTCACCAAAACTTCCAACAATATCCTTATCCTTCTTCCAATAGAAAGTATCCCCTTTAAGGAGAGTACTACAATATTCAGGATGAACTATATAGGAGTATCATCATCCACATCAGATAAAGGGACCTTCTAATCAATACTCATAACAGATTCTTTGAAGTATTCCTATTTATTCAAGCAATACGGTAATCATCGGCTATGGTGATAAGAAGGTAAATGAGAGTAGGCACCTAAGAATTCTTCTAGTGCCTCCTTTTAAGAGAAAGCATATAGAGGAAATTTTTTAGGGTCTACCTTATTTTCAATTAACTTGGGATGAACTAATTCAAGAGATGGAGGTTTGAAAAAAATAATGTTGACATTTAACCATGGTTTCCTCTTAGACTTTTTATGACGATATCCAAGTCCAATCTTATACCCACAAGAATCAAATTCTAGGGGAACTTTAATACCTTGTTCATTACGTTCACAACCATTATCTCCATAACCATATTTAGAAAAAAGATTGAAACCAAAACCATAACATGTTTGTGATTCATAGGAAGGAGGATAAACGTAGAGTGTGATCCCAACTATGAGTATCATACTCTTTTACAACATCCTCCTCCTCAATGGAAATATAGGCACTAGCCTCTTTAATAGGAGCATGATTATCCTCCTTAGTAAAGGTTTGATCATTCTCCTTAGCAGGGGCATGATCATATTCCTTAGCAGGAGGACAATTAGCTTTCTTGGCAGAGGTATATGAGATTGTTGAAATGTCTAGATGGATAGGATCTATTTTGTACTCCTCGATAAAGGATTCGATAAAATCCAAGGATCTCCAATCATCACCAAGACATGCATTTGATTTAGAAGAAGAATTAGAAGAGGTAGACTTAGGATTATCTACTTTAGGATGATCTTCATTAGGGACATTTGTCTCAAGAGTAGACTTTAAAATAGGAAATGTTAGAGTAGATATTAATGCATTAAAAGATAACAAAGGAATACAAATTTTAAGAGTAGAAGCAACCGAGGCTTGAACAATAGCTGCCATCTCACAAAGATGTATAACATTAGAGTCAACCTTGATTGTGACTACTTCATTAATAGCAAAAAAATTATACAACAATGCAAGGTAGAAGTGATTCCTCCCAAAGCATGAATTCATGGTCTTCCCAAGAGGATATTGTAAGGTAATGATCCTAGCATAACATATACTAGGGTGGGTATAGTAATGGGTCCCAACCTCAAAGGAAAGATTATCATGCCCAAGGCTTGTCGACCAACATTATCAAATCCATAAATATACAAAGAAGAAGCAACAAGAGATGAATTAATTTAATTTTAGATAACAGATTGATGCTACATATTGAGAATTGAACCAATATCAATGAGAGCACGTCTAATACCAATATTATTAATATTAATTATAATGATTAGAGCATTTTCTTTCTTCTATACTTTCAAAGGTGGGAGCTCATGCAGATAGAAAACAATATTCAGTGAATCCATATGAATATGATCCATCAACGCATTAGGGTATGTGCAAGATCATGATGGGCCAAAAAGTGGTGATATGTAAGTGATATGATGGCCCATGTGGCTGACAACTTTTTTTTACCCAAAATTGATGAAACGAAAAGGGTTTTTAAAGGAGATTCTCAGCTTTCTACCAATATAAATTATGCTTTACTTTGAATTTAATAAATAGTTATTATTCATTTTCTATTTGAATTACGACTAAAGTCTTGATTGATAGGTTGATTGAAAAAAAATATAGCTTTCAAACGGTATCACATTTTTTGAATCTTAAACATGTGTTACATTCTATGCTTTGCATACTATAGGATTAAAAAAAATGAATTTCATGAAGTTTTGACCAAGTTAAGGTGGTCAGACATACAAGTTTTTATATTTTTTTAAAGTTGTAATAAAAATATCATAAATAATTATTTACTTGGAAAAAAATTGCAAAAAAATATGCATCACATTGGGACATGAGTCCTCTACTTATATCTAAAATCTTATAAAAAAATATTATCATTTTATTGTGGTTAGGGTGGTCAAACAGACACCTACTTCTTCTTTTTTTCCCTAAAATTTAAGTACTACTACATTGAAATTTCAAATTTTCACCAAATAGATTTTTATTTTTTTTAAATAAACCTAGTAGTTTAGAAACTACATTCAATTTTCTACAGATTCTATTCTTACATATTTTTGAAATAATATAGATAACTTATTCAAATTTTTATGTCAAGTTGCCTAACTATGATTTTCTAAATTTTCATCGCCACTTAAGGGCCTGTTTTTTCCATGATGATCATGCACATACCCATTAACATCCATCAGCCTAGTAGAAGAGGGTAAGAGAATATTTTCCAAGGCTTCTTGAAGCATACCTTGGTAAACTGGAGTAGTCTGAAGCAAATCCCAAAGTGAGATCTCTTGGTGTGACTAACATGAATTTTCTCTATAAATGTCATACTCAACAGGTGCTTTAGTTGAAGGTTTAGGTGCTTGAGGAAGGCTTGATTGAGAATGTGGTAATGAAGTAGGTTGGTTTAATTTTTTAATTCCTTCTAGTATTGTAAGTGTGGGCTACTACTCTATAAGAGGGACCCTTAGATTATATAAACCTCATGTAAAGGTCTGACATGTCATTAGTGATAGAAACCCCATAAATAGAATAAGTTATTTTAGGAGATAGGATAGCTCAATTCATGTAAATGATGGGTCTCTTAAGCCTTTGAGGGGAAACAAAGACTACAACCACATTCACAAACTCTTTGAATTGTGAAGAAGAAGAGGTTTTTGATGAATAAGTTTGTTTATTAGATCTATAGATAGCCTCGAGGCATCTATAAGAAATCATCTAGGGCATCATAAAACATATCAAAATATTTTTTAGAGAATACATTTTCAAAAGCATTAAATATTTGACATGATTTGCTTCACGTCAAGTTCACCAAAATGTAAAGGATGAAATTCACTACTCCCAAGTCTCAAGATAAATATAGTCTATAGGGAATGAATAGCCGTTGATTACCAAAAAGTACAAATCTCAAGTGACAAAGTGTAAAATGAAGATATTGGAACAACTAGATGAAATGAAATGTTAGGCTAGATTAAATACAACAGTGATAAAACTGCTAAATAACAAAAATTGATATAAAATTAGAAAGTATAGATTATAGAAATAGGAAGCTTAAAACTCACAAATTCTACCCCTAGAAGGGAAAAGCCTCAATCATAGACAATAGTGCATCACAAGGATGTATGTTCCATATACTATCATCCTTGTTAAAACAAAGAGTAAAGACCTTAAATCTCACTACCTAGCTCCTTGAATTTGTACATTTGCACACAAGAATGGCAGGGAAAAATGTTGGGTCTTTTTCAGGGCTTGCCTCAGTCAAACCCCCGTTTTGGTGTTTCCACCTCCACAAATAGCCAAATATATAGGGATTGACAAAATGAAATAGAATGTAAATGATGTGTGATAGAAATAAACCCCGTTGTGGAGGAGATCCCCTATCATGAATGTAATATACAATAGTAAATAGATTAGACAAATAAATAAGAGAGTGTTACCAAAAATTCATGGCTCCCCTCTTGGCTTGATAAATGAGATGATCTCGCTTGCAAGAGAGCCTTGGTTTTTGAGGAGACAAGAATCGAGCAAAGCTTTGTTGTGGAGAACAAGAGAGAAAAGATGTAGAAGAGAGAATAGAGAAAGAGAGCAAGAGAGAATGAGAGAGAGTGAAAATGAATGAGAGAAAGTAAGGATGAATGAGGATGAGAGTGAAAAGAGGAGTTTTGTGAGGTCTAATGGGTGGTTGATACACTCATGTTCTTCTCGCAACGACACATGTCATAGGTAAGGGACACGATATCCCTCATTTGAAACTCAATTTTTTTTAGGATGCTAGCACATCATGTAGATGTACACACGTTGTGTGACCGTCCTACTCAAAACTTCACAAGAAATGAGGTGTCTAGATCGCTATCATTTCATCGTTGTCCCCTATGAAGTCAGAATCATGAAATTGTGACTTATAGGTTTTCGTCATCAATGTGACATGGTGTCATAAATGCAGCAAGCTAAATGCTACCACGGGGTACAATTTTATGACACTACACATAGGTATGCATTCTCTACTCAATTTTACATTTACATAAATTGTGTCGTGTTTTCACACTCAACTTTTAGTCATAATTTTTTCTCCTTAATTTATATGCACTTTTTCATAATATATACAATTTAAGAGGAAATATTATCTATTGATTCTATTTTAATTTTATGCATACTTTCATATGTTAGTGTTTTTCCTTTGATGATATGATAGGTTTGATGGATGTTTGTGGCATATTGGAGACAAATAGGGTATACACTTATTTCAATTTCTTAGACTTCTAGATTCAAAAATTATATTTATTTTTCTTATCATAGTTATTATACTTTGGCATGTTTTCTTGCCTAGTTTTACATGCACACTCAACTTGGGGTGAAATAGAGAGAAAAAAATAGGAAAAATGCATTGGGTTTAACAAGATTTTAAAATTATCAACATTTTGTTCTCACAATCCATGATAATAGTATTGAGATTTATGTGTTGATGTAAAAATAAGCACATAGTTACAATCAAAATATCTCAATACTAAGATTTTAAAATTGCACCATAGTTTGTGTTGATGCATTTGTTCCAATGAAAAATAATTTTCAATAAATATCTACATCATAGATATTGGAGTTGATGATCTAATTCCAAGAGATCATGTAAAAAAAATTGCAATAAATGTTATACATTGTGGTTAAATTTTACACTTTATAATAATAATAATAATAAATATTATAACAATATTGAAAACTAACAAAAAATGGTAGATTTTATTAATTCAAAACTAGAAATCGAGTCTATGACACAAATCACTAGTTTACATCATCTTTAAATTCTTAACAATTTGTTTAATATAATTGATAAATTATACTAAATGCTAAAAATACTAATCTTGGTGGCCCAATAATGTTGATGTGGAACACTATTATGCCTTTAGTGTATTACAATATTTCAATAGTCAAAGTCAATATTGCATCAAATTCAAGGTAAGATTTACTTTTTATTTGTGAAATCAATCCACTTCTAATATATTTTTACTCAATTATCAATCTCAAATCCTAATTTATCTAATATTTGAATAATGGTAATTTATCCCTTATATATATTTCCACCTAGTGTGCTTTATTTCCTACATTATTCTAATAGTGAAATTTGCATACCATATCATTTTTCATATAGTTTTGTGTCTATTTTGAGGAAATGTCTCGATGCATGTACATTCCACTAGCCTTTACTCATCCATATACACATATTCCTATGGAGTTAATCTATACCTTATCCTTATACATACATATTCCATTGCATTCACCCTAATGTCACATTGATTACACTTATTCGTAAAGCTACCTTAATATATCCATTATATGCTACCCCATTATACAACTAAACAAGGTGAATGACATGAGGAAAAAATAATCTTCTCAAGTAAATTTCATCAATAATATATATATTACTCCACTTATTCAAAATTTTAAATTATAAATTATAAATAAATTTTGAAAAAGTTCAACAAATTTATATAATAAAAAGGGAAGAAAGGCATGAACTTTTGTAGTTGACATAGTGTTTTTCTTATGATTTTGAATATTAAAAATTAATGAACTCTCCTTTAAAAATATATAATTTACTATTTTATCATGTTTGAGTTAGGTCTAATTGAAGATCACCTTATTGAATGATCAAAATTATATTTTTGAGACACTTATAAAAAAAAAATTAAAAAAGTTAACTTAATTAGAAATGGCTTACTAGTTTACAATAAATACTTGCCAATTAACATTACAAAAATTCTTAGATTTTAAAAAGAGAAAGAAAAGTGATGGGATATAATTTAAATTCTAATTTCTAATAAGGAGATATATATTAGACATGTATATTAATTTGTTTAAAGAGTTTCTTTCTTAATGGTATAAAATAGACTCATAAATTAATTTTAAAAGAAAAAATGAGAAAATTAGATTTAGATGATTGCTTAAGTAATTTTGAAGGGAAGTGAAAAGTTATATTGATTTAGAAGTATTGTATTAAAAATAATGTCTTATTATAATGAAATGTAATATGACTAAAAAAAATTATAATACAATTAACATTTTTATTTTTAAATATGATAAAATAAATAAATTTAAAAAAAATTATTATAAAATTATTTACTAGATCTAAATTTTTAAATTTTTAAAAATAAAATAAATTTATAATTTTATAAATTTAAATGAGCTTTTACATTTAAATTTCAAATATTAAAATAAAGAATGTGAGTAATATTCTCAAATAATATTTTGTAGGTCATGAAAGTCTTCTCTAATTTTCCACCACAAGTCTAGTCAATAGAAAGTGATGTCTTCCTTTGAAGTGGCTGTTTTATTTCCACACGGCAACTCTGCACATCACTCACTTGCCCTCTCATTTTCCTGCACAGACTGGGAAGAAAGAAAAGTACGCCAAAATATCAGACCCCCGTTTCTAAACGTATGTCTCACGACTGTTATTGTCTTCTCAATATTTCTACCCCACTCACGCAACGGCAAAATAAATCATTTGCCCTCTCAATTTCACTACCCTGCCAAATCGCAAGTTGATTCATTCTCCCATGGCCAACTTACTTTTGTTTTCTATTCTTATTCTCGTTCTTCTCCGCTTCTGCTGTGGATGTATTGAGAGGGAAGCCCACGCTCTTCTTCTCTTCAAAGCCGGCATAAATCACTCTACAGATATATTCAGTTCGTGGGAGGAAAGAGATTGCTGCCTCTGGTACGGCTTTTCCTGTGACAACACATTGATATTTTGTTCATCATGTAGTCGGTGTTGACATTTGGGGAGCTGAAGGGGGCGTCATATCTGAGAGCTTGTGCACCCTCACTTTTGTTGCAACCATTAGCCTATCCTACATGGGATTAACAGGTATTATTCCTCCCTGCTTAGGAAAACTATCTTCTCTCGCACAGCTAGATTTATCTTATAATAGTTTGAGTGGGAATATTCCCCATTCTCTCTCTAATCTATCTTCTCTAACTAGCCTACATCTTTCTTCCAATCAACTCACAGGAAGCATTCCCTCCTCTCTCTCTAATCTATCTACTCTAACTGAGCTAGATCTTTCCTGGAATCACTTGCGTGGTTGTATCCCAGATTCCTTGGGCAATCTCTCTTCACTGGAAATAATGGATTTGTCGAACAACCAACTGAACGGAACTCTTCCCTCCTCATTCTCAAGGCTCTCCTCCCTTAGCACTCTCATTGCTGATAGGAATCCATTCATCCAAAGTATTGCATCCTCAGTACCAGACGACCATCATATTAGTTTAGAGGCTCTCTTACAAAACCTTAGCAAATTAGACACATTGTCCTTATCCAATTGTGTACTTAACAGCAACACCACTTTGATTCCCTCCTTTCAATTAACATATTTATACCTGGCATCATGTAAGTTGGATGGTCAAATACCCTCATGGATTTCCACTCAATTCTCACTTGAAGAGTTGACAATAGCTGACAGCAATCTTGTTGGAGAAATTCCCTCTTGGCTACTAGATATGAGCTTAAGCTACATCAATCTCACAACAAATCATCTGCAAGGTCATCTTTTGCTAAATACTTCAGCTTGGAAGGCAATAGAGGTTGTGGACATCTCTAACAATGCATTGTGTGGACATATACCACCGATTTGGCCACCTAATATAAATGGATTGCTTCTCAATGACAATTCACTGACAGGAAATATTCCTCCAAGGATGCAAGTTAGTTCACCACTGCACGTTTTAAATTTAGCAAATAACCATTTGAGTGGAATCATCCCTCGAAGCATAGCCAATTTTTCGTCACTTCAAATTTTGAATTTGGGGGATAATAATTTGGGAGGTTTGATACCATCTGAGTTTGGTGAGCTAAGTCTACTGAAATCTCTAGTGATAAGGAATAACCAGTTGAGTGGAGTGTTACCTCCCTCAATATTAAACTGCACAAAATTACTTTTTCTAGATATCGGGCAAAACCAATTGAAAGGCCAGATTCCAGAATCAGTAGGAAACCTTTTAAAGTTGCAAGTGCTAGCAATGAGGAAAAATAATTTTGAAGGTAGCATTCCTACAGAGATTGGGCAGCTGAAGTACCTCCAAATCTTGGACCTTTCTTCTAATCGTCAATCAGGGTTTATACCACACCATATTTTCAGTTTACAAGTAATGTTGATAGAACCACAACTGGGATATATCATGTCTCAATGCTCATTTTTCGAAAACGCATATTACATGTATGAGAATAAATTGAATATGAATTCTAAAGGCAGAGATGAGCACTATCCATATATTTTCTCTACCATGGTAGCCATTGACCTCTCCAACAATCAATTGAATGGTAATCTTCCTTCTAATTTAGGAAAGTTGAAAGGCTTGATGATTCTCAACCTATCCATGAATAATCTTAATGATACAATTCCAAATAGTATTGTACAAATGAGTTGGTTGGAATCATTGGACCTTTCTTCAAATCTTTTCTCTGGACAAATTCCATGGGGGCTTGGATCTTTGAGCTACTTGGGAGTCCTCAAGTTATCCAACAACAGCTTTTCAGGTAGCATACCGCAAGGAGGACACATGGCAACATTCACAAAATCTTCATATGGAAGAAATCCAAATTTATGGGGATGTCCGCCCCCAAAGAACTGCTCTTGGCCAGAATTTGCTCCTGCTCCTCCCCCCATTTATGCATCTACCAATGAAGAAGAACAGAGTGAGGAAAGTCTGTGGTATTGGATTGCAGTGGGGTTGTCATATGGTGTGGGTTTTGCAGCTGTGGTGCTCTCTATTGTACTAACAAAGAGATGGGGACAGAAATACTTTGAAGGGGTTGACATGGTCTTGAAATATTTATTTCCATGGCTCAGAAATTTGACAATATGAAAGGTTTTATTCAGGTGAGCTCTTAGATTTGTTTTATTTATTTATTTATTTAAGATTTGAAAGTTCATTTAATCTATTATTTATTTTTAAAATATTGTTTAATTTATTTATTTTATTTTTGTGGAATCTCTAGATCTTGGAATAAATGAAAGATTTTTAGTGGTATGTTGATAATCTTCAAATAGATTTTCAATGGTTCAGTGTGTTTATTATTATTACCGCAAATTTTATAAGCAACTTTTGGTGAAGGAGGTATTGGTGAACTTTCTAGATAAGACGTTGCAAGATTTGTAGGCTGGATGGAGTCTGCTGATAGGTTGGAAGGAAAGGATGGTATTACAGGGATGCCATTGATGAAGGGGCTTACTTTTCAAGTTGCATGCGATATGTAAAGGTTTTATTTCATTTCAAATTTAATATAAAATGAAATTAGAAGTATAGTGTTTTTTCTACCCTTGATTTGCAATATTTTGTAATTTTTTCTTTATTAAATCTTTTGTGTTGCTATAAATATATAGTATTAAAAAAAATTGATTATATTTGTTTTTTTATGCAAAAATAATTTATTTGGTAAAAGATATCTTTATTAAAAATTGATTTATTTGACATATTAAAGTTATGATAAACTATTTTTCCATAATTAAATATAATTTCATTTTGAGATGAAATGCTTATAAAATATTGTTAGTATCTAACAATAAATAATAGAATTTAAATGTGAAGTATATAATAATCGTTGGAAAATATCAAAAATTTAGTATTCTTATGTCATAAAGCATATGACATCAAAGTTTAGAATCAAATATTACATTTTATTGCTATTCAAATTCAAGTCATATCAATGATTTATAATGTTCAAATTTCATTTGTACCAATTCTCTTTCTATTATAAAAGTGTGATTTATAAGTCTTTTAGTTCCATTGGTGGCAGTTCTCTTCTTATTTAAGAAAAAAATATATCTCATAACTGAAAACTAGTCACAACTATCTTTTTGCACCAACACATTCTTTGTTGGATTGTAGTATAGTTTATTGATTAAGGGAGATTCAATTTATTATATTCTCTAATGTATTTGAAAAAAAAAAGATTTCATAATGCTATCACATTACTTAAGTGAATAATGTTATATTGATAATTTCTCTACATATATATTTATTTAAAAAATTAGAGCTAGATTGTGGTTGCATTTTGTGGCACTTTTTCTTTGTTTAAAAATTTCAATCACTACACATTTTTTTGTTATGTGTCTTGGAAATAAGATCTAGACATTTGTAGCTTTTTAGTAACCCTAACAATATTTTTAGTTATTCAATAACATTTGAGTCTTGATAAATTCAATATTATATTTTATTTCTCCAAAATTGAATTTCCCAAGGCTAGTTTACAAATGGAGGTATAACTCTGGCATCAATTAAATAGCTATTGTAGGGTATTTTCAAGCCTAAGAAACCCCACCATTGTATTTGAAATGCCCCAAAATACCTACTTCTATATTAAATTTATTCATTTTTGTGAAGGATGAAGGTGGTGGAGAAAATTTTCTTGGAGAGGAAATATGACCCCTTTGTAGCGTACAATAAAAATAATATTTAAAAAAATCATTAACCACTAGAAATTAGTATAGAACTCATATATTGACTCCTAGGAGTTAGCATTATAGTCTACAAACTACTACCAACATTAATAGTTTACCAACCTCCACCTCTTGAGTGCCATACCTACCACCACTATCATTGCATGGCCTCTATGCCACATGATCACTTCTCCTCCAAAGCAACACCTTGGAGAGGAAATATGAGCCCTTTGTAGCGTACAATAAAAATAATTTTTAAAAAAATCATTAACCACTAGTAATTAGTGTAGAACTCGTATATTGACTCCTAGGGGTTAGCATTCTAGTGTACAAACTACTACCAACATTAATAGTTTACCAACCTCCACCTCTTGAGTGCCACACCTACCACCACTATCATTGCATGGCCTCTATGTCACATGATCACTTCTCCTCCAAAGCACCACCTTGCAACCACTCTTGACTTCTAGTGACTAACCCACTCACCACTACAACCAATGGCTCTCATTCTACTATTTGCCTATTTCTCCTCTAAAATTAAGGGTAATAGCTATCGCCATATGAGTTTTGATTTTTTAATAAACCCAATTTGGGAGGCTCCTTCTCAACCATATGAAGCTTTTTTAGAATTTTTTTAAAATAGAATAGAATTTTGTGCTCTTTAGAGTCATAAAATTATTTTTCTAATTTGATGTTCCAATTTTATAGAAATTGAAGCTTCTTATAAGTTTTATCACCCAATTCTTATTTTGATACCTTTCACTTGGGCAATGACTTGTGAAAACAAATTCCTTTCTAGATCCTTCTTTTAGAGTACATTTTTTGTTCTTTAGACTAGTATCCTCTAATTCTTCTCACATTGTATTTGAATTATATTTCATCATTTTGGTCACTTTTTAGGCCTTGAAAATATAAAAAATATAGAACTTTGTATTGTAAATGCACTAATCATATAGTGTCAAATGTTGTAATTGATGGGTGGGTCATTGTAGGAACTAGTTACAAGGGTATCTTATCTTAAAGTATTTTAATTATGAATAAATAGATAAATTTCCATTTTTATGGGTTTCGTCTTGTACTAAATTTTATCATTTTATTTTCATGTTTTTAGAAAACTATTTGTTCTTGAAACCAGGGATACAAGATCAATGCATTATGTGGGATAAAATGTGTTATCTCATTAGACTCATTGTTATACCAATTAACCCTAAACATAAGATTGAATGGTTAAACAATATTGACATGGCCTACAAATCAATGTCTCATTTTTTATGAAGTATTAGATTGAGTACACTAAGTGCCCTTCACTGATTGGACCTTCATACAAAAACTATATGGGGACCTTGATTCTCCATATGAGAGTGATACTTCCTTTGAGAACCTTTCACATATGGATGATACTATTACCATTCATCTTCCTCCTTTTGATACCCCATTTATAGTTGAGGATATTCCTTTTGTAATAGTTACTACTTTAGAGCTTAAATTCATCTCTTTAAGAACTCCACTGATTATTTGCATAAAAACTATATGTGCCTTATGGATTCACCTTATTGGGACATATTCCTATGATACATTTCTTCCTTGTTTGTAGAATCTCGTATTTTGGATTTGGATGACACCATTGAGGACATAGATTTCCTCTTGTAAGACATTCTTGCATCACTTGTTGCTTCATTAGAGTCTAGAGTCACTTCATTAAGGAGTTCTAGTGATCCTTCATAGAAAGGTTCTTCATGTCTACAAGATTCACTTTATTGGGAGATCTACTTACTAGAAATTTCATATCTATTTGTGGAATCTTTCCTTTCAAATATTAATGAAACTATCAAGATTAATTGTGTTCTCTTTGATGAGAAAATTGATGGAGTTGCATCTACTTATTTGGATGTATTTTTGTTACCACTACATGCTTTTATAGTGACACCAATTGTAGCTTCCAAATCTTATTAATCACCTTCGCCATCATTCATGTTGTAGGAATACATGTCCTCAATGAGCTTATTTATAAACCTTCCCGCTTTCTCTCCTTCATTTCATTCTTTCTTATTACAAATATTCTATAGTTAGGCCTAGGACTCCTAATTATACTTTGGTGCATCTATAAATTGACTTGGAGATAGGTGAGTATTTTCCAAAATCTCTTCATAGTCTATCCCTTCATTCCACTTTTGGAGTGAGAATTATTTCTTACAAAAGAAAGGTGCATCATTTATTGTAAATAAACCTACTTCAACAGTCAATTTGATACAATCTTCATTCATATTATCTCTTTATTATGTGGA